>CM016616.1:18800232-19400232 GCA_005393395.2 Gossypium australe
TCTGGCATTCTTCGTTCCATATCCCTTGGTTGTGTTTCTTGAGGAGACGGAATATAGGATCGCACTTCTCGGTTAACTGTGAAATGAACCGAGCAATGTAATTTAGTCTTCCAAGAAAGCCCCGAACTTCCTTTTGAGTACGTGGTGGAGGCAAATCTTGTATGGCTTTGACCTTGTCTGAGTCACTTCAAATCCCTTTCTCGCTGACCACGAAACCCAGTAGTTTCCCTGACCTAGCTCCGAAAGTACACTTGGTTGGGTTGAGTTTTAATTGGAACCTCCTTAATCTTAGGAACAATTTCTTCAAAACTTCAACATGTTCCTTTTCCGTTCGAGACTTGGCGATCATATCGTCAACATACACTTCTATCTCTTTGTGCATCATGTTGTGGAACAAGGCCACCATGGCCCTTTGGTATGTTGCCCCTGCATTCTTCAACCCGAATGGCATTACTTTATAACAGAAGGTGCCCCATAACGTTATGAAGGTGGTCTTTGCCATGTCCTCAGGGTGCATCTTGATCTGATTATATCCGGAGAATCCATCCATAAAAGAAAACCATGAGTACCCCGCCGTGTTATCTACCAACGTGTCAATATGGGGCAAGGGGAAATTGTCTTTTGGGCTGGCTTTATTTAGGTCTCTATAATCTACATACATCCGAACCTTTCCATCCTTTTTTTGGGACAGGAACGATGTTGGCCACCCTCTGAGTATTTGACCACCTGTAGAAAACCAGCATCATACTGTTTCTTTACTTCCTCTTTTATCTTCAATACTACGTCAGGCCTCATCCTCCGTAGTTTTTGCTGTACTGGCTTACATTCTTCCTTTATGGGGAGGCGATGCACTACAATATCAATACTCAGACCTGGCATGTCTTGATATGACCATGCAAAGACATCTTTGAATTCCCGAAGTAGTTCCACTAGATTTTGTTTCGTTTCCTCGGTTATGCGTGCTCCGATTCTCACCATCTTTCCTTCTTCTAGGGATACGTTCTCCACCTCCTCGTCGTGGGGTAGGATTTGTTTCTCTTCCTGTTGTACCATTTTCAACAGATCCGGGGATAAGTTACCATCCCTGTTACCTTCAAACTCTTGAGGTTCTTCCAAACACATGTCTTGCTCAAAATGGGCCTCTAAGCTTGTAGTGTCGTCGCTTACATCGTTGATATCTAGGGACCTGTGATGGGTGCCAAAATGTATGAAGAATGAATTTGCGGACAATTATTCATGCCATGGATGAGCAAAAAAGAAAAGAAAAACAAACAGAAATTTGCTTAGAGGAAAACACGGAATATTTGTGATAATAAACCAAAATGCATTTCATTCAAATAAAGATTTCTGAACATTAGCCCGTTTCTCAAAAGAGATTTTATTGTTCTTAGGCTTAAAACAACAAACGCGTTCTCGAATATTACTCTGTGGAATTTCTAAAAACTACAGGCAATTCCTCCACAGTCCAATTGTTCAAAATGCTCCCAAGTTCACAAGGACGAATGCCCGATAGGTTCCTTGGTCCAGCTTCTCCTTCATCTATAGCGTTGATGTGAGGACCTTCATTCGGCAACCCTCTCTCGAAGTGAATTATCCCTCCCGATACGAAGGTTTGGGCTATATGGGGGAACGTCATTGGTTCCCGCATGGTTTCTTCCCCCTTCAGTCGTGCTCTTCTTCTCTCCTGTTTCTTCTCCATTTCCCTTCTCATTTCGTTGGCATTTGGCTTAAAACCCAGACCGAAACGGTCTCTCTTTTCTTTCGGTGATGGTACTTGAACTTCTCCCTAGAGGCATCTGCCTAGCCCTCTTCCTGGTAAGGCCCCCTTACTGATCATCATTTGTAGGCCCATCCTCGTGGTCTTGGATATCTTGGGTACCGGAATTTTAGCCCCTTCACGAACGAATGTCGCGTTGACGAACTCTAAAGACCGAAACGAGCATTTAATGGCCTCCTCGTTTGCCTCCACATATGGCGCGTCATTGGTAACTATTGCTATGATGTCTTCTTCCGCGTTAATAGTGACCAATCGACCATCTGTCACCAGCTTTAGTTTTTGATGGAGGGATGAAGGTACTGCCCCTGCCGAATGAATCCAGGGTCTTCCCAATAGGCAAGTGTATGAGGGATTGATATCCATTACCAGAAAATCTACTTCATATGTATTCGGCCCGATTTGTAATGGTATGTCTATTCTTCCCATCACTCTTCTTTCGGTGCCATCAAACGCCCTCACTATATTTTGGCATGTCTTCATGTGAGAACTGTCTATTGGCAACCTTTTCAAGGTCGACAATGGTAAGACATTCAAGGCCGACCCATTGTCAATTAACACACTAGGTAGGATGGATCCCTTACAATGAGTAGTTATATGCAGGGCCTTGGTTGATCCCATGCCTCCAGATGGAATCTCATCGTCCCTGAAGGAGATAAAGTTATCAGCACTTATATTACCAATTAATCGGTCCAGTTTACTGACGGATATATCTTTGGTAACGTAAGTCTCGTTCAGTATTTTCATCAATGCTTTGCGATGTACTTCCGAGCTCAATAGTAAAGCTAGCACCGAGATGCGGGCCGGTTGCTTATGCAGTTGCTCCACCACGCTGTACTCACTGTGCTTTAAGAACTTCAAGAATTCTTTCGCCTCTTCCTCTCTTACGGGTACATTGATGAGGGTGCTAGGTTCTTCCTCCGGCTCGACTGTCATGGCTTTTGATTTTGCCAAATTTATTCTGACGCCTGTTGGGTCATAACGTCTTCCGCTTCGTGTATGGAACCCTTCCTTTTGGTTTTCATTTTCTGTGCTGGTTGAACCTCCAACCTCGGGCATTGCCACGTTACAATTATAGCTCCATGGCACCTTCTTGTCCTCCTCATAAGGGAAGGATGCGGGTTTCTTGATTATAATCTTAGGTATCGCTTGAGCTTTGCTTCCTGAGTTGCTCGGGCGGGAAATGATAATCTTTGGAAGCTTGGCCTTTTGACGGGTCAGTTATCCTTCTGTCGCATGTATGTCCCCCTCCTCCGAATTTTCTTCATAAAATTCTAATTCTTTATTGTCCATGAAGCCTTGCACCAATAGTCTAAATTCTGTGCAGTCTTGGATCTTATGCCCTTCCGCTCCGTGGAACGCGCAGTAATTTCCAGGCTTTTCGCTTCTTCCTTCGAGACTTGACTTTATCAGCCCTCTTTTGACCATTTCCCCCCATACGACTATTAGTGGGGTCCTCACATCCGAGATGTCTTCCTTGGTCTTTCTTGCTCTATCCTTCCCGATCATGTTTATAGCTTCATCCCCATGATTGGGTAATGGGTTCCCAGGCAGATCGTCGAGCTCTATAATCCCCATCTTAATGAATTTTTCGACTACCTTTTTGAAGGCAGTGCAATTTTCGATCGAGTGGCCTGTTATTCCTGCATGGTACTCGCATTCGGCATTCGGGTTGTACCATTTGGGGAACGGGGGTTGTAATGGTTTTAGATAATACGGGGCTACAATGTGTGCGTCGAATAGGCGTTGATACATCTCTCCGTATGTTATCAGGATTGGCGTAAACTGGGGCCTCTCAAAATTCGGCCTTGGGCCTGGCTCTTGCCCCGTCGTCCCTTGCTGTTTAACAGCCACGATTTTTGGTGAATTGACAGTGACTGCTTTCGGGTATCCTTTACTGTACGTACTCATGTTGTTCACTTCATTATCCTTTTTTCTAGGGACGGGTCTCCTTGTAGCCTCACCTACTTCGATCCTTCCACCTTTTATGGCATTTTCAATCATCTCCCCCGCCAGGACTATATCTGTGAAGCTTTGAGTTGTGCACCCCACCATGTGGGTGATAAACGGGGCCCTCAAAGTACTGATAAATAGCTTAACAGTTTCTTTCTCTGAGAGGGGTGGTTGGACTTGTGTAGCTACTTCTCTCCACCTCTGGGCGTACTGCCTAAAGTCCTCACTCGGCTTCTTTTCTATATTTTGCAATGTTATTCTATCCGGCACTATATCCGTCACGTGACCATATTGTTTCGTAAAAGCTTGTGCCAAATCTTCCCATGAATTAACTTGAGCGCGGGTTAGCTGGTTATACCATTTGGCCACCGATCCGACTAGACTGTCTTGAAAGCAGTGAATCAACAGTTGATCATTCTCGGTGTATCCCGCTATCTTTCGACAGAACATCGTTATGTGGGCTTCTGGGCAACTGGTCCCGTTATATTTTTCGAACTCCGGCGTCTTGAATTTTGGCGGGAGTATTAGGCCCGGGACTAAACTCAATTCTTTTACCTTAACACCAGGGCTATGACTGGCGTTTTTCAAAGCCTTGACCTCCTCCTCCAACCATTTACAACGATCCTCTAACTGTCTTGAGGATTCGGCTCTTGTCTCTTCCTTCTCTATCATGTCGAAATTAGGGACCACCAAGTTAACAGCGTTATCCCCTAGGTTGGATCCGGAACCTGCTTGGAGATTTGCGGGTGGTCTGATATTATTTTGACCTTGTCGGGGCCTAATCGTGACAGGCGGCCTCGGAAGATATTCTTCAGGCAATACAGGTGCGTGTGGTGGGGTAGCATCCGAAGGAGTGCCTTCGTTTTCTTCCCCAGTAATAACTATAGGGCATTTTCCCTTGTCCACCAGCCCGTTCAGTAGTTGGGTCATTTGGGTCATTTGAGCCATCAGGTTTTTCTCGGAGTTCGTCACGTCCTGCTTAATCTGTGCCAACTGTTCTTGTGTTTGCTCCATCTCTTTTTGGAGTTGCTCATATTTTTGATCCATTTTCTTAGACTTAGCTCGCGTGCCGTATGGGTGTTCGGCTTCCAGGTTTCACTTTTCTCTTTACCGTCTGTTAAGTTTAACCAATTAGGTTCTTTTTATAAACTCAAATGCATGTAATATGATGCGATGCAAATGCATGAATGCAAAAAGAAGGCATCGACTCTGGTCAACTTCATTTTAGAAGACTTTATTAGAAGGCAAGATCCTTTACATAAAGCGGACTACAAATATGCTTTGGCCCTTAAACTCAAAGTTTTGATTTTTCTAAGTAAAGAAGTCAGCTCTCGGTTACGATCTGCCTGTAGCTCGTACTTCATGCTTACGATCTCAGCTTGAGATGCCAGGGCCTGTAGGTGATCAGCCACTTCTCGAATCTGAACTATCGCTTCGCCCATGAGGTAGTCTCGATCTCTAACTTGCTGGTGGGAATGATGAAGTTCCTCTTTCCATTGCCCTTCCCTTGCTTCTAAAAGTTCAATTCGGAGCTCGCAGCCATGTAATGTTGTCTCTAATCCTTCAATCTTTCTCTCCATTTCTTTGATTTTGTTTAGACTCAACTTCAGTTCGTCTTCCGAATCGCGCCTTTGATAGTGGTGTAGGGACCGCCCAAGTTCAGCCACCTTAGCTTTTAACCCTTTCTTCTCTTTGTGGCTTTCTGCCATGTCTTTCCTCAGAATCTCGTTTTGTGTTTGCATTTTCTGGAACTTTTTCTCCCAACTGCTAGCTTTGGTTTTCTCCTCCTAGATCTCGCGTCGCCATTGCTCCGGAGTTTTTCCTAATCCAGTGTTTCTTATGGTCAAACGCATCTTCTTATATTCCTTCTTCAGGTCATCTCGGTCTTCCTCTACTTTCTCTTTTTCTTTTCTCAACTTCTCAGTCTCTGACTTTTGTCCATCTACGTCTAACTTGAGGAGCATCTTCTCTTCTTCCAGCCTCTCTATTTTCCTTTCAAGTTCCGCGCTCATCCTTTCAAAATCTCGTTTCACAATCTCCAGTTCTAATGGGGCTACTCGCAAATATTCCTCTCTTGGCTGGGCACCCTCAGGATTTGGTTCGGGGATGTTGTCATTGATCCTCCTAGTCCTCCATTCTCTATACTCCGAGGTCGTCATCGGGCCTATGGATAGTCTCTTCATTCTATGAATCTGATTCCAGGCACTAGAGATCTCTTTAACCTTTTTCTTATAGCTCCCCCCTTCGTATGAAAACTCACATTGAGCCAACCCATATGTCGTTGGCACGAACTGTCTTAAATTATATTGTCTTAGGACCAGCAGGGGGGCATATGCAGTGGCACCCCAAATTCCTAGTAGAGGAACCCAGTCGAAGCTTCCGCAACGATAAAGGATTTGGTCTGTAATCAACCACGGAACCTTCCACCCGATGTCACCTTCTTGGAGGTTTTGGAAGAGCGCGATCCAACTTCCTTCGGACACATCCTCTCTTCTAGGTGTAGAGGCTATTTCCTCTAGCGGGGAGTAATTCTCGGTTATGAACCGGTAGGACACTTTCTCTACTTTCCAGAAGTGACCATGGAACCAAGCTAATAATAGCTGCGCGCATCCAATAAACCTGCCTTCACCATTCTTCTACACGCATTCAAAGACCTGAACGTTTCAGCTAAGATGGCAGGAACAGGTGTGACCCCTTTGTCTAATCGGCTGAATAGATCAATAACTGCTTCGTCGATGTGTCTCAAAGCTTTTGGGAAGATTATCATACCGTAAACACATAGGGCAAAAACATCAACCTTTTTCTTTGCGTCGGGATGCGCCAAGATCAAGTCTCTCAAACATGTCCAAGGTATGCATTTACTTTCGCCTTTCTTTTGCATTCTAGCTAAGACCCATTGTTCGCTCATTCCGGTGATATTCGTCAATTTCTTCACGAAGGTTGGGCCGTTAACTGCTTTGGAATAGGCTTTGTCAACTTGAATTCTTGGGCAACGTAACAGGGTCGTGTATTCCTCTACTGTGGGGACTAGATCCACCGTCCCAAAGGAGAAACAACTATAAGCAGCATTCCAAAACTGGGCCATTGCTCGGAATAGGTGTTTATCTATTTTGACGTCAAGCAGGTAGGGTAGGTCACCGTAAGTACCATAGAACTGCTGCTTCGTCTCGTTATTCCACTGAGTCCAAATTTCTTTCAACTCTTGGAGCTCGTTCTGTGTGACACTGATGTTGGTGAAATCCCGTAGTTCCGACACATACCCTTGGACTAAGCTATCCCCCTTTTCGATTTGGCATTGTTCTGACCACGCGCGGACGGCCGCATTGTCTTCCACTTTATCAAGGAATTCGCTTTCCATAACCAGCTTTCTAACTCAGAAACTGACCGTGAATCGATACCTCTTAAAATATGAAATGATATGCACAAAGAGAATAAAACACAAAAAGTTAGTACCCTGGAACACAAAACGAGTGAAATAATCAAATATCTATGTGGGTAACTACTAAGGTTTGACATAGTTTAACTTGGGGTGGGTTCTTAGGCTCCTTACATGTGGTTGAGTTCTAAAGTTCGAGGTACCCGAATCAGCAGATTCCTCGATCCTCACCCATTATAGGC
Organism: Gossypium australe; assembly: GCA_005393395.2. Taxonomy (NCBI): domain Eukaryota; kingdom Viridiplantae; phylum Streptophyta; class Magnoliopsida; order Malvales; family Malvaceae; genus Gossypium; species Gossypium australe. Next base: position 18,807,578 of record CM016616.1, read on the forward strand.
TTATATGGACCGAGTTCGATTCAGGGGAATACATTTCCCTATGGCCGTGCGGAAGTGAAAACTTCACGAAGACATAGGTACGGATGTATTCCGAAAGTAGTCCACTAGCCCATGCGGAGGTGAAAACCTCACGAAAGCATAGCTTCTCGCTCCCACTTAAAGGTGAGACCACAATGGTCATGCAAATATGAATGCAGAAATATCGACATTATTGCAACCTTCGTACCCACAGAATTGAAAATGGAGAAAAACGATCGTGATTTTAAAAAACTCAAATGAATTGAAACAACAATCCTTTCTGCCTCGAAGTATCGGTATGCCATATCCAGTAAGTTAGGACACGGCACGCCCAATTCTTGAGAGTAAGATAGGATGCGATTCGTATCATAGTTATTTTGAAAATTCTTATCTCGAAGTAACGAGATGTCACACCCAGTAAGTTAGGGCGCAACACTTTATACTCTCGAGGATAAGTTTTTTTGTTAAGAGAAGGATGATTTTTTTTTGAAAACGATTTTCCCAAATTTTTGACAAAAGGACAAAAAGTGATCAATTTTATGGCCAGACTCTCTTATTTGTCCCCAGTGGAGTCGCCATGCTGTCGAAACCATTTTTTTGAAAATAAAATCGGGAATCGAACTTGGGTTTTAAAAATAAAAACGGGAGTCGCCACCGATCTTTTATTAGGTGTGATCGGGCCACCTATAAATTATTTTGGTCTACGAGTTTCGAGAAAATGGGCTCGGGAGTCGGTTACGTGCGAGGAAGGATTAGCACCCTCGTCACGCCCAAAATTGGTACCAAATTGATCAATTAATGTCCTTATGTCGAAAGTTGGAAATTGTGAAAATGGATTTTAAAAACGTTAAGCTTTCATCGTTCCGAAAGAATAAAATATCGCATCTAAAACTTTAGGACACGATAATTTAAATCCTCGAATCCAAGATGAATATTGCCTCGTTTGGAAAATCTTATTTCGAAACAACGGAATGTCACATCCAATAAGTTAGGACACAACATATCGAATTCTCGAAAATAAGTTTTTTTATTCAAAAAAATTATTTATTTTAAAAGATATTTCATTATTTAGGTTAAACAAGAAAATCGAAACCTAGTAAGTTAAGGTACGATTTTCCCGAATTCCTAAACATGAAATGTTACCTTTACGAAGGAAATCAATTTTGTATTAAATAAATGGAGCACGGATTTGTAACAAAATACATGAGGTACAATGGAATGGAAATAAGAGTATATGTGAAGTGATGTAAGTATGAAGATATGAATGAAAGTTAAATAAGTAATAATATATACATTTATACATCATATAATAAGAGTAAAAATAATAATAACAATAATATCAATAATAATATAGTGATAATAAATACAATAATAATAATACATATACAAGCAATAGTACTATAATAGTATTATAGGAAGAATAATAATATAATGGTATAATAATAAAATAATAGTATGGTAATAATAATAATAATAAGTATATACATGCAGCTAATAATAATAACAATAATAATAATAATAATAATGATAATAATAATAATAATAATAAAACATGTACAAGATAAATAACATAACTAATAATAATGCTAAAATAATAATATTAATAGTAAATGTAATACTAGTAATAATAAGGGTATGAAATATATATATACTGATATAAATATAATAGTAATAAAAATATAATAATAATAGTACAATAATGAATATGTACAATATAATGGTAATACGAATATAACAATAATATAATGAAAAGATTAGAAAGGTTACAAAATAAATAAAAAGGGATTAAATTGAACTTGAAATGAAAGCTTAGTGTCGATTTGAAATAAATTAAAAAGGAAATGACTAATTTGCGACACGCGCACGAATTGGAAGGACTGAAACAGAAATAAATCCCTTTACCGAAACGCTGCGCTGGAAGGAGGACCAAACTTAATGCGGCGCGAAAGTTCAGGGTTAAAATTGAAATAATAAAAAAACCTGATTGTAAGGACTGAAAAGGTGGAAGGATTGAAAGGGAAATTATCCCAATCAATCGAAAACACGCGGATCCTATCGGGTCGGGTAGTCTGTGCGCGGGTCGAAGCTTGAAACGACGTCGTTTTGGAGATAAAGGCCAGGCCCCAAAACGACGTCGTTTCGAGGGGCTATAAAAGGCCTAAAATCCTGAAAAAAAAATCATTTGTAGCTTGCTCTTCAAAAAAATTTTCTAAGCCTCTCCTTTCTCTCTGCGGGTGCGCATGGGGGACGATTTCCGGCCGCCGTCGCCGGCCACCGCACGCGGTGGCCGGAGTTCGCCAAAAGGTGAGTTTTTTAATATAATATATATGTATATATGCTTTTTTCTTTTTTTTTAAAAAAAAAAATAAAAATCGGTTAACGTATATAGTTCCGAGAATAAAAAAAGAATAAAATATAAACCTTCAAACTCCGTTTGTCGATCTTCTTTGATTCGCTGTTGTAAACTTTTATTGATCTCTGTTTATAGACGTTTGCAATTGTTTTCTTGGTTGGAAATACTTTTATATTCTGTTGATTGATGTTGAAAAACCAAAAAAGAAGCCCCTTATACACTGTTCTTCGTCGGCTTTTATAGCCGAAAACAGTATGTAGAAAATAAATAAACAAGTACAAGTCGTTTTTCGTTGCGGTATTGCTGTTCCTTGTCCTTTTTTGCAGGTCTGGGCACTGACAGAGGCGTGCGGAGGTCGTCGTTGCGAGCACGTGGGCACGGTGCTGATGGCTGAGTGGGTTGCGGTAGTGGAGGCCTACGTGCGGTGTACCGGGGGACGGGACGACGCGCGAGGGTGGCGCGCGTGCTTCCACGCGCTCGGCGCTAGGGTTAGGGGAGGTTAGGTTTTCCTGATTCAGGTTTAAGGTCTTGGGCCATTGGGCCTCCGTTATTTTTGGGTTAGGGTTTAGGCTGAAAATTGGGTCTGGTATTGGGTTTCTTATTGGGCTTCGGTTTGTTAGTTTAAATGGACTGTTAATGGACACTTTAATAAGGCCATTTTTATTCTGTTGTTTGTTTTTTTGTTTGACTGTGTTTGGGCCCTTAATCTATGTTGGGCCGGGCAAAATTTGGTGCCTACATGGGCCTTAGCCCATACACAATGGCAACAATCATAATTACATGATAAATAATAAATGATGAATGGCCCAACCCAAACCTAGAAATCCATCCTCTACACACCAACCCGTACCAACCATCACACCTTGGGGATTTCTACAATCAACCCGCCAACCGCTACACACCATATCGACAGCTGTGCTGCCTGTCATAAAGACCGATCACTGTGTGACCTATGTGGCAAAGCCACTGATCGCCATGCGACCTTAATAATACATCGTAGCATTTCGACAGCTGAGCTGTCTGTCATAAAGACCGATCACTATGTGACCTATGTGGCAAAGCCATCGATCGCTATGCGACCTTCTTCCCCTTCATCATATCAATCCCATCCCATGCATACATACATGCAAAATCAAACAATGTATTACCTAAGAGATTTCAGTTTATCGCATACATCGATACACATAGAGAGATTTCTATGATTACATACCTGACATCCTTTGCCTACCCTTTCTGGGTAATACGACTGTTCACACAACCTATTTTCCGGCTCTTAGCCCACAACACATATATACACATACAGATTTAATAGTGTGTTAGAGATCTACACACCTGATTACCGTTAGAACGAGACCCTCTAAGTCGACGCTATCCGTAGCCAACACCACCGCTATCTGCCTTGAAATCCCGAAAAGTGATATGAGATTTAGGGACTAGTGTTTCCGGCTTTTAGATCTAAGAGATCTTAACACAAAGAATTCGACTACCCCTTAGAGATTCCGGCTTTTTGAGAAGATCAAGAAGAGAGGATAATAAGAAGAAATCTAAGTAGTTTCGGCTTTTAGTTGAAGGAATCGGCAGAAGAATAGGGAGATGAGAAGGTTTCGGCTTTTGAAAGAAAAGATGTTGAGAAGATTGGGAGGTTTCGGCTTTTGAAAGAAAAGATGTTGAGAAGATTGGGAGGTTTCGGCTTTTGAAGAAATCAAAGGAAAAGAAATTGCAAAAGAAAAACTGAGAATTTCGGCACAAAGAATGAAGAAAAGAGTAGGGTTTAAATGCCGGAATTGATGAGCTACCCCCTATTTATAGAAATTTCGGCACTTACCTATCAAAAACCGAAAGTGCCCTTCCTGATAACTAAAAATTAAGCAAATAAAAAGGGAAAATTCGGCACCCCTTTGCCATAAAGAAACTGATTTCTTTACTCCTCTAGGTGATGGAATTTCGGCCAACACCTAGCCTTGTAGATAGCTCCTATCTTTTCTCCTTTTATCTTCCATATTATCAACTATAATATCTATATTATTCTATTCATATAAATCCTCCTATTTTTGAGCCTTGTTGCCATCCACTCCACCTAACCCAAATGCCGAAAATTAGCTAACTTAAATTAAAAGAATTGGGCTTCATGAAACTTAAATTTGGGCCCCTTATTTCCTTGTGTGGCGTCACCTCCTAATATTGGGCCACAAGCCCACTTTGGTATTTTAAACACAGATACTACCTTTTAAACCCTATAATGCTCAAACAGATAATTTTAATCAAGGCCTCTACCTAAGCCTGAGCACAATTTGGACCCCTAACACTTAGATTAACTCATTACACATGTTCACCCATTAAACGCATAGGCCCAAAAATTCAGGATGTTACAGTTTTGCATAATCAGTTAACTATAAAAAATAACTGCCTAGGTCATGTATAGAAACAAGCTTATATTAAATATATCAATAAAAGTCACATCTCAAATATAAAAATATGACATAATAAAAAACTAGCATTTTTTTTTCATAACCATCATCATAAACATGCATAAAATTTAATTCAAAACCCTTCCATTCATACTTATATAAATTTTCATTTACAATTGCTCATGTCATTTCTCTAAATAATTAACAAACGGAATAATATAAAACGTATGATCTACTACTTTTAACAATTTTTTAAACTAAATCAAATCTGAATAACCATAAAATTAATTGGTTTATTAACACAAATTTGCATACTAGATATATTTTAATAAAATATATTATTTAATTATAAAGCCTACTATAGCGACATAAATAAATCAGTTAATATTCATTTTCATGAACAAATGAGATGCTTAAAACAATATGTAACTCATGTAATCAAAACTTAAAAATATGACCATCTCAAATATTTAAAACCATATATCAAGTTGATTTAATATTTAAAGATGCACCTTTTTTATCTACGTTGAGTCTTGATGATTTTATTAAGAAGTAAGAAAATTAAACTCTAGTAGTAGACTTTGAATCCAATCAAAATCTATTAATAGCAAACTTTGAGGGTGAATCTTATTTTCTAGGTGTACAATAGGTACACAACCAATGACTTTTCATACATAAGTTTTCTCTATTGCAAGTTCTCATCAGTAATATATTTTCACGTAATTTTAATTGAGAACTTATTCTGAATCCTGTAGAGTTATACACAGTTTTTTTTTTTAAAAAAAACTTTCAACTTCAAGTGCATCCAACCATAATGAGTTTTAGATGGAATTAACATATTCTATTGCTCATAAGTAGATATTTCACAATCAAATATTTTGCTTTCAACCCTTGATGACAAAAGATCACAAAGATAGTTACAATTAATTCAATTTAATAACAAAAGTAATCAACAACTCGATCTTCCCTTTTTTCATCATTTCAAAATAGATATTTATAGCAATAGTGATTCATATGAAATATAATCATTTCTTCATTCACAATCTCAATATGATATCCATTATAATGAATATCTTTTAAAACTAATGCATTAACCATCACAAATTTTGTGCTTTTTAGATATTGATATATTAGCTCTTCTGGTGCTTTCAACTAATTTTATACTATCAAATGTTAGAATAATATTTGTTTGTTTCAGTACCAAATAATATAAATATTTTCTATTTGTAATGATGGAATTCATTACAACATTCTCAAATCCTTCCTCAAAAAATATTAACAGAAACAAAATATTTAGGCATATACCACATATGTGGCCAATAATATTTCATATCACATTGGTGACATAAGTTATCTTTACCATTTGAAGAGTTATCTTGAGAACTCTCATTGTTCTCTTATTTATAACAATGTTCCCGCTTTTAGCTGTTCATGATTATTTCTTTTATTTTCTTTATATTTGCATTCACTTCGAGGAATACAACAAATCTAGTAGAACAGATTTCTAAACACCATTGATTCTTTATTTCATAATCACCATCACAAACATACGTGGATTTCAAATCAGAATCTATTTATTCATGTTTGTCACGATTAGTCTCTAATTATAATAAATATGATATAATAAATAAATCATAGTAAAATATATCTAAAGATCTTTAACACCATCGTCGTCACTTTGGCTATTATCACGAGCACTATTACAAGTACTAAAATAACTATGCTTTCATAAGAACATACTACATATAACTTATAGAATCTTATGATGCTCTAATAAATTATTTGTATTTTATAATTCAATCTAAAATATATAATCCAATCATTCATCAGTAAAAAAAAAAAAAAAATCTCTTTAGAGAGGACCAATATCACAAAAACTTATATTTGCTTCGACAAATAATATATATTTAGACAATCATTTAAAAATAATATATTATAAAGTTTTATTAGTAAACCTTATGAACCCATCAATATTCAATAATATAAGTTAATAACAAATAAAAATAATAATAATCATACCTCAAAAAAAAAAAATTGAAGCTACTTACCAATTTAAATTGTGCTCTATAAATCCAAAATTCATGCTGAGAGCAAAATTTTTTTCACCATTCAAAGCAACGGACTGCAGTGTCCATCTTGGTGTTGAGCCTCTTAGTGTATACTCAAACCTTCCATTCGGAGTAATATTTTTTTACTAACTTTAATAAGAAGTAAAACAAGTTAATCAAAATAATCTCAAATTAATTTAATTTAATTGAAAATTAATCTAGATATAAAACACTAAATAGATGAAAACTTCCTGCAAAGAGTTGCAAACAACAGCAGGCTAAAGACAACAAGTAATGGAGAATTAGGGACATAAGCACTCAATTTGAATAGCAACCGGCAGCAATAAATAGCCATTTGAAGAAGTAAAGGAGCCAACAAAATAGAAAAATAAGAGTAATATTAGTGGTTAGAGGCTGAATTTTGGTATTATGGATGAGGCTTAATGGTTCGCAAAGTTGCCGCTGATTTAATCCACAATTAAGATAATTAGAAGAGAATCATGCTGATAAGATATTCATAACAATTTCTTCTTATTTCAAATTTTAAATGATTATTGTAAAATTGTGAGTAGGATAATATTTAGGGTTGAATAGTATTTTTGGTTTTTAATTAAACCATTAATATTTAGACTCATATAGTATTGAATTTATATAGGTAAAGTGCACCATGTTAAAAAACTCTTTTCAATATCAATATTGAGTAAATTGAGTATTTTTTAAAATAGAAAAAGATTAGTTCTTTTTAATTTCAAAAAGCGAGCAATTAAAGATAATTAATCATGATTCTCACATTTTTCATCAATTTATTCTATTTTTGATTGGTATAATAGTCATTAATGTTTACACATTTTGTCAAAAAAAATTTTAATTCTAAAAAATTAAACAAATATAGCTCTCAACATTAGCAAATGTTATAAAGTTGATCTTGATTCTATTTTTTTTATCCGGTAAGAGGAAATTTATTAAATGGTTAAAATAATGGCCGAAATGATAAAATTTATAAATGTTGAAGGTTAAATTTATTATTATATTGGTTAATTAGTTAGAGACTCGGCTTTAGTAAAAACAAAACTCACCAAACTTGATATATTAAATCTTGCAAAGTTTTTCTTTTATGACTTAGAATCTAAAACTTGATGTAAATGAAGATAGGAATTCAATAAACTTGAGTTCTTTCCAACATAAAATTTGTACTTTTCCATTGGGGATTTGTTGAGAGGCCCAATACTATAGAAAGGCCAAGGCCTTGTACAATATTAATTAGCAAAGCGGAACCTTTTCATTTTCAGCTGAGATTTTTATAGGGTTGTTTATTCTTCGAGGGTTTTAGGATTGGCTACCGCAGAACCAATTTGATCAATCGAATTTTCATCTCTCTTTCTTCTATCCTGCAAACCCTATAGAAATTCCCTCAAGGTAACCTAACCCCTACCCTCTATCATCTCCTCCCTCTATAATTTCGATTCCTTCGATAATTTTCTGCAAAACCCCTAATTTTTCTATGATGTCTCTATAACGAGCTTTGATGGCTATTCAAAACCATTAGATTTTCCGTTTTTGTGATTTTATTCACTTTTCCGAATTAATTTATTATTGTTTAAGGTGTGCAGTGATTTTACGAGAATGTCTCGGGTCTATGTTGGGAATTTGGATCCTCGGGTCACTGAGAGGGATCTCGAAGACGAGTTTAGGATTTTCGGCGTTCTCCGCAGGTATTTTTATTTTTATTTTTTGTGAATGAAGGGGAAAAATTGTATTTTGATAGGGACCTGGTTGCTTTTTCTTTTTTGGGTTAAATTTATTTGCCACTCTGAAGATTGTCAGGTTTGGCTAGCTTTAATTGATTATTTAGTTTGTTCGTCAATATCATACAAGATAAAGTCTTGCTTTCTTCCATTTGAAACAAGCTTTAAAATAAAAATAAAAAATAAAAAAATGCTGTTTGTGCTATTGATTGATTTATGTTTTGATGAAATGAATCCAGTGTATGGGTAGCTCGAAGGCCTCCTGGGTATGCGTTTATTGAGTTTGATGATCGCAGGGATGCTATTGATGCAATTCGTGAACTGGATGGTGTGTATACTCTTTTTTCTAGTGTTTATTTCTTTCATTTGTTGTATTACTCTTACATGCTTGAATTATGGTGGTTCTCTACTCCAATACCCTTATATAAGTTGCCATATTCATTAGTTTTTGCTTGATTATTTATGTTGCCCTCACTTATGTGCTGCATATGCTTCTAATTTGGTGAGCGTTGAGCTTTCATTTGAATGTTAGAGAGATCTCCTAACCGGCTTCAGTAGTTTAATGATTTTCTTTTATATTTCAAGAAGTTGCTATTGTTTTCTGGTTGTCTGCAGCCAGTTGCTTTAGTGGTTTGGTGTAATCTGATTGTTTATTCCAGAAAAATAATTCTAAGTTTGCGCATTTGGCTCTTAGTTCTTTTGGTTCCTTAGATTCAAATGACATTTCTGATCGATGTTGCTTTATTGACCATTTGTAGAATTTTCTAACTATATCCTTTTTCTCACTTAAGGAAAAAATGGTTGGCGTGTGGAACTTTCTCATAATTCAAAAGGTGGTGGAGGCCGTGGTGGGCGCCGTGGTGGGGGTGAGGATTTAAAGTGTTATGAGTGTGGTGAGCCTGGTCACTTTGCTCGCGAATGCCGCTCGCGTTATGGATCACGAGGCCTGGGAAGTGGCCGGCGTCGAAGCCCCAGTCCTCGTCGCCGTAGGAGTCCAAGTTATGGGTATGGGCGCAGGTGGGTTTAAGGATTCCTTTTCTTTCTCTCTCTTTATTGGAGTGTGTAGAGGAGGGTAGCTCCTACTGTGATCTTTTTCGTAAAGGAGCCTATACAAAGTGATGGTACATTATATATCATGCCTTTTCCTATGCTATTCAAAAAACCCCATTCCCCCTTTTTGAAACTTAGTGGCTAGAATTGATATTTATGCAAAAACAATGTCTGTCAATTTAGGACTGTGTTTACCTATATGTCCAATTGGTTTTTTATTATACTGACAAGAAGCATATATCTTTTTATTTGAATGGATTTGATGAAGGCTTTTTATTTTAATTAAACTTGATTTGGCTTCTACTGATTGGTCCTCTCAACAAGAATATGCAGGCTACTCAGAAAAAATTACTTGCTATTTTATGTGGCACATAAATTCTTTTAATCTTGTGGCAGGAGCTATAGTCCACGTGGAGGAAGATCTCCTCGGCGCCGCAGCATATCACCTCGCCGTGGTCGGAGTTACAGCAGGTCGCCTCCATATCGTTATTCTCGTCGTGATTCACCTTATGCAAATGGGTAAAGTCATGTGAACTTAATTACTTGAACAGTTAGGAATCTCATTCATGATACTTTCAGTGTTTATCCAGTCTGATATGCATTTGCTTAAATTCCTTTGCAGAGATTAAGTGGGAACTGAAGCAAAATCTGAAATGACAGCATCTATGGCAAACAAATATTCAAATACTATAGTTTCAAATAGGTTCAGTGAGCAAAAAAGGATTTAGGTTACTTGTGTTCGTTTTGTGACGGTTAGGTTGTTAGAGCTTGTGGTTTTGCACGGCTTCCACTCTGCAGTGTTAGGGTTCCTTGGACCCCCTTCTCCGGTAGCTTGCTTACTGTCTTCAGCGTATGAAACTCGGAGGTCCTGTTTCTTACTTATATGGTTATCTACTTATTATATTGTTAACTGTTATGTTTAAAATTTAGCTCAGTTACTTTGCTATTGTAAGTTTTATTTATCTGAAGGATTTTATATGTTTTGTGTTGAGGTGTGAGATTTGGAAGTAAGGGCAGAGCATCCAATCCTTTGGCCATTTTAATGCATCTTAGTGCACCACTTGAATCAGTTGATCTACTTAGTCATCGCTCCCTGCATATTGTAGAAGCTTGAGTTACATGTTGAATTCGCATCGCATCGTATCGAATCGCTAGTAGTAACTATCGGATTTTGGTTGCGACCTTGTGTTGGTGCATGTATCTGCAACAAAGCTCTTCTAATTTCTTATGCAGATGAAGCCAGATAGTTTTTTGGTTACACACCAGAAAATAAAATTAGAAGCATTGCCATCAAAAGTTTTTTTTATATTGTTTCTCCTGACCTTGATTTTAACTATCTTTGTTTTTGATTTGATAAGAGGTTGGTTGGTTAGGGAATATGAATTTTTTTTTTAAAATTTAAAAGATTTTTGAAATGAAGTTATTTAATATACTTCAATTCAAAAAATTCAATGTTTGTAATTGTGTAGGTAAATGTTTCTTAGAATTAATTTTTTTTTTCTATTGGCTTTAACAGTGTATAATTTTATTTAGACATTTTTCATTTTTTTAATATTTTCCCCCAAAATTACCTATTTTGAGATTATTTTTATGAAATATTTTCGAAATATGAAATGGCTATTCATGGGGTATTGATCTTTAGTCTGATGTGATATTTGAGAGGTTAGATAAAAATTAGCTTGAAAAATAAGTTAGGATAAGAGAATTAGGTATATTGAAAGTATTGTTTGGGCTGCATCAGGTACATGCTCAATTTAGTTTAGCACATTTTTAGCATTTCAGTATATTATTTCAACTTTGTATGTTACGTTATCTAATTCATCTCACATGAAAATATTATAATAATATATAGTAGTTGAATGTAAACATTAATAAGAACTTTAATCAAATAAAATATATAAATATTATTAAAATTTATGTTTTTTAAATATTCTTTAAAGAATATAGGCATGCTTTGACCTAAATTCAATTGAGCTCAGCTCATAAACTCTTCACACCTCACTTGTGAATAGTAATATTTAATTTATGCCCATAAAATGATTGCCCTTAATTCTATTTTGCTATTCAATTCCTACATTTCACTAGTGACATCTTTTATGCATTTTTATTTAGACATTAATCATCTAAAATAAGATTGTTTTTTTTTGTCAAATTAGTCATTGCTTTTAAAAAAATTCTCAAAGTCAACACTCAACTGTATCTTCATAACGAAAAGTTGATTAGACATGCCATATCAACATTTCTTTTCACCTATTTTCCAAATAAATTAAACAAATTTTCTTTTAAAACAACCCAAACTTATCCGTAGGATCGCCTTATTTGGCGTTGTGACCGGTTCTTCTTTGGCCAAATGCACAGTGCTGTCGTGCCCGTTGGTGGTGCGCTCTCCTCTCCACCATCCGACTTATCATTTTCGTTTTTATTTTCTTTCTAAAAGCTTAGGCATTTCCTTCAAAACAACCGCTGCCACTGGTACCGTAGGTGCCAATCATCGTATAAAATTTTCTCAGCCAGCTGATTTGACCATGTAATCATCAGGTTCTTTAATTTTTCTGGTCTTAGTGAACTAGACCCTAAAAGATATGCTTTTCAAATCGTGCATATGCAAAAGATATATATTAAGATTATGGGAAAAAGATATGTTTTTCATAAAAAAATTTGAAGTTATTAAAATTTGTATCCAAAATGCAGGTAATGAGTATATATTTGGTTTCAGTGATACTTTTTAGGTTGATTAAGTAATATGTATTTATTTATTGTTTCTTAAGTTTGCATATGATATGTTATAGTAGAATTTTGGTATATGCATACTTTTTATTTTTGTGATTTTTAGTTTAATGATTTTAATTTTTGGTAAAAGAATTTTAATAGCACATAATTTTATTTTTATGATATACATAACAATTAATTAAAGATTAAAATTTTTATTTTTTGATACGCCATTTAAGATATTAAGTTATTTAAAAAAATTTAGCTACGCTATGAAAATTTTAAATTTGAATATTAATATATTTTAAAATAACTTAATTGAAACAATAAGTTATCAAAGTGACTTATGTGGGAGTTATTTTATTTTTAAAATATAAAAAGTTTTTTATATGTAACTTAGGCCATGTTAATATTGATCGGCCCAAAAGAAGGTTAATATTTAACAAAATTATATGTGCATTTATAGTAATAAACATGTGACAATTATTTGGTTTTAGGTGTGAGTAATAAATTGATCTAAATGATATTAATTATTTGACATATTCTTATTGTCAGTGTTAAATTATTACAACAAAAAATTATTTACAAGTCAATATTTTTATCCAAAGATGAAATATTAATGGAATGTCCGATATTTTAAGATCTGATTTACCTTTTCACAGGGTTAAATATAAAATTAGAACCCATACTTGTTCACTTCTCCTCAATTTTTTTTTCTATCCACTAATTTAATACTTAAAACTAACGCTATTACTTTTTTTTCTGATGTGACAACACTGATCAATTGCGTTCCGCCACGTGGCATACTATTTGGCCTTCTTTCAGTTTTATTTATTTATTTATTTTTCCCTCTTATTTTTTTCATTTTTATTTTTCTTTTTTTTCTGGGCGTGCCTCTTCATCTCCCATTTCTTGTCTTCAACTTTTTCCTGTCTTCTTCATCTTTCTTCTTCACTGCCTCTTCATCTCCTATTTTTGAGCTTCATGGCCACCACACCATTTTCTTTCACTTTCCTCCCATCCAAACACCCACCACTTCATTACTGTTTTCTTTCACTTTCCTCCTATCCAAACACCCACCACTTTCAATGTCATGAGTACACGAACTTAGACACCCTTTATTTTTGTCCATTTTCCAAATCCATTTCTTCCCAGACTTGAATGAGCCCGATATAGCCTCGATAAATCTGTTAACCAGCACTGGCCAATTCGCTGCAAACAACAACTGATTCATACAAGTCCCTTCAACTGTATCAACATCTTTTCCTTTCAATCCTTTCCTAATGGCCTCAAACTTTTTATCGTTCAGCTCATTTTTCGGCGAAAACATGCCGATAAAAAATCCATCGGAACCTTTATAGAGAACCCTTTCATTCTCTCTTCACTACCAACATGATTCGACCGATTATTAACACTGGTTCTGTTATTCACACCGAAGATTTGAACCTTACCATTCCAATCACTATCCTTACCATTCAATGGGGCAATCATTTCGAATTTTTTTTCTTTTATCATTAGACACTCCCCAACAACTTTCAAGATCTTTTGCAGCATTCTTAATGCCTAATTCAAGAGGTGAAAATGCTTCTTTTATGAACCGAATCCAATTCAGATTCGATTCAAGCAGATCAATTTTCGACATCATTTTCTCTATAAACACAGAAAAAAAACATAAAAATCAAGAGCCAAAATGACAGATTATGTACCAAAAAATATAATTGACAAACACCAAATCTTCAGCCAATTCAAAGGGTAAAGATGGCTTCTTTTACAACACAAAGGTAAAACAGAGCCTAGAGCATCCAAACCCAAATAATAATAAACAAAAATGGGGGTTAAAGGGAAAATCCAAGTTGAAGAAGACAAGAAATGGGAGATGAAGAGGCAAGCCCAGAAAAAGAAAAAGAAAAATAAAAAAAGAAAAGAAAAAAGAAAAAAAGAGAGGGAAAATATAAATAAAAAAACAAAAAGAAGGCCAAATAGGATGCCACATGGCGACACGTGATTGGTCAATATTGTCACGTTAGCAAAAAAGTAACGACGTTGGTCTCATGTACCAAATTAGTGGACGGAAAAAAAGTTCGGATACCAATTTGGGAGAAGTGAATAAGTTCGAATACTAATTTTATATTTAACTCTTTGTAATTAGCCTATTTTGTCCGGCCCACAAAACAAATAATAAAAAAAATCAAAACCAAAATAAAAATATTAAACAGTTCAAGTTTGTTCCAAGCCCAATTACAAAACAAATAAAAAACCCCAAGCCCAAACCCCAACAGGCCCAACATACTTAAAATTTTCAAGAAAAGCCAGAAACCCTAGGGTTTCTGGTGCCGCTATTCTCCTCGGGCATACCGCTCGTGCTTCGTCCTGAGGCCTGACCACCTCGCTGCCGTCGTTTCACCAAATGAGCAAAAACGCCTTTCTTCCGCTTCCGTCAACGCTTGTAAAAAGCAAAAAGGGAACAGTAATAGAACACGAAAAAGAGCAGAAATACAAAAAGCAAACAGTAGAATAAACAAAAAAAATAGACTATGTAATCGGCTATAAAAAGCCTGAATTTTGTCAATGTAAAGGGGACCGCATCAAATCAAACAAAAAAAAATTTCGAATATACAAAAAGAAGATCGAAACCGAAAAATCTAAGGTGCTATTTTTATTTTTTTCGAAATAAATAAATAGAAAAACTATAAATATTACCTGTCGATTCATCTTCCCCTCCGTTGAGTACTTGTCGATTCGTCTTCACCTCCGTCGAATGTTGCGGATATTCGAATACCCAAGAACCCATATGGGTTCTGATGAGGGTTCGAAAGGCAACGGAGGGTATTTCGCATGTATTTCCTTTTATTTCTAAACCAAGTCGGATTTTAAGGTTTTTTTTTTTGCTAAAAAAAAAGAAAGAGGATAAAAAAGGGCTGAAAAAGCCCCATTTTTTGCACCTCCGGCCATCGTCCACGGCGGAGGCTCGCCAGAGCATAGGCCGGAGTTAGGGCTGAAGAGAGAGAGAACAGAGAGAAAAAGAGAACAATTTTTTTTTTGTTTTTTGAAACTGTGGCTAAATGACAATTTTTTAAAGTTTTTTTTTTTGCATTTATACTGCCCCCATACGACATTGTTTAAGGCAGACTTCTGAAGCCCTAAAACGATGTCGTTTCTTCACCTTTGACCCACACCTAGACCCGACCCAACCTAGGATCCACGTGTTTTTTGCGGAAGGGTCTATTTACGCGATGGGCCCTTCCACTTTTGAAGCCTAGTTCGATTGGGTCTTATCCCTTTTTTATTTTTTATTTTTTTAAAAATTAGCCATTCATTTTTATGTTGAATTCAATTTGGTCCTCAGACCATTTGGGAAGACGAACACCTGAAACGGTGTCGTTTCGGGTCAACCCGACTCGCCTGAAGGATCAGCATGTTTTTTATTTTTGGGCTATTTACGCCCTTAGTCCTTCCGCTTTTTAATTAATTTGTGATCCAGTACTTTTTTTAATTCGGCCCAATAATTTTGCCTTTATTTCATTTTGATCCCTACTGAAATGGTGCGTTTTGGGAACAAAGGAATAATTTCCCAATTGGTCCCCCTATTTCGCTCGCGTCTCATTTTGGCCATTTTATTATTTATTTTATTTAATTTATCCCTTCTATTTTGTTTAAATTTCAATCTAGTCCCTTTTATGTTTATTCATTTATTTCTTTTATAATTTAGACTCTAAATTTTATTTCGAATTCAATTTAATCCCTTATTCATTTAAAGATCCTATATGTATTATTTTCATCATTTTATTTATTTGTTTATATATAAATATTCTTTATTTTTATTTTATTATTATTTTAGTTCATATTATTATTTTATTTCTTTACTTACGTATATTTTGTTGCTTATTATTATTATTATTATTATTATTATTATTATTATTATTATTATTATTATTATTATTATTGTGGTTGTTGTTGTTGTTGTTGTTGTTGTTGTTGTTGTTGTTGTTGTTGTTGTTGTTGTTGTTTTTATTGCAATCATTATTATTATTATTATTATATTTAGGTACTTTATCACAAATTGCACCTCAACTTGTTATATTTTAATTTGGCCTTTTATTTTCAATACTCTATAAATTATTTTTTCTCAATATTTATTTATGTATATATTTATTTCTTTCTCCTCATAACATTTGAAAATTTGATATTTTCTTTTTGTGTGCATTATTTTGTCATTATTATTGTCGTTATCATTGTTGTTATTTATTGTATTATTTATTTTATTTTTCCTTGTCTGTTAATGTTGGTATTAAAGTGATACGTATTATGTGGTTTTTGTTATTATAGGTACTATAAATTGCTTATTAGTACATTTATATTGTTGCCATTCATTAACATAATATTTTATTCACATATCATTTTAAATATTATACTAGTTTTCACCCAAATTCGTAAAAAAGGGAAAATTTTCAAAAAATAGGCAATGTTCCGTATTTGAAATATTCGATAAAATAGTGCCCTAACTTACGGAGTTTAGATTTTTCTCCTTGAATTTGAATAATCGAATATCCTTTTGAAAATTAAAATACGTAAGGTTTAAACAAAGAAAAACAAAAGGCAAGCTTATTCTCAAATGTTCAAGGTGTCGTGTCCTAACTTACAAGATGTGACGTTTTGTTATCTCGAGACGAGAGGGTCTTTAACGTTTATTTCGATTTATTAAGCAATTTGTGAGCGAAATTAACATCAATACAAAGAGGGATCATATTTTTAAATTATTTTCAGGTTTTCAACTTTCGACACTAAGACACGAAGTAATCAATTAGGTACCAATTTTGGGCGTCACGAAGGTGCTAATCCTTCCTCATGCGTAACCGACTCCCGAACCCGTTTTCTCAAATTTTGTAGATCAAAATCATTGTTTTAGTAAATCAAAACATTTTATTAAAACGATCAAATTACGAGGTGACTCGATCGCACCTTTAAAAAAAGATTGGTGGCGACTCCCAATTTTCGTTTTTAAAAATAAAAGTCGATTTCAAAAATGGTTTCGACAGCTTAGTGACTCCACTGGGGACAAAATAAGAGAGTCAAGCCACGGTTTGATTATTTTTTGTCTTTTTGTCGAGAATTGATAATTTGGTTTAAATTTACGATCCTTTCGTTGCATTTCATTTTTGTGGTCTACATCATTTTTGTGGTCTGCATATTGCATTGCATAATCGGTCAATTTTACCCTTTAAGTGGGAATGAGAAACTATTTCTTCGTGAGGTCTTCACCTCCGTATAGGATAGTGGATCGCTTTCGGGATACATCCGTACCTATGTCTTTGTGAGATTTTTACCTCCATATAGCCATAGGGAAATATATTCCCCTGAACTGAACTCGATTCGTATGAACCTATAATGGGTGAGGATCAAAGAATTTACCGGTTTAGGTACTCTTACTTTAGAACCAAACCGCATATAATGATCTCTAAGAGCTTACCCTAGGTAGAACCGCATCGAACCCTAGTGGTTACCCGAATAGGCGCTTTATTTCTTATTTCTTGCTTACTTTAAATTCTAGCTTTGTATACTGACTTGTTTGTTTTGCTTTGATTGTGATTGCATGACATTTTCATCATAAAAAATGTGTTGATTCACGTTCGATTACTAAATAGAGAGCTTGCCATGGAAAACGAATTTCTTAATAAAGTGAAAGATAACGCGGCTGTCTGAATATGGTCTAAGAAAACGCAACTAGAGAAAGGTGATAGTCTGATGAAGGGGTACGTATCAAAATTGCGGGACTTCACTCGTATCAACGTGGCCAAGAACAATCTCCAAGAATTGAAAGAGATATGGGTCCAATGGGATGAAGAAATCAATCAGTTATTTTACTGTATGGTGATTTGCCCTATCTACTCGATATTAAAATGGACAAGCACTTGTTTCGAGCTCTGTCTCAATTTTGGAATCCAGCCTACAGTTGTTTTACTTTTGGAAAAGTGGACTTAGTACCTACTGTGGAAGAATACACGACCTTACTTCGTTCCCCGAAAATTCAGCCCGACAAGGTTTATTCCAGAGCCGCTAATGTCCCAACCTTCCTCAAGAAACTAATGAATATCATGGGGATGAGTGAACAATGGGTTGTAGCCCGAATCAAGAAAAAGGGAGATAGAAAATGTATCCCTTAGAATAGTTTGCGAGATTTGATCTTAGCACACCCAAAAATGATGAAAAGGGTCGATGTCTTCGCTTTGAGCATTTATGGGTTGGTTGTTTTCCATAAAGCACTAGGGCATGTGGACAAGGCAGTTTTAGATTTGTTTGATAGACTTGATAAGAGGGTCACTCCCGTCCCTGCAATTTTGGCCGAAACATTCCGATCTTTGAATGTATGCCGAAGAGCGGGTGAATGAAGATTCATTGGATGCGCACAACTCTTGTTGGCATGGTTTCATAGTCACTTTTGGAGGGTAGAAAAATTTTTTTGTCGAGTATTCTTCGAGAACTACTCTCCATTAAAATAATTAATGGCTACACCGAGGCGAGACGACATTTCAGAAAAAAATGGATGACGATACTCCAGAATCTCCAAGATAAGGACGTCGAATGGAGAGGCCCTTGGATGATCCTCGATGAGATTCTATACCGGTGTGGAGATCTCGACTGGGTTCCTCTACTTGGGATTTGGGGAGCTATTGGATATGCTCCTCTACTCGTGTTGAGGTAGTATAGATCGAGGCAATTCGTACCAGCAACACAAGGGCTGGCTCAATGTGAGTTTTTGTATAAAGGTGATAACTACAAGAAAAAGATCCGAGAAATGTCTAACGCCTGGAACCAAACCCTCCGAATGAAAAGATTTACTGTCCGACGACAACCCCCGAATATAATGGATGGTGGGGTAAATAAGTTAATGATAACATCCCTGGGCCAAGTCAAGAAGGCATTCGACCAATGGAAGAATACTTGCGAGTGGTCCCATCTGAGCTAGAGATCATCAAGCAGGATTTCGAAAAGAGGAATTTGGAGCTAGGAAAGAAGATAGAGCAATTGGAAGAAGAAAAGATGCAATTAGGACTAGACGTTAACGTTCAGAAGTTAGGGGCCGATAAGCTAAGAAAAGGAAAGAATAAGGCTGAAAATGATCTGGACAGTTTAAAAATGGATACAAGAAGTTGCGCTTATCAATGAGGACTGTCTGTTTGGGAAAGACATCAGAACAATGACGGCAAGAGATCAAAGAAGAAAAGAATAGAGACAATCAATGGGAAAGGAAATGCCAAGATGCCCAGGTTCGAGAAAATGCTCTAGAAAGAGACCTATCAGAATGCCAAAATGAAAAGGTTAGATTAAAGACCAGGGTAGCAGAACTAGAAAAGTCACTTCATCAGTATCGTAATCGCAACTCCACAATTGAGCTAAAAGCAAGCTTAAACAAGATTGAAGAGCTGAAAAGGAAAATAGAAGAGCTCGAGATCGTATTACAAAATTGTAAACTTCGAGTTGAACTCCTTGAAGCAAACAACGAGCAGTGGAAAGAGCAACTTCACCGTTCTCCAGGCCAGGTCAGAAATAGAGATTATACCATGGGTGAAGTTGTGGCTCAAATACAAGAGGTGGCCGATCATTTGCAAATCCTAGCAGCTCAGGCTGACGTGCTAAGCTTGAAGTATGAATCAGAATCGGATCGGGGTCAAGAGTTAGCTTGGCTTCTTAGGAAGGTTAAGGCTTTGAGCATTAGGGCAAAACCGTATATGTAATTCATTTTATGTAAAGAAATTTGTTTTTTAGTAAAATTGTTCTAACGGAATTGAATCAAAATCAATGCCTCTTTTTGCATTCATTTCATGCATTCGCATCACATTACATCATATGCATGAAAAGACCCTAATTAAACGAAATTATTTCAGTTAATTTGGAGACCAACAAGAATCAACCAACCGAACATCATTACAGTACTTGCGCAAAAACCAAAGTAATGGACCAAAGATTGGAAAAGCTAGAGCAAGTTCAAAAAGAGATGCAAGCACAATTACAAGAACAGTTAGCAAAAGTGCAACAGGAGATGAGGGATCAAATATTGGAATCCTAAAGAAGTATGATAAATCAATTGGCGCAGTTACTGGCTAGAGAATGTGAAAAAGGGAGAGGCACTGCGGTCAACTCAGGGCATGATAATGAGGATCCAATTTACCCCCGGGGTTTTACCCCGATAAACGCCCAGGCACAACCAGAAGCGTACCCACGAAGGGTACCCATCACAATTAGACCCCAACAGTATCAAACAGGTACCTCGGCGTCAATGAACTTCCAAACAGGCTCAAGTTTCAACCCAGGGGATAACCCAACCAATCCCGTTGTTCCTGATCTAGATGATATGGCAGAGCTAGAAAAAACAAGAGTGGAGTTGCCGAAGCAACTTGACAATTGATGCAGATGGCTAGAAGAAAAATCCAGAGCAATGTAAAAAATTGATTACCATTGCGGAATCGATGCCAAGGACCTAAGTTTGGTCCTAGATTTAGTACTCCCTCCCAAGTTCAAAACTCCAGAGTTTGAAAAGTACAACGGGGCTAGTTGCACTGAAGCTCACATCACTATGTTCTGTCGAAGGATGACATGATATGTCAATAATGATCAATTGTTGATCCACTGCTTCCAAGACAGTCTGATCGGGTCAACAGCTAAATGGTACATGTCGAAACCATTTTTTTCATTTCGAAAAAATAGGGATCGATTTAAAAATAAAAAACGGAGTCGCCACCGACCTTTCTCGAGGTATGATCGGATCACCTTGAAATTGATCATTTTAATAAAACTTTGATTCATTAAAACAAATTTTGGTCTACGAAACTCGAGAAAATGGGTTCGGGAGTCGGTTACGTACAAGGAAGGGTTAGCACCCTTGTAGCGCCCAAAATTGGTACCTAATTGATTTTTAAAACTCGTATATTAAAGTTTGAAAAGGGTGTTCAATTATTTGGGCTTTATGAAAAATTGGAACCTAGTAAGTTGGGACACAATTTTTCAAAATTCGCGAATACGGAATATTGCCCTTGTTTTTTAGAAATTCTTACCTCGAGATGATAAAACTTCACATCCAGTGAGTTAGGACGCAACATCTCGAATTCTCGAGAATAAGTTTTTTATTTATTTAAAATTTTTATGTGTTTTGGCTTAAAAAAGAGAAGGATACTCGGTTGCTTAGATTTAACGAGAAAAATCAGAACCCAGTGAGTTAGGGCACGATTTTCTCGAAGCTTCCTAACACGAACATTGCCTTATTTTAAACCCTTGAATAGAATAATTTTAAAACTTAAACGACATTAAACTTGATTTTTAAACAAATAGAACGCAATGGAATAACAGGATACAAAGCAAGGTAGCGATACATACACGCAGTCTTACACTAATGAATCATAAATAATTGATAGTTACAAATTAAGAATTATAATCCATACAATAGCAATAATCACATAATATGCACCCTTTAAATACCAATATCAATAATCAAGGACAAATGAATTAAATAACATAAATAGCAATTTAGAAATAAATAATATAAAGCCAATTTAAAATATCTACTTTATAGAACAATTTAAAATGACATATAAAAGTTTAAACTAGATAATATGTAAAAGAAATTTAAAATGAATAATATATAAAAAATACAAAACAGTTTAATATAAACAATGTACAAAATCTTAAAGTAAGTAATAATAAAACAACTTTAAAACAAATAATAGTGATAAAAATTAAAATGGATAACATATAGCGTAATTTAAACTAGATAATATATACGAATTTAAAACATATAATATATAATTTGAAATAAGTAATATATGAAAGAAGTCTTTAAAAGAAATAACCTATACAAATAAACACAAAAAATGTATTTATATGTACATATAGATATATATGAAAGAGAATTTAAAAATAATAGCTAATGTAAAATCCATAATATACAATATAATCCAAAATATATATTAAAACGTTTTTTTTAATAATGAATTTATAAAGAATCATTTAAAATGAATAAATAAAAAAGAAACTAAAATTAAAAAGATAGAGACTCGATTGAAATAAAAATAGCATCAAAAGAATGATTTATGAACAAATAAAATTATTAAAACAGAGTTAAGGATTGAAATAAAATACACACAAACGAACAGGGACTAAAATAAAAAAAAACATGTTACCAAAATGCCGTGTTTACTCGCGGTTTAAAATGAAACGGCACACAAATTCCGAGGAAAAATTAAAAAAAAGAAAAAAGAAAAAGGGCCCAGCAAAACGACAGCGTGAGATGGAGGGACTAAATGCATAAATTACCCCAAAGTAGCAAAATGCGCGGATCCTTCCCAGATCGGGTCACGCGCGCGCGGGTCGCTATTAAAACGGTGTCGTTTTGTATTTAAAAGGCCCTTGATAAAACGCTGTCGTTTTAATAGGTATAAGAATCAAAATTTTTTAAAAAATCTTCATTTTCTCCTATTCTCTTTTCAAAAAACCTAAAACACTCTCAAATATCCCTATTCCCCTTTTCGGTCTTTCCTAAGTCCGGACTAAGGCCTCCGGTGTCTGTCGCACCGCCGTCGTGGGCCAATGGCCGGCGTTGAACGAGAAGGACTCTCTGGTGATGCGACCATGGGCGATTTTCGGTAAGCCCTCCTTCCTTTCTTCTCTTTTTATTTCAAATATATATAAAAAATAAAAAAATAAAAAACGGAAGTAAAAAGCAAGAACACAGATGAAAAAAGGATTAATCACCTTTTCAATCTATTTTTTATTCTCTCTACGTAAATCAGTGTTCGTAAATACAAAAAAATGGATTATCTGCTCTTTTCTGATTTCTATTTCTATAAAAACGTGTAGACCCTTTACAGTGGTTTGTTTTGGTCTTTTTAAAGCCGAAATGAAAATAAAAATAAAATCCAAAATACAACTGTTTTCTTTTTCTCTTTGCTGCGCTATTGGTCGATCCTTTGCTGCAGGTACAGAGGTACGGGGTTAGCTGTGGCGTGGTTGTACGTGGCACTTGGCGTGGGGCATACGGAGGCGTGGTACGCGTGTAGGGGCTAGAACCGTTGGGGCTGTTGCGGCCCAAAAGGGTTCTAGATGCTCTTAGAGTTTCCTGAAACCCTAATCCATTTTGGGTTATCTGGGCCTATCCTCAAAATTTGGCCATTGTAATTGGGTCTAGTACCTGGGTTTAGTGTTGGGTTATTCTGGGTATGGGTCTTTTGTAAATGAACTTTTAAAATGGACCGTTTAATTATATGGATTTTTTTATTTATTGCTTTTTTTGTTTTTGGTTTTGGTTTTATCGGGCCCGGGCAAATTTGGGCTCTTACAGTACAATCAACTGAGTCGTGCTAAAATCAATTCGTGGAAAGACTTAGCACAAGCTTTTATGAAGCAATATAATCATATGACGGACATGACACCCGACAGAATCACGTTGTAGAATATGGAGAAGAAGCAGAATGAGAGCTTCAGAGAATATGCCCAAAGATGGAGAGAGGTGGCAACGCAAGTCTAGCCACCTCTTCTGGAAAAAGAAGCCATAATGCTTTTCATCAACACTTTGAAAGCCCCATTCATCAACCATATGTTGGGGAGTGCTAGTAAGAGTTTCTCGAATATAGTGATGTCCGATGAAATGATTGAAAATGTAGTGAGAAGTGGTAAGATAAACGCGGGGGAAAACTTCAAAAGATTGGCCCCGAGGAAGATGGAAAACGAGGTGAATAATTTAGGCACATACAACAAGGGTTACTCAAAACCAATTACCGTTGGCCTGCTAAGGATAGTAACCACTAGTCTTCAGGCCCCCCAAGGCAAGAATCCAACCAAAGGCCAAATACAGAAAGGCTTTAGCTCACACCTATCCCGATGACGTATAGGAAGCTGTATTAGAGCCTATTTGATGCACATGTGGTATCCCCCTTTTCCCTGAAGCCCATGCAACCTCCATTCCCTAAAATGGTATGACGCAAATGCTCAATGTGAGCACCACGCAGGAATTACAGGACATTCAATCGAAAACTGCACCGCATTTAAAAAGTTGATCGAAAGGTTCATTAAAATGGGAATTGTAAAATTCAACGACCCATCAGGACCTGATGTGGCAGCAAATCTGTTACCCAGTCATTCTGATAAAGGGGTAAATGCGATAATCGGGAATGAAGGGGAAAGAAACAAGATGAATGTAGTAGAAGTAAAACCCCCACTAAAATGAGTTTGGAAGAAAATGGTAGAGGGATGATTAATCAAATAGGATTCAGAAGAGAGAGCTGAAGAGATAATGAACTACTGTGAGTTCCATGCGAAGGATGGTCATAAGATCCAGGAGTGTGTTGAATTCAGGGCCTTAGTGCAAAATCTGATGGACAATAAGGTGCTAGAATTCTTTGAATATGCTATAAGCTCCCAAAGAGAATACGTGTGCGCTTCAGAAGAGGGGTCAACAAAGAAGGTCTATAAAGTCTGCCACCTAGTGGTTATCATTTCACGACCAATAAGCAATGAAGCCGGAGTGCAAATTGCACCAAGGGTCATTATCCAAAAACTTGTAGCTTTTCCCTACAAGGATAGCGAAAAGGTTCCTTGGAATTATGACTAAAACGTGACGATCTCGAGAGAGGTGGACTCGATTAGTGCTTCAGAAGAAGGCCAAGAGGTGGGTTTCTACACACGTAGTAGGAGGCGTTATGATCTATCAAATGCAGGAGCTAAGCCTATTAAAGGATAGACCCCAATAGTTGAACAAAAGAAAGAAAATATGGTCAGGCTAAAATCGCAAGTTAATGAACCTGTAACTGAGAACGAGGCTAAGGAATTTCTGAAATTCTTAAAGCATAGCGAGTACAGCATTGTGGAACAGTACACAAGCAACCGGCTCACATCTCAGTGCTAGCTTTACTCTTAAGTTTGGAGACACGTCGTGGCGTGTTAATAAAAGTGCTAAATGAAATTTATGTCGCTAATGATATTTCTGTGAACAAGCTGGACCGCCTAGTCAACAATATAAGTGCTGAAAACTTCATCTTCTTTAATGATGATGAGATACCGCTAGGGGGCATGGGATCTACAAAGGCTTTGCACATCACCACCTGCTGCAAAGGGTATACATTACCAGGGGTGTAAATTGATAACGAATCTGCATTAAATGTCTTGCCCCTATCCACCCTGAATAAGTTACTTGTGGATAGCTCTTATATGAAGACATGTCATAACATAGTGAGAGCATTCGATGGAACTGAAAGAAGGGTGATGGGAAGGATTGAGATACCCCTCTTGATTGGTCTAAACATGTACGAAATAGATTTCTTGGTGATGGATATTAAGCCTTCTTATAATTGTTTGTTGGGGAGGCCTTGGATTCACACGGCTGGGGCAGTACCGTCATCACTACACCAGAAGCTAAAGTTGGTAACAGAGGGTCGACTGGTAACGATAAACGTAGAAGAAAACATCATTGCATCCGTAACCAGTGACGCGTCATATGTAGGGACAGACGATGAAGCGATAGAATGTTCCTTCCGATCATTGAAATTTGTGAATGCAACCTTCATTGTCGAAGGAAACAAGATCCCGATACCCAAAATCTCCAAAACTACAGGGATGGGCCTGCAACTGACAGTCGGTAAAGGAGCCTTGCCTGGGAAACAACTTGGAAAATGCCTGCAAGAAAAAGTTGATGCACCTATATTGAAGGACAAACGAGGTCGCTCTGGTTTAGGATTTAAGCCAGATGTGAGGCAGAGGAAAAATGAAATGGCGAAGAAACAAGAAAGGAGAAGAGCGAGACTGAGCGGGGAAGAGGTCAAGTGGGAACCGATGACCTTTCCCCATATATCCAAAATGTTCGTATCAGGAGGAACTATTCATCTGGAAAGAAAGATGTTAAGAGAAGAGACCGCTGAAGAAATGTTGGGAAACCTGGACATCAACGCCATATCTGAAGAAGGAATTTGGGGAGAAAATTTATCAGACATCTGCCCCTATGTACCTGGAAGTGTTTTGAACAACTGGACTGCGGAAGAGATTCCTGTAGTTTTTAGAGCCAATATAGAATAATGTTCAAAACATGCTTATTGCTCCAAGTTAGGAGCAATAAAATCCTTTGTCAAATAGGCTTATGTCTAAAATCCTTATTTCAATAAAGTGCATCTTTGCGTATCATCTTGAGCAAATATTCTTTTCATCTCATTCATAATCATACCATACAAATAATTATTCTTAGATTCTTTTGTTCTTTGGATTTTTTCTTTATCCTTATAACAGGTCTCCAGATATCAATGATATGAGCAACATTGCTACTGACTCAGAATCTCCTTTTGAGCAAGATATGTAAACGGAAGATTCTCAAGATTTTGAAGATGATTGAGACTGTAACTTATCTCCTGATTTGTTGAGGATGGTAGAACAAGATGAGAAACAAATCTTGCTTTATAAAGAGTCAGTGGAAATTGTGAGCTTAGGAGAGGAAAAAGAAGTGAAGATAGGAGCTTGCATTACCGCAGAGACTAAGCAAGACCTCGTTGAATTACTCCAAGAATTTAAGGATGTCTTCACATGGTCATATCAAGACATGCTCGGGTTAAGTATTGATATCGTGGTACACCGGCTCCCCATAAAGGAAGAGTGCAAGCAGTTCAACAGAAGCTCCAAAGGATGAGGCCCGATGTTCTACTGAAAATAAAAGAGGAAGTCAAGAAACAATTCGATGTTGGTTTCTTACCGGTGGTTAAATACTCAGAATGGGTAGCCAATATCGTGCTCGTCCCTAAAAAGGATAGAAAAGTACGAATGTGCGTAGACTACAGGGACTTGAACAAAACCAGCCCAAAAGACAATTTCCCATTGCTACATATCAACACTTTAGTGGACAACACGACAGGTTACTCACTGTTCTCCTTCATAGATGGTTTCTCGGGATACAACCAAATAAAGATACATCCTGAAAACATGGAGAAGACCACATTCGTTACTATGTGGGGAACATTTTGCTTTAAGGTGATGCCAGTTGGACTGAAAAATGCAGGAGCAACGTATCAAAGAGCCATGGTAACTTTGTTTCATGATATGATACACAAAGAACTCAAAGTTTATGTTGATGATATGATCGCAAAGTATCAAACAGAGAAAGAGCATGTACAAGTCTTGAGGAAACTGTTCTTGAGATTGAGAAAATTCCAATTGAAGCTCAATCCAGCAAAATGTACTTTCGGGGCTAGGTCGGGAAAATTGTTAGGATTTGTAGTCAGTGAAAATGGGATTGAGGTCGACCCAGACAAAGTGAAGGCTATACATTAATTGCGTCCACCACGCTCTCAAAAAGAAGTTCGACGTTTCCTATGAAGACTAAATTACATTGCCCGATTTATTTCACAACTAACTGAGAAATGCGACCCCATATTTCGCCTCCTTAAGAAACACAACCCAGGCGTTTGGGATGAGGAGTGCCAGAAGACTTTCGATAAGGTCAAACATTACTTGTCCAATACCCCAGTATTGATGCCACCTAACCCCTAGCCAGTAGAGCTCTAGATGATTACGAGCCTTTGAACTTTGATTTCCTGAATGAAGATCTAATGTATGTTGCAACCACTTAAGAAAACTCTCGAGAAGGTCATCCTTAGAAGCTAAACTTCGACGGAGCCTCAAACGTTGTGGGTAACGGAATTGAGGCAGTCTTGATATCCCCAAACAAATATCATTATCCTTTCACTAGCAAATTGAATTTTGATTGCACGAACAATACGGATGAATACGAAGCATGAATCATGGGTATCCGTGCGACCATAGAATACAAGATCAAAGTGCTAGAGGTATATGGGGATTCTGCACTAGTGATCTATCAACTCAATGGAGAATAGAAGACAAGAGATCCCAAATTAATCAGTTATCGAATGTTGGTTCTTGAGTTAATTGAGGAGTTTGATTACATCACCTTCTATTACTTCCCACGAGATGAAAATCAGATGGCTGATGCCTTGGCTACTTTGCTTCGATGGTCAAAGCGAACAAACAAGAGGATGTAAAGCCTATCCAGATGAGTATTTATGATACTCCAGCTCATTGTTACAACATCGAAGAAGAAGAAAAAGAGGACGATCACCCTTGGTACAATGATATATTGCGATATGTGAAGAATCGTGAATACCCTGACCAAGCAACTGAGAATAATAAAAGGATGTTGAGAAGACTGACCAATGACTATGTCTTAAATAGGGAGATCCTATATAAAAGGAGAAAAGATCAGGTGCTACTAAGATTTGTAGACGCTGTCGAGGCTGAGAAAATCTTGAAAGAAGTCCACGAGGGTGTCTGCAGAACACATGCCAATGGTTTTACAATGGCCAGGCAAATCATGAGGTTCGAGTATTATTAGTCCACCATGGAAGGAGATTGCATCAATTATGCCAAGATAAAATTCATGAGATAAAATTTATGGAGATAAAATTCAAGTACCTCCCTCACCTCTTCATGTTATGACCTTTCCATGGCCTTTCTCCATGTGGGGCATGGATGTCATTGGGCTAATTTCACCCAAAGCTTCTAACGGACATCACTTCATCTTCGTGGTCATCGATTACTTTACAAAGTGGGTGAAAGTCGCTTCATATGTCGATATGGAATGCCAGAAAGGATCATATCTGACAATGCACTAAATTTGAACAACAGCACGATATCAGAAGTCTACAGTCAGTTCAAGATCAAACACCACAACTCATCACCATATTGCCAAAAAATGAATAGTGCAGTGGAGGCAGCCAATAAGAATATTAAGAAGATCGTGGGGAAAATGACTGAAACTTACAAAGATTGGCATGAGAAGCTACCATTTTCCTTCTATGCTTATCGAACATCTATCAGGACCTTAACTGGGGCAACACCTTTCTCTTTGGTTCATGGAATGGAGGCTATTTTACCCTATTGAAGTCGAGATTCCTTCTCTTAGAGTTTTGGCAGAATTGAAGTTGGATGAAGTAGAATGGATTCAATCCCGATATGATCAGCTAAATTTGATTGAAGAGAAAAGGTTGAAAGCAATCCGTCATGGTTAGATGTACCAAAAGTGAATGATGTGATCTTACAACAAAAAAGTTCGTCCCAGAGAATTCCATGAGGGGGACCTAGTATTGAAAAAGATCTTGCCCATACGAAAGGATTTCAGAGGGAAATGGACGCCAAATTGGGAAGGACCTTATGTGGTAAAGAAGGCCTTTTCTGGAGGAGCGTTGATTTTGACTAAGATGGATGGCAAAAGCTTGCCCAATCCCGTGAATTTAGACTCAGTTAAGAAGTACTTCACCTACAAAAAAAAAAGGAGAGGCCAAGGCGAAAACCCGCAAAAGGCGTCTTGAGACCAAAATGAGTTTTGAATTGAAAACTTAGAAAAAGGGAAATTCAAATCTTGATCGAAGATTGAACATATGATAGTTGAGTCTTTTCAGAAGGAAGAGCGTTACATCCTGGGGCATCAAAAAATATTTTGGATCTCCGAAACACATATCAAGTTCAAAAGAGCCCTCGAGAAGTTAGTGCAAAGGAACTCATGCTATGATATCCGGGGCGCCTATTTTCGTCTTATTCACTTTGTATTTAAGCAAATTTTTTATTTTGATTAATCTATTCATTTCGAGCCTTGCTCCTAATAAACTTCGATCTTGTCTATTACTACAATCTTTTTCAAGCATTTTTACATTGAAATAACGATTAATGGACTAATAATATTCAAGTAAAAGGAGTTCTGCATATTGCTCTGAAAGGTTTTCTAAAATAGTACTAGGATCTGAAAACAGGACCACTAATCAGAACTAACCAAACTTAAGGGTTGGAAACATTTGAGAAAGAATAGTCTAAATTATGACTATTTCTTCGGATTTCCCATCAAGAATACCAACTGAACAAGAAGACATGGTAACATATCAGTGATAAAACCTTGATAAATAGCGAGCAATGACAACCAAGGCATTAAAAAGGGATCATTCTCAAAAAAATGACATTCTGCATTCATGCAAATATCATTCATACACATCTAGTTAGGAGCATTTGATTCACCCCGATCATGATATCCTAATTACTAGGCATAAATATGTCCATGAAATATTCTACAGATCATATTCCCCAAAAAATGGTGTAACAGATCAATGAAATCACAAATCCTATACCTCTGAAGTTGTAGTGGGACGGATTGAAGTTATCATGGCGAATCTTATCTTCGTAAAGTTGCAGTGGAGCAGATTAAAGCCACAAATCCTATACCCCTAAAGTTACAATGGGACGGATTGAAGTAATCATGGCAAATCTTATCTCCCTGAAGTTGCAGTGGAGTAGATTGAAGCCACAAATCTTATCTCCCTGAAGTTACTGTGGAGCAGATTGAAGTTATCATGACAAATCTTATCTCCTTGAAGTTGCAATCCACAAATCTTATCTCCCTGAAGTTGCAGTGGTGTAACACCCCAAACCCGGCCCAATCAATATGACCGAATTTGGTTTGCTACAGAGAAAACATTTTGAAAACCATTTTAAAACCGATTTTAAAAGTAGTCGAAATGCCTTTCAATTTGAATTTTCTTTGTTAAAAACCACACTTAAAAATATTTGTTGAGTCGAGTTGTTTAAAAATTTCAAATGTACTCGATAGTACTTTAAAAACATTTTGCGTTTAATTTGAGAAAACATGTGCAACCGTATTAACATCACCAAATAGTTTAAACCAAACATTCAAGCATGCAGCAATAATAAAATCATCCTAGGAGGCCTTATTACAATTAAGCAACATAAACCCAAAAGAAAAATAGATAAAATCCAAAATTCATTTATTAAAAATCTCCACTGCATGGCCACCTCGAGTCCATCCGGCTCCTCACCCGCGATCTACGAGTCACCAGAAAAAAATTTAAAGGAGAAGGTGAGTCACCAAGACTCAATGTGTAACCCTTCCCCGATTTAGTGCAATAACATACACAAATCATAACCAATTAACATGCATAAGTTTAAAATGCACCCAACCTAACCATCCAAACGCCTTTCTCTACCCCGTGTGGTACCAAACCACTGGTGGTGCCAAACCACTGGTGACATATAGTCACAGATGTGATGCCAAATCACTGGAGATACCAAATCTCTGGTGTCCGAAGACACAAATCGAATGATGGGGCCAACCCATCGTGTGATACCAAATCACTGGCAGACGATCCCATATCTCAAAGTGGGGCCAACCCACGGTGGTATCAACCACAGGGACAAGTCGCTATGAGGTGCCAAACCTCTGGAGGTACCAAACCTCTGGTGACCGTAGTCACAATGTGTTACCAAAACACTGGTGTCCGTCGACACGAATATCACTACCCCCTCCACTCATCAACCCATATCAACAATTATATACTTTTACTGAAATCATGCTAATAGGTTTATTTAACAACATTCATAGATTTATCATTGCCATAAATCAAATATTGCACATACCAAATGTGTCATGCTTCCCAAAAGCATCAAATTATAATCTCAAAGCAATAAAGACTTACCCGAGTCCTTGTTAATACCATGATGGTATTACATCCATATCTACACAAACCGATTAGGCATAATATAACACTTAGCATATTTAAAAAGGTTATAAGATGTGTATGCACACACCTGATACTAACGAGAGTCCTAAATCCCGAATAGACAAATCGGCCACACAAGTTTTCCTTGCCCCTATATTCGGCCAAAAATGGACATTAATGACATGGCCTATTCGGCCAAACCAAATAAATAGAAAGATTATCTCACGAACCCGAATCCTTACCTACTCGCCTTGTACACGCTTTAAAACTTTGTTTCACCACCCTACAATCGGCCATTGACATTGCTCTCATCAATAATCTTTGGCTTAATCGAATACTAAATAAATAAAAACTATAGATCCTTACCACCTTACCAAAACCGATTGCTAGAGGAGAGAAGTTTGGATTGATCACTTATAAACCCGAAGTACCTAGATAGAATCGGTTTAAGAGAAGAAATAGTTAGCCATCACGAACGCCATATCTCAGTTCATCCATTCATCCAAGTCGACAAGGAATAAAAAGGGAAAAGAAATAACCATTCGGCTAACACACTTACCTACCCAAACCGATTGGAAAAACACTTGAAAAGAAATCACCTTTGCTTTGATATTCGGCCAAGGCTACCCAAAGTAGAAGAAAGGAATTTCGGCACACTAAGAATGTAGATTCGGCTAAGAAAGAAAAGAAATAATGGACAAAAAGGAATAGAAATTTCGGTTATGGTTGAAGACAATACTCAAGATTCGGTTTTGAGAGAATGAGAAGGAAAATAGAAGATGAGCAAAATGACTAAATGGTCAAAAGAGTTTAGGCTTATCAAAAGGTAAAATTCGGCCAAAAGAAAAGAGGTTGAGAGAGTGTTTTGCAAACTTTTGCACCAATTGCTAGAAATGACCAAAACAACTCCTAAACCTTACCAACAACTAGCATATTCGGCCACATCCCCCCCTTAGCCACATTGCCGTCCAAATTCATGGTAAAAAGGCCATGAATTTGTTTCCAAAACATTTTCCTTATTACAAGCCTTTGTCCCATCTTAATACCATAAACTCAAGAATCTTATCCCTTATTCCATACTTTCCTTAAATATAAATTCAACTTACCAAAAGATGAAGGTCCAACCTATCATAATCATAGGTTGACCGGCCATTAATGCTAACATACAAAAATAAACTTTTAAAATGTTAAACATACTACTCGAACCTCTAACCTCAAGCTATAATCCATGCGCCTTTACCACCTTGCCATGCACTCATCTTGTGTCACTTATTGATACTTAAATTAACTTAAGTGCTAAGCTCACATAATCCACTTCATTAAATAAACCATACTAAGAATTATCCTACTAAACCGAGCTTACTCAAGACCCTTAATTAAGTCTTATAACACCACGAATAATATCACAGCAATTCAAACACAAGAAAATAATTCAATCACAAATAACCCCTTTTTTGGGATGTTACAGTTCTACCCCCCTTAAAAATAATTTCGACCTCGAAATTACCTAATCAGAAAAGATGGGGGTATTGCTGCCTCAACACATCCTCGGGTTCCCACGTCGCTTCCTCCGTTCCATGGTTTCGCCATAGCACTTTCACCAAGGGTACTGCTTTCTTACGCAAAACCTTGACATCACGATCTAAGATCTGAACTGGCTCCTCCTCGAAAGATAAGTCGGAGTTAACCTCAATCTCTGCCATTGGCACAACGTGCGATGGATCCGACCGATACCGTCTAAGCATCGACACATGGAAGACATCATGAATCTGACTCAACTCTGCTGGCAGTTCGAGCTGATAAGCTACCAGTCCTACTCGCTTCAACACAGTATACGGGCCGATGAACCTTGGGCTTAACTTCCCTTTTCGCCCAAAACGCAACACCTTTTTCCAAGGCGACACCTTCAGAAAGACTTTATCTCCTACCTCGTATTTCATTTCCTTGCGCTTGAGATCGGCATAAGACTTCTGCCTATCCGATGCTTCCTTGAGACGAGCCCGAATTACCTTAACTTTGTCCTCAGTTTCAGTCACCAATTCTGGACCCAAAACCTAACGTTCACCCAACTCCGTCCAACACGTAGGAGTACGGCACTTCCGTCCATACAGTGCTTCATATGGTGCCATTTGAATACTCGCTTGATAACTATTGTTATAAGCGAATTCCGCCAACGGTAGATACTCCTCCCAACTGCCACTGAAATCCAGAACGCATCCTCTGAGCATATCTTCTAAGATCTGAATCACTCTCTCCGATTGTCCGTCGGACTACGGGTGAAAAGCTGTGCTGAAATCCAATCTCGTTCCCAAGGCTTGATGCAAAGCTCTCCAAAACCTTGATGTAAACCTCGGATCCCTATCCGAGATAATCGATACTGGCACACCATGCAATTTCACTATCTCGGCTATATATAACTTTGCTAGCTTCTGAAGCGAATAATCTACCCTTACAAGTATGAAATGCGCTGACTTAGTTAGTCGATCCACAATCACCCAAACTGAATTCTTCTTGCTAGGCGTAAGAGGTAATCCACTGACAAAGTCCATAGTGATCCTCTCCCACTTCCACTGAGGAATCTTCACCGGCTGAAGTAAACCAGATGGCAACTGATGTTCAGACTTGTTGACACGTCAGACACTTACCCACGAACTCAGTTACTTCCCGCTTCAGACCTGGCCACCAAAACTGCTCTCTCAAATCCCGATACATCTTGCTACCTCCAGGATGCATAGCATATGGGCTACTATGTGCGTCCCGAAGAATCCTTTGTCTCAACTCCACATCCTTCGGCATACAAGCTCTCCCTTTAAAGCACAAAACTCCATCACTGGACAGACTAAAATCCTCTAATCCACCATTCTGAACTTGCAACCTCCGATCATTCAAACCATCATCCTCTAACTGCTTCTCCTTAATCTGATCTAACCAAGTCGGCTTGACTTGCAATTTTGCCAAAAGACTCCCATCGTCGAACAGACTAAGTTGAGCAAACATCGATCTTAAATCCGATATAACCTTACGGCTTAACGCGTCTGCCACCACGTTAGCCTTACCAGGATGATACTCGATCGAACAGTCGTAGTCCTTCAACAGCTCAATCCATCTACGCTGTCTCAAATTCAAATCCTTCTGAGTCAAAAGATACTTAAGACTCTTGTGATCCGTGTAAACTATCGACTTCTCTCCGTACAAGTAATGCCTCCATATCTTCAAAGCGAAGACTACAGCCGCTAACTCCAAGTCATGAGTCGGATAATTAGCCTCATGTGGTCTCAACTGCCGAGATGCATAAGCCACTACCTTCCCTTCTTGCATCAGCACACATCCCAAACCAATATGTGATGCATCGCAATAAACCGTGAATTCCTTGCCTGCCTCAGGTTGAATCAAAACCGGAGCTTCAGTCAGAATCCTCTTCAATTTGTCGAAACTTTCTTGTTGCTCCTCGGTCCACACAAATGGAATTCCTTTCCTCAACAACTTGGTCATTGGTGCAGCAATCAAAGAAAATCCTTCCACAAAACTTCGATAATACCCCGCCAGACCTAGAAAACTCCGAATCTCAGCCACAGACTTAAGCGGCTTCCAATCCAACACTGCCTCAATCTTCCGAGGATCCACTCCAATCCCCTCGACTGATACAACGTGACCCAAGAAAGTCACCTCCTTAAGCCAGAATTCGCACTTACTAAATTTCGTATACAGCTGCTTTTCCCTCAGAATCTGTAACACTACTCGCAAATGCGCATCATGCTCCTCCTCTGATTTCGAGTATACCAAAATATCGTCTATAAAGACCACAACAAACTGATCCAAAAACTGCTGAAATACCCTATTCATCATGTCCATGAATGCCGCCGGTGCGTTAGTTAATCCAAACGGCATCACCAGAAACTCGTAGTGTCCATACCGAATACGAAATGCCGTCTTATGGATATCAGCCTCTTTCACCAGCAGCTGATGATATCCAGACCTTAAATCAATCTTAGAGAAAACCGCAGCCCCTTTAAGTTGATCAAACAAGTCATCTATCCTCGGCAAAGGATACTTGTTTTTGATCGTCAGCTTATTCAACTGGCGGTAGTCTATACACAACCGCATCGCACCATCCTTCTTCTTGACAAAAAGTACCGGCGCTCCCCAAGGTGAAACACTTGGTCGAATGAAACCTCGATCCAACAACTCTTGAATCTGAGCCTTCAATTCCATCAATTCCTTCGGTGCCATCCTATACGGAGCTATAGACACTGGCGCCGTTCCGGGTAACAGATCTATACCAAATTCGACCTCACGATCCGGAGGCAATCCCGGAAGTTCTTCAGGAAATACGTCAGCAAATTCCTTTACAGTTTGAACATTCCCCACAGAAGACTCCTTAGCTTCCAAAGCACACACATGAACTATGAACGCCTCACAGCCCTTCCTGACCATCTTCACCGCTTTCAGCGCAGATACCACGTTGAATAGATAATCTCTTCTATTACCTATCATGACCACTTCTTCACCTTCAACCGTCT
This sequence comes from Gossypium australe, assembly GCA_005393395.2. Classification (NCBI taxonomy): domain Eukaryota; kingdom Viridiplantae; phylum Streptophyta; class Magnoliopsida; order Malvales; family Malvaceae; genus Gossypium; species Gossypium australe. The sequence continues at coordinate 18,843,970 of CM016616.1, forward strand.
TCAAAACCATGCGCTTAGCAGTGCAATCCAAACTTGCTTGGTACTTGACCAACCAATCCATCCCAAGAATCAGATCGAACTCCTCAAACGGCAGTTCCATCAGATCGGCTACAAACACTACCCCTTGGAGTTCTAGGGGTACATCTCTATACAGCTTATCTACTTCTACAGAGTAACCTAAAGGATTAAGTACGGTCATCCTCCTAGAAGCAGTCTCAGGAACTAAACTCATGGTCTCAACTATGCTACTAGCAACGTAAGAATGCGTCGAACCCACATCTATCAAAGCAGTATATGGAACACCAAAGATTAAAAACGTACCGGTTATGACGTCCGGTGCGTCTCCTTCCTCACGACGCCTCGCAGCATACACCAAACCAGGCTGTCTAGACTCCGTGTTGCCAATACCTCTGCCAGCTACTCCGCGACCTCCACTAGAGCCATAGCCACCTCTACTATTACCACGACCTTTCTGCGGTGCTGGTCCCTTCTTTCTGAACTGAGCACGACCTTGACCTTCAGACTGATTCCTAGCTTGCTTACGTGGACAGTCTCTCACACGATGATCCAGCGAACCACACTCGAAACATCCTTTCCCTCCGGTCTAACATTCTCCCCAATGGAACTTCCCACAACGATTACACTGGGCCGGTCTCTGATTAGCAGCTGTGGACCTCCCTGCCTGATTTGGCCCACTCTGCCTAAGCCTTTTCTGAACATTACCACCTGACCCAGACGATCCAAAGCCTCTTTTCTGCTTGCTCCTATCATAACTCTGTCTCACGGACTCCTTGACTCCTTCGGCTACCTTGGCCTTCTCCACCAAGACAGCAAACTCACGCTCCTGCTGTGGAGCAATCAGCAACCTTAACTCATCCCTAAGTCCGTCTTCAAAGCAAACACAACGATCATGCTCCGTTGACACAATTCCCTGAGCATAGCGGCTCAACCTCAAGAATTTCGCCTCATATTCCGATACAGACTTATTTCCTTGTACCAACCCCAGAAAAGCTTTCCTCTGAGCATCAATGTAGCTTGAGCCAACATACTTCTTCTGATAAGAAATTTTGAAATACTCCTAAGTAAGGTCATCCGCCGTAGCACCATCCCGAACCGTGAGCCACCATCGATATGACTCATCCTTGAGAAGCGACACCGCTCCTTTCAGTTTTTCCTCATTTGTCAGATCTATCTCATCCATGATTCTCTCAGTCGATTCTAGCCAATACTCAGCTGTATTGGGCGCTACACCGGACACACCTCGGAAAAATTCAGCTCCGTTAGCTTGAAGTCTCTCAAGTACCGACTTCCGAGCTCCTCCGCCTCCACAAATTCCAGCTACCCTTTCCAAAACCCGTAGCATCGCTTGTGACACCGCGTCATCTCTCGTCTGATCCTGCTCACCAGCTCCAAAGGTTGGGGGTGGAGGTGGCGGTGGTACTTCATTCTCCGATCCCTGACCTGACCTAACAGGTTCCGATACGGCCATTCTGCCTCGACCACGTCCACGACGGCCACGTCCTCTAAAACTCATTCTAACTATCGCGCTTTAATCTGATTAGGAGATTTTTATGGATTAGTACATGTTTCACTTGATTATCCGCAAAGAAATTTTATGAAAAGAGTTTAATAGAGATTCTTTCGATCAAACAAGGTTTTAAGTCTTCTATCCTAGTTACACAGAAAAATACATCCATTCCCTAATACCTTCCATAGCTATGCACTCTTCGGGCATTACTGTCCGTTTCTAACCCAGGGGTATTTTCGTCATTTTCCTATAGGGTATTTTTGTAATAAACCGAAGAAATTTGAAAACTTTAATAAATCGAGATATTTTGAAAACCAGGGGTATTTGGTAATTTTGTCAATCAGGGGTAATTTTGTAAATTTCCAAAGTCAAGGTATTATTTTGAAATACAACATTTTTGAGTACTTTTGTAAAATAAAAGTTTGATAAAAAAATTGGGGTAATATGGTAATTTTAGAAACCAAGGGTATTTTCGTAATTTTGCCACTAGGGGCATTTTGGTAAATTTTGGTAAACCGGGATTATTTAAAAATTTTTGAAGATAAATTTGTCCTATTATCAAAAAGAGATAATTTAGTGATTTTAAAACCGAAGTTTTCCTTAAAACATGGCTAGTCCCTTTCGGGTTTTATTTAGGGTTTTGCCTATGACCGAGTCCTCTTGGTTAGGGTGAACCGAAGCTACGCACCAGGTAGGAATCCCGCGAAGAGGAGGTGAGTCACGAGGACTGCTTAAGTACCAAGCTCTTCCGGATCCAATCCTAGACATGCGCACCAAGATTTCCACACCCTAACTCGGCGACTTGGTCACGGGTTGGTTTTAATTAGGCCATTAAAGTCTTATGAATTTTGTTGGGGTAAACTAGTCCTAAAGTTTAAAATACTTATCACTATCTACGTCCCATGCTTCCTACCCTTCTACAGTAAATAATTCATACAAAAAGTTAGAGGTACTTACTTGGGCGGATCGGTGCCGGAGACTCGGTGCCATGCTTATTCAAAACCAAATATTTCAAAAAGGCCTACCAAAAACATTTTTGGGCCTTGGGCCCCACAGCCGAGCTTTTAACTGGGCTCTGATACCAATTTTGTAACACCCCAAACCCAGCCCAATCAATATGACCGAATTTGGTTTGCTAGAGAGAAAACATTTTGAAAACCATTTTAAAACCGATTTTAAAAGTAGTCGAAATGCCTTTCAATTTGAATTTTCTTTGTTAAAAACCACACTTAAAAATATTTGTTGAGTCGAGTTGTTTAAAAATTTCAAATGTACTCGATAGTACTTTAAAAACATTTTGCGTTTAATTTGAGAAAACATGTGCAACCGTATTAACATCATCAAATAGTTTAAACCAAACATTCAAGCATGCAGCAATAATAAAATCATCCTAGGAGGCCTTATTACAATTAAGCAACATAAACCCAAAAGAATAATAGATAAAATCCAAAATTCATTTATTAAAAATCTCCACTGCATGGCCACCTCGAGTCCATCCGGCTCCTCACCCGCGATCTACGAGTCACCTGAAAAAAAATTAAAGGAGATGGTGAGTCACCAAGACTCAATGTGTAACCCTTCCCCGATTTAGTGCAATAACATACACAAATCATAACCAATTAACATGCATAAGTTTAAAATGCACCCAACCTAACCATCCAAACGCCTTTCTCTACCCCGTGTGGTACCAAACCACTGGTGGTGCCAAACCACTGGTGACATATAGTCACAGATGTGATGCCAAATCACTGGAGATACCAAATCTCTGGTGTCCGAAGACACAAATCGAATGATGGGGCCAACCCATCGTGTGATACCAAATCACTGGCAGACGATCCCATATCTCAAAGTGGGGCCAACCCACGGTGGTATCAACCACAGGGACAAGTCGCTATGAGGTGCCAAACCTCTGGAGGTACCAAACCTCTGGTGACCGTAGTCACAATGTGTTACCAAAACACTGGTGTCCGTCGACACGAATATCACTGCCCCCTCCACTCATCAACCCATATCAACAATTATATACTTTTACTGAAATCATGCTAATAGGTTTATTTAACAACATTCATAGATTTATCATTGCCATAAATCAAATATTGCACATACCAAATGTGTCATGCTTCCCAAAAGCATCAAATTATAATCTCAAAGCAATAAAGACTTACCCGAGTCCTTGTAAATACCATGATGGTATTACATCCATGTCTACACAAACCGATTAGGCATAATATAACACTTAGCATATTTAAAAAGGTTATAAGATGTGTATGCACACACCTGATACTAACGAGAGTCCTAAATCCCGAATAGACAAATCAGCCACACAAGTTTTCCTTGCCCCTATATTCGGCCAAAAATGGACATTAATGACATGGCCTATTCGGCCAAACCAAATAAATAGAAAGATTATCTCACGAACCCGAATCCTTACCTACTCGCCTTGTACACGCTTTAAAACTTTGTTTCACCACCCTACAATCGGCCATTGACATTGCTCTCATCAATAATCTTTGGCTTAATCGAATACTAAATAAATAAAAACTATAGATCCTTACCACCTTACCAAAACTGATTGCTAGAGGAGAGAAGTTTGGATTGATCACTTATAAACCCGAAGTACCTAGATAGAATCGGTTTAAGAGAAGAAATAGTTAGCCATCACGAACGCCATATCTCGGTTCATCCATTCATCCAAGTCGACAAGGAATAAAAAGGGAAAAGAAATAACCATTCGGCTAACACACTTACCTACCCAAACCGATTGGAAAAACACTTGAAAAGAAATCACCTTTGCTTTGATATTCGGCCAAGGCTACCCAAAGTAGAAGAAAGGAATTTCGGCACACTAAGAATGTAGATTCGGCTAAGAAAGAAAAGAAATAATGGACAAAAAGGAATAGAAATTTCGGTTATGGTTGAAGACAATACTCAAGATTCGGTTTTGAGAGAATGAGAGGGAAAATAGAAGATGAGCAAAATGACTAAATGGTCAAAAGAGTTTAGGCTTATCAAAAGGTAAAATTCGGCCAAAAGAAAAGAGGTTGAGAGAGTGTTTTGCAAACTTTTGCACCAGTTGCTAGAAATGACCAAAACAACTCCTAAACCTTACCAACAACTAGCATATTCGGCCACATCCCCCCCTTAGCCACATTGCCGTCCAAATTCATGGTAAAAAGGCCATGAATTTGTTTCCAAAACATTTTCCTTATTACAAGCCTTTGTCCCCTTTTAATACCATAAACTCAAGAATCTTATCCCTTATTCCATGCTTTCCTTAAATATAAATTCAACTTACCAAAAGATGAAGGTCCAACCTATCATAATCATAGGTTGACCGGCCATTAATGCTAACATACAAAAATAAACTTTTAAAATGTTAAACATACTACTCGAACCTTTAACCTCAAGCTATAATCCATGCGCCTTTACCACCTTGCCATGCGCTCATCTTGTGTCACTTATTGATACTTAAATTAACTTAAGTGCTAAGCTCACATAATCCACTTCATTAAATAAACCATACTAAGAATTATCCTACTAAACCGAGCTTACTCAAGACCCTTAATTAAGTCTTATAACACCACGAATAATATCACAGCAATTCAAACACAAGAAAATAATTCAATCACAAATAACCCCTATTTTGGGATGTTACAAGTGGAATAGATTGAAGATAGCAAATCTTATCTCTCTAAAATTGCAGTAGAATAGATTAAAGCTATAAACCTTATCCCTGAAGTAGCAGTGGAACATATTAAAGCTACAAGCTACAAACCTAATCTCCCTGAAGTTATAGTGGAATAGACCGAAGCGACAAGTCCTATACCTCTGAAGTTGCAGTGGGTCGAATTAGATCTACCATAGCAAGTATTATCTCCCTGAAGTCGTAGTGGAATAGACTAAAGCTACAAGTTACAAACCTTGTCTTCCTGAAGTTGCAGTGGAGTGAAGGTTCAAATCTTATCTTCCTAAAATTGTTGTGGAGCAGATTGAAGATAGCAAATCTTATACCCCTGAAGTTGCAGTGGGTTAGAATAAAGCTACTTGAAGAAGAGAAACACCAAAAGAAGTCAAGCCTCGGCAAGTCCAGGCAAAGTTGGCTCTTTTAAAATCTTTGCTCTATCTTCGTTACACGACAACGAGCAAAGAGAGGCAGCTGTAATTACCTATTTTGCCCGGCCCACAAAACAAATAAAAAAAACCAAAACCAAAATTAAAATATTAAACAGTCCAAGTTTGTTTCAAGCCCAATAACAAAACAAATAAAAAACCCTAAGCCCAAACCCCAATAGGCCCAACATACTTAAAATTTTTCAGAAAAGCCAGAAAACCTAAGGTTTCTGGCGCCGCTGTTCTCCTCGGGCGTACCTCCAGCACCTCGTCCCGAGGCCTGACCACCTCGCTGCCGTCGTTTCACCAAAGGATAAAAAACACCTTTCCCCCGCCTTCATCAATGCCTGCAACAAGCAAAATGGGAACAATAATAGAGCACGAAAAATAGCATAAATACAAAAAGCAAACAGTAGAATAAATAAAAAATAGACTATGTAATCGACTATAAAAAACCTGAATTTTGTCAATGTAAAAGGGACCGTATCAAATAAAAAAAAATTAGAATATACAAAAAGATCGAAACCGAAAAATCTAAGGTGCTCTTTTTATTTTTTCAAAATAAATAAATAGAAAAATGATAAATATTACCTATCGATATATCTTTCCCTCCGTCGAGTACCTGTCGATTTGTCTTCCCCTCCGTCGAATGTTGCCGCTATCCGAATACCCAAGAACCCATATGGGTTCTGATGAGGGTTCGAAAGGCAACGGAGGGTATTTCGCATGTATTTCCTTTTATTTCTAAACCAAGTCGGATTTTAAGGGGTTTTTTTTCTAAAAAAAAAAGAAAGGGAATAAAAAAAGACTGAAAAGGTCCGATTTTCTACACCTCCGGCCACCGTCCACTGCGGAGCCACGATGAAGGCTCATCGGAGCATAGGCCAGAGTTAGGGCCGGAGAGATAGAGAGAACAAAGAGAAAAAGAGAACAATTTTTTTGTTTTTCTTTTTGAAACTATGGCTAAATGACAATTTTTTAAAGTTTTTTTTTTTGCATTTATACTACCCCCATACGACGTCGTTTAGGGCAGGCTTCTGAAGCCCTAAAACGACGTCGTTTCTTCGCCTTTGACCCACGCCTGGACCTGACCCAACCTAGGACCCGACACCTTCAAATTAGGTAAGCTTATTCTCAAAGGTTCAAGGTGTCGTGTCCTAACTTACGGGATGTGACATTTTGTTATCTCAAGACGAGAGGGTCTTTAACATTTATTTCGATTTATTCAAGCAATTTGTGAGCGAAATTAACATCAATACAAAGAGGGATCGTATTTTTAAATTATTTTCAAGTTTTCAAATTTTGACACTAAGACACGAAGTAATCAATTAGGTACTAATTTTGGGCGTCACGAGGGTGCTAATCCTTCCTCGTGCGAAACTGACTCCTGAACCTGTTTTCTCGTATTTCGTAGATCAAAATCATTGTTTTAGTAAATCAAAACATTTTATTAAAACGATCAAATTATGAGATGACCTGATCACACCTTTAAAAAAAAGATTGGTGGCGACTCCCAATTTTCGTTTTTAAAAATAAAAGTCGATTTCAAAAATGGTTTCAATAGCTTATTGACTAGGTCGAAATTAGTTTAGTTTAGATTTGAAGTCTTATGTGAGCTTGCTTTGATTGATTTAGCTACTACAATATTTTCCAACATCATTGCATGCTTTGAAACATTCATGAATACCATGTGCCACGATTAAGGAACTAGTAATCAACACTGAAAAAAGGTTTACCAACATTGAAAAGGTTGGGATTAACTAATCTAATTTCAATGAGGTATATAAAGAAAAAAAAAGAAGAGTTGCATATACGACATTACAAAAGAAACAATAAAATGAATTAACTAAGGATGGTTGTTTCTTTTGTGGTGCAACAGGTATACTTCTTATTTTTGCTTATTCTTAGGTTAATTTGATTTCAGTACCTAGACACACTTGGTGGATAGATTTTGGTACAATAACTCACATTAGTGTGTTTATGCAAGGTTGTCAGAACTACCGAAAGCCTAATAATGGTGAAAGATACATCTATGTAGGCTACAGTAATTCAGTAGAACTTGAAGCAATAGGGACTTTAGATTATTATTGTTGAAAACTAAATTTTCTTTGGATTTGAATGAGACTTTTGTTGTACCGTCTTTTTGGCAGAACTTGATTTTCGTTTCAACATTGGACAAAGTTGGTTATTCTTGTTCATTTGGAAATGGGAAATTTACTCTTTTTCATAATCCAAAATTGATTGGTAGTTCTTTAATAGGTTATGATAATATATATTTATTTGATACTATTGCTTAATTTAATGAATCTTTACATACTACCATAATAGGTAAGAGATATAAATTTACCACTAAGAATTCGACTTCGTTGTGATACAAAAGATTAGGTTATATCTTCAAAAGGAGAATTGAGATATTTGTGTCTACGATATTCCTAATTCCTTTGGTTTTTTGGATACCCTAAAAAATTTAAGGATTACAAATTTTATGATCCCACTACTAAGGCTATTTTTCAGATGGATGATGTCAATTCTTTGTGGATGTTAGGTTTGGGGGGCCGGAGAAAGAACTAACGCCATTGTCTTTGAAGAAGAATATGTTGATATTCCTCAACACATTCTTTTAATTGTTATTGATAAAGACCAAGAACAATTTATTATGTTTGATATTGTTTAAATAACAACTTCGGATCTAGACAATGTCGTAGAATCTCACAATCAAGTAGCAAATTTTACAACCTCAAGAACTAATACTATTAAGAAGGTCCGCTAGAGAAAGAGTTATAATGATTTTAGTGGCATATTTTGACCTTGAACTACATTAGATGGATGTCAAGACTATGTTTTCAATGGTAAAATTGATGAGACAATTTGTATGGTGCAACCAGAAAACTGTGTTCAGTGATACAAAGTCAATGGTTTGCAAATTAAAGAAATCAATTTATGGGCTTAAGCAGACATCCAAAGTCAATGATTGTATATATCACAAGATCATTAGGAGTAAGAATAGTTTCAATCAATGCCCCAATAATGATTTTGAAATTACGGAAATGCATAAAATTTCCTACATTTAGAAGTGGAAAATCTAATGTATGTTCAAGTTTGTACACGTTCGGGTATTACGTGCATTGTTGGGATGTTGTGCAAATATTTGAGCAATTCGGGTATGGTTCATTGGAAAACAACTAAATGATTCATACATTATCTTTAGAAAACAAAAACATTACATGCTCACATACTGATGGTCTGATAAGTTAAAGATCGTCATGTATACAGACTCCGATTTTTATGGAATATGGATGCAAAATTTTGTCACTAAGATATGATAACAAATTGCAACCCTTTGTTCAAATAATAACAAGAACACATGAAAAAGACACATAGATTTTAAATTCTTAGTTGTTAAATAAAGAGTTTAGAGTACTCAGGTGCCTATAAAACATATTGGGGCAAACTCCATTATTGTGGCTCCGCTTACTAAGGGACTATACCCATGGTTTTGATGGGCACATTTCTTATATGGGTGTAACGTCGTTTCAGGACAATTGGATTTAGTGAGAGTTTGTAGTTTTAAATGCTTTTATGTTATATATGCATTTTCAGTTATTTCAGTTTACGAATACTAAGAATATTTCCTACAAAAATAAGGTTTATTTGATTTAATCACAATCTGATTTTGGTAAAGTTTGATCCCATTATGGTTAAGAAGGGCCAATTAGAAATAGACATATTTAGATCACATTGCATGTAATTTCCATACTACATATCCATATTTGATCTATATCATTTGGTTGTGTTAATATATGTGATTAGGGATGGATTTAGTTACTATATATGTAACCAAAGTCACCTTGGTTCTATGTTAACATAATTAATGGACGAGGTTGTTCGGAATACCTTTTTGATATGATAGAAAAGTATTGAACTCATGAGGTTATATAATGACATATAATTATGAGATAATTAGTATATATATGTGGTTTAAATGGGAGATTGATGGATAATATGGACATCACGTACATATAATAAGAATAATTACATTATATTATTTATTGCCATAAAAGGTTAGTGCAGATTCAAAGTGATCTAATTTGGTTAAGATTTATTGGGCTTCAGTTATTAAATAAAGTATGAGTCAAATATGTGTAGATAACAAAGTAGCTAATTTCTAATTGATGATGGTCTAATAAAAAAATTAAGGTTAATATGCAAAAGTGATATATTAAGGTTATAATCTCAAAATTATAAATACGTAACTTGTCTGACATTCCATCTTCAAAAAAGAGGGAACCACTGACTCTAAAATACTTTTGTGTTAATTTGAAAGATCAAAATCATAAGAATTGAAAATTTGAAAATATCGATGGATTCAAGTATGCTTTCACATCTAATTTTGTTTTTTATTTATTTTTAATGATTTGACATGACAAATCCCGATTTATTATATTTTGTATTAGAATTTTACAATTCTTTAACATTATCTACTCTTCTCAAAATTAAATTAAAATTTTAATTGAACAAATGTGTATATATATTAGTGTAATAATTCTCTTTTTTTTTTTAAAAAATGAACTTAAGCTTGAATTAAAACTATATAACTCGTGGAATGAGCTAAAATATAAAACAAAATTGAAAATATGTCTCGTTATATTTATATATAAAAAATAAAATAATCGTAATTTAAATATAAATATATAAATTTATCAAAAATTACATAAAGCTAATTATAAACATAGATTATATGAATGTGTAATATTTTACTGAAGAAAAAAATAACACAAACACTTCATTTTTAAAATGGACTCATTATAACAAATTATGTAATATATGTTATGAATTTAAACACAATAAAAACGAGTAAATTAAATTTTAAATTGAATTATTATGAATGAGTAATAAAAAAAATAATATAAGCATGAAATACATAAACAAATCTAAAATCCACGTAGCAAAACCAAACACAGTCAATTTCATTCAGACAATAAATTAATCCAATTAAAAGCCTTAAATTAAAAGAAGAGTTGTTTTAGAGTTTAGATTTTGGGTTTTCAATTTAGCAATTTGCTTTTACTTTTATTTTACTTTCATTTTGGATTATAGCTTGCATCATGCCTATTGCTAATTGGAGTCGCAAAGTAAAACACAAGGGATGCCGAATTAGTGGAGTAATTACCCAACTTAGCGTGAACGTAATATATACGTAGGTTAGTAGGTGATTACTGATAATGATGGTTAATGATTTAGTTAATACTTATAAGATAGAGTTTATTAAAAAAATATTTATAATATATACATCAACTTAATCACAACTTGATACCATCCTAGGTATTATTTGTATTTGTATTTTTTAAGTGTTACTAAATATATTAGATTTTGGTTCCTAGATATTCCAACTTTGTGATTGAGGAGATTTTGGTGCCTTTATAAGTTACTATTTTCCAATGATCTGTTTTTATAACTTGTTCTGTTGGATAGCATTTCAGCTTTGTTGTTGTTTTTATTCGTACTAAGCCACCGTCACGAATGATTATAACAAAAACAACCTATGTATACTTATTATTCAGATTCAAAGACATGACAATGATGATGATACGTCAAGCAAGGTTAAATGGTCCCTTCATTTCATCCAATATAGTTCATCTCTTGTCCTCTAACACCTAGCCCGCTAGGGTTTGTAATAAACTGTTGTTTTATGGTAAACAGCATTAGAAATTATAACTCGTTGATGGTGTTGGTTTATGTTTGAAGGATAAAATCTGGAGATGGGCCCGAATGCTCTTAGATTCTTGTAAAAGAAGATAATCTTGTTCTTTGAGATGCTCTTTTATGCTTAAATGAGTGAAGGAACTTTTAAATGGAAAAAGATTAAGGAAAAAAACTTCTCGAGAACGCGAAGAGAGGTGGGAGATGACCCCACGAGGGAATTAATACCTATGGCCCTTATTTTTGGTCCCTAAGCCTGTTCTTTTATTAGCTGGCCTGTAAAGTGATTTCACATTGTACCAACTACCAAGTTAGGCTAATAGTGCTTGACAGGGAAGACTTAGACCTTTGCCTAACAACATGGTCTCTCTCGCTGACGATATATTACAGGTGTGTGTGTAAGAAGAGGTGTTTGGAGTAGTCAAGTTATATTTGGACCATGTAAAGCACTAGGAATAAACAGCAAAAAACAAAATGACATTGACAACAAAAAAGTTTGGGGTGCGATAAGAGGGTCCAAGCTTCTGTAAGTAATAGGGGTGAATATTCGATCGAGTCGAGTCGAATCGAGTCAAAAAATTTCGAGTTAGTCGAGTTGACGAATCCTATTTTAGCAACCGAACTCAATTTGAATTTTTTTCGAATCGGATCAAATCAAGTAAAAAAATTTCGAGTCAAGTCGAGTCAAGTTAACGAATCCTATTATTTATACTTATTGCATTTATATAAACCAATTATTTAACTAGTAAACGAAGTATAAAATTATTTAACTACATAAACAATATAATGGTTTTACCTTTTAACTTAATGAATAAACATTTATCAAAACAACGTAGTTTTGACTTTTAACTTTAGAAAATGTAAACATTTATCAAAATAGCGTAATTTTACCTTATTTGAATTTTCGGATAACTCGAATTGTGTAATTCACATTCGAGTTAAACCGAAAAACTTAATTTTTTATTCGAGTTGATCCAAAAAACTTGATTAACTCAAATAACTCGAACTATTTAATTTAAAATTTAAAAATTTTATCGAGTTTTTCGAATCGAATTTGATTTTGCTCACCCGTAAGTACTACTAAAATGCAAATGAGATGAGCTGACGCTAATATGTTCTGATGGATGGATCAGCATAAGAGTTATTGGCATATATACTGGAGATCCTAAGTACGTTTTTCGGCCGGAAGGGGGCTCTTATTTTCTTAAGACATGAAAATACACAACCTTCAAAGCTAACTTGATCCTAATATACGTACTTCCAAAAACACAAACACAAAGTGAAAGTCAAACAACAGCTGAATGATCCTAAACATCCATGACAATATATTGCAAAAATGATATAATAACACAAACATGTGTATCTGATAAACGGATTGCAGGAAACAGCCATTTATGTCTCAGCTAAATGACCATATTATCCCTTGTGGACTTATATCCTTCCACAACCATTACCTCAAATTCTCTTCCTAAGCGAGACAAAAAAGAAAGTGCATTATCTAAATTTCCAAATCCAAGGTTCGTTGCTACATTGGGCCATCAAAGCAAAAGGATGATAACTAATGCTCACCAATAACTAGAATTTTGTTCTAAAACTTCAAAATTTCCACCCTTAAGGTTTTGATTCGATCACCTTCTTTGCAAAGGATGGTAAACAGAAAGCAGCCGAATGAATCTGCAATCATAAACAAGCAAATGTACAAAGATTTCAAAATAGGATTTTAAGACTTCTGGAAAAGGGTTAAATATGTGACTCAGCATTATTATTTTCACACGATTATAAAGGATTTAGAGTGGAGCAAAGTTTCACCTCAGAGTTGTAAAACTTAAGGGGTCGTTTTGATTTGCAGCAGCTCTCATCTTTGTCTATAGGATTTACCGGATGTTTGAAGTCAACAAGAGGCCCCTCAGTTGAGCAAAGCATGAAACCAATCACACCACTGTAAAAAATTAATAAATAAAGTCAATGATACGCAGCTTTTGGCAACATGTATAATAGTAAACCAAAGTCATGCAAACACAACGGAATGCACCACATGATGATGCAGTAGCATAAGGAAAACCTCCATTGCTTCAGAAGGTATTAACAACATAAATCAACACAGAGAAAATATAGGGGGTGGGGTGAAACAATTAAATAAGAAAGCAGCAGTTTGTCACAAGGTGAAGGAAAGGTTATTAGTATATGCCTTGGGTATGTAGGAACTGTAGTCCACGCATAGTTTACAGAGCCTTTGAAGATTTGACGGCAGTTTGCTACAATATCCTCAATGATGTGCATATGTAGCCAGATACTTTCTGCCTGAGTGCAGACAACTCCTCCTGGACGAAGAGCCTTTGCCACAGACTCAAAAAAGGGCTTCTCAAAGAGTTCTTGAGCAGGACCTGAGATGTCAAACAATGACCCAATTCTCAAATATTAAAGATTACAAACCATTAATAACAAAGAAAAACAATACCAAATTTCCACCAAAAAGCATTACCTATAGGATCAGAAGAATCCACTATAATTGCATCGTAAGTACCTTCTGGAACAGCCTTCAAAAATGCAACTCCTGAAACACAAAAGGACATTAATGATTGATATCATGCAATAGAGTATAAAAACACACCCAAAAAAAAAAAACAAGTTCACCATACCATCACCAATATGAAGTTTCACACGGGGATCATCATAACCAACAGCTACATCAGGAAAATATTGTTTAGAAACCTGGCACAAAAAAAGTGCATATCGTTATTACAACAAGGTTACACCAAGGGATGGTTGGACGTTCCTAGCCGGTTGGCCTGCTGAAATTGTAAACTTACAATTTTGCAGAACCATTTCCTATGCTTTAATACATTTAACCTAAAAGTAACTTTACCCACCTTCCATCAATCAATTGCAACTAATTGTGAATCATAAAGAATGTGCTGAAAGCAAGAAAGAGATTACTAACATCAATGACCATCTTGTCAATTTCACAAATGTCAATCTGCTCAACAGAAGAATGACGAGAAACTTCCCGGAGAACTCCACCATCACCACCACCAATGACCAAAACCTGGTGAAAGAAACAGGTAAGTGGGAATCGAAGAAGACAACAGGTGCCTGTCAAGTCATTTGATCTTTGGTACAATACCATTAAAAGCAAGCTCCCAAGAGAAGCCACATTAAATGGAAACAGATTATAACTAAAGCATGTTCAACTTCCACCCAAAACTATTGAACACAAATAGTTCATTGCTGTTAAACATCAGCAGTTTGTATTCTTTAAATTTTATTGGTTTTCATTTCTAAATGAGGGAGTTTCCTTCAGGAAAAAGAGAAAAGAACATGTAAAACTTCTGTGGGTTTAACAGCAGATAGACCACATTCACCAAAAACTAATAAAATTAAAAATAATCCAAATATGGAGTCAAAACAATAAACAAAATCATTTCCAGTGGATCTCAGTAATATTATATGGCTCCTTCACTATACTTATCGAAAATTAAGCATTTTCTTCAGTCATACTCTTGCAGCTAAATGTAAAAAATGAGCACTACCTTAATATCCATCCAAGCCTTAATGAATCTAAAACATGGCACGGATTTCACTTCAAATGTTTACTGAGAAATGCAAATCGGGTAGAAAACGGCTCTTGATATAATCAGTAATATAGTAGCTGAAATACCTTCTTAGGATTTGGAATGGAGCAAAGTGGAAGATGAGTGATCATTTCTTGATATGCACATTCATCTCTCTCTGTGAGCTGAATCACACCATCCAAAACAAGAACCTTCCCATATGTTGATGACTGCAAGAGAGCGGTGCTTCAAAAATTAAAAATTTAAAAGAAACTAAACAGGGAGAAAAAAGAAGCAAGATAAAATGGGACCATGAAATACCTGAAAGACCATAACATTCTGGTAATCAGACTTCCCTTGAAACAAGACCTTTTCAACCTTTAAGGAATGCGCCTCTCCTGCATATTTCATATAAAACAGAGCCACTAAAGATATTTTCTTCTCAGATACTAAATAAAAAGAAAGTGTCATTTTCAGTGAATTATTATGCTACTTCCTCCCTTACATCTTTCTTAATTTCAAGTAAATTACAAAGCCTACTGCATGGAAACCCCCGTGCACACTAAAAAGACCCTAACTTGCAAAAGTAACACCAGCCTCATACTCCACAACTTTCACAGTAACTACTAAGAAAGAACCCATAAATCCAAGAATCAAGATGGGCAGCAATGGACTAACACATTGAATTATGAATGAATATAGATCAGACGTCGCTATTAAATTAATAGTACACACTCCCAAATAAGAAAAATACACACAAGTGACAACATGCAAGCAGTATGCACTTCGAGATGTCAATCATATAAACAAGCAAATGTACACAAAGAAGCGTAAACGCTTAACATTCAATGAAAATGTAGTTAACTAGTAGTTAGACATATAAAAATGAAGCTTTTTTTTCCTTTTTCTTTTTCACTATAAAGAATCACAAACAGACCCACTACACAAGCAGAAATGACAACCAAGTTACATGAGATGTGCAAAAGAATAACATCCTCAATATGGGAGATGGGACCATTTGAGAACCCTTTTTTTCCCTAAAGAAGAGCCAAAAACAGAAAATATCAGATAAGAACGCACATCAGAAATGACGAATAAAAGGGGGAACGAAGTTGAAAAGAACCGAACCCATGAATTCAATCAGAATAAGTATCGCCCTTAGATGGAACCAATATCTTACACAACCAAAATAAGCACAATAAAATAAAATATTTTCATTCAAATCAGTTAAAAGCCAAATAAAAAGCACAGAAACTTGCTCAGCCATAATCTAAAACAAATCAATAACCATAAAAAATATGCATAGATTAAAACCTACATCGAAAATCAGAAAGGAAAAGAAAACCCAGATTTAAGAAAAAAGCCCTCTTTGGAATCGAAGCAAGAAAGAAAAAAAAAACAACACTTTACATTCTTTTCTCCAAAAGGAAACGTAAAGAAAAGATTAGGAGAAATAATGGGGAATTAGGAGAGTTGAAAAACGAACCAGGCCACATTGGGCTAATCTCAGAGAACCATCCAGGAATAACAGAGGAAATCCCATCAGCTTCCTTGGAAGTATTATTGGTATCAGCTTCCATTTCCATGGCAACAGCAGCAGCAGCAGAAGAGACCCCGTTTTCTTCGTCCTCTCTGGGCCTTTTAACGGGCAAATCAGCACAACTTACAGGGGCACCGCTCTCTTCTGCCATTGAGACACCTACTTGTTTCTGTTTTAGAAATACAAAAAAAATGGGAAAAAGACCTAAAAAGAATCGGAAAATAGAAAATCTCGGGTTGGCTGGATATAGGTCACTCTGAAAGAGAAAAAGAGGCCACACTATCTTGGTCTTTGGTCTTGCTTTATAGTAGCATCCAGACGCCTGTTGCTGTAAGGGCTGGGCTGTTTAGGCCTTCGCTAAATAATATTAATATAAATTAAATTAAAAAGCAGAAAAAAAGAATATTTGAGGAAGAAAAATCAAATTTCAATTTATATCGTCATATATGGATTACGAAGAATCTGCTTGCAAACGACGCGTCTTTTTTGTGTGGACTGGGATTGT
This sequence comes from Gossypium australe, assembly GCA_005393395.2. Classification (NCBI taxonomy): domain Eukaryota; kingdom Viridiplantae; phylum Streptophyta; class Magnoliopsida; order Malvales; family Malvaceae; genus Gossypium; species Gossypium australe. Next base: position 18,860,904 of record CM016616.1, read on the forward strand.
GACTTGTGAAGTTGTGATTTTCTTCCTCTTTTTTACTTAATTAATAATTAATATCGAAAAATACTTTTTATAAAATTTTCAATTATTAAATTATTACAAAAATATTTATGTATGAACTTCAATGAACGCACATGATTTTTTAATAATGCCGAGTTGGATTCTGAACAATAAAGAATTTTCCAATTTAGTAAAATTGAATCAAATAAACAAATTCATTACTACTAGAACAATGATAATAAATGATAAGGTTCTCAATTAGGGTTGGGATTGGGATGAAATCACGTTTCGTTGGGATTATCAATGAAATTTTTATTTAATAATAAATATTATTTTGCTTTATGTCAGTGTGAAAAGTTGGGGAATATCTAGGCGTAATAAAGCTACTGTTGGTGGATGATGCCGATATTTGTTAGATTTCCCTTTCTTTTTTATTTATTTGTCTGTTTTTGTTGCCTTCTCAAAATATAGAAACTATAAGTTGCTCTGCATGTGGGTTGGATACCATGGAATATATGGGATTGTAGGCTTCAATCTTATCATCTTTACTATTTTATTTGGTCACGGGGGATTTATTGTATTTATTTTTATAAATTGTCATAAAAATAAAACATGATTATCCATGTGACATGGAATGGTCAAAATAGCTTATTTCAAACCTTCATCTTCCTTTGTCATGCATTTTAAGAAGTTGCATGATTAAGAAGGTTAAGAGTAAAGATGAGAGAAATGAAGGATAGACGTGGTATTATCACTTTTGTTGTAAGCAGACAACTAAATAATATATTGGTAGAGTTTATTTATGAGTAGGAACCTTATATAAGACATCTGAAAATAATTGTTTATGTGTGGTTTTTTTAGGGAGTGCCTTATTTCTATTTCTAGGGAATACATTGTATACTTTGTTACTTCAAGTATTTTTGGAGAGGTTATACTTGTAAGTGAGGCTATTTAAGAGAGAGTGAGTGCACACCATTGGGCGACATTAAGGTTACAATTATCCAGTGTGAAACACCTCAAACCCGGCCCACGAGCTTTGACCAGATTTGGTATGTTCCTCAAGAAAACCGGTTCAAATTCTTTTGCTTCATAGGAAAAACTTGTGCGATTTTAAAAAAAAATATTGTTTTGGGTTGGGCTTGAGTTGAAAACGAATTCGATTTTATTTGAAAACCCTTTTTAATTTTAAGTGATAAAACATACAGAGTATATTAAAAAAAATTAAATTACTTAATCTTTAACTTAATAAAAATTTGTAAACATAATTAAACAATAAGACAGAAATAAAATAGTTCACTATGGCCTTATTACATAAAACAAAACCCAAAATAAAAATTGTAGAGTACTTAAATAAAATAAAATGTCCAGATTAAATAATTTGCTTGCTGTGCATGGCCACCTTTAGCTCCTGCCGACCCGGTCCATTATTGCTCATCACCTGAAAAATATTCCCCAACGGGGTGAGTCAAACAGACTCAATGTGTAATCAACACTAAAATTTAATAGGTTTAGGCATACCATACATATCATGTTCACATAATAATAATTCAAGATAATGATGCAATCCCGAACCCAAACCTAGATGCCATCCGCTACACATCCCCGTACCAACCTGCACACCGTGGGGACTACTAAGTCAACCCTCCTTCCGCTACACACCATCGAAGGCAGTCGCTGCAGTCGACGTGCTCATCGCCCATATAAATTCGTGGCATAGCCACCAGATAATTGTGTCATGAGACACCACATTCAGATAATGTAACCGAAGTTACCACATTCAGATAATGTGACCGAAGTCACCACATTCAGATTGTGAGACCGAAGTCACCACATTCACTTCCCCTTTCTCATATAACCCGAATGCCCATGTTATTCATATCATGCATATCATACTTAAATTCACATTCACGTTACTTTTCACATGTTAAAATATAACATATTTCGTAATCCTAGTAGGAGTAGGAAACGTACCTGAGTACTTTGTACCACATTAGGGTATTTTAACCATATTCACATTCTTATACATACATATATTACATATTGCCATATAACGTATTAAAAGATAGTGTGGGGTACACACCTGATTTGCTTAACGAATTCCTTGAAATCCCGAAAAAACCGATCTATTGCTTTAGATCTCAATTCCTACATTTGGTAACCTTAATATGTTAGCATAAAGCCTATAAAACCAAATCCTAGTAGGATTTGTATTCTTAAAACTTACCTTGTTGCCGATTTCAATACTAATCAAATCCCGAAATCTATGCTATGCTCCTCCTTGTATTCGGCCAAGCACTAAGTCTCATCAGGGGTTAGTTTCGGCTTTTTAAACAAACAAGAATTAGATATAACTATCAAAATAGGCCTTGGCCGAATGCTATAGACACTTACCTTGTGGATTTTAAATCCCGAATCTCACCGAATAACTAGGGAACACGTAGCTTATGGTGTACCTTCGAAAAAAGAACTTCTCCTTCCTTGTAGTCGACACTTAGTAAATCCCGAAAGATCCTTCCGAATTTCGGCAAACAAGTTTCTAATGGGATTAGTCCTAGATTTCGGTAAATCTTAAAAGAAAAAGGATGGAAATCGAATGAGATCTTACCCTTACTTTAGATATCGACAGTTCCTTTGCTTGAAGTTTCAAACTATTCGGCTATGGCCTTGATCTTAGCAAGCTTTCGGCTTTTGGAATATTGAGAGGAGAAGAATGAAGAAGAAAAGAATAGGGGTTGCAGAGAAAATTCGGCAGAGGTTATCAAGGAAGAGTAAATAATGCTGAATGGCCTCTCTATTCCTTTTATAGCCGAATTTACTAGCTAGAGTCCCTTACTTGGCCACCACTCTTCTATTTGATAGCTTTATCCTTTGTATTATCACTAAATAAAAGAATTTAATCCAACCATTATCTCTTGAAAATAATGATAAATAAATCCCTTATTTATCCATCATTTAGCCGAATTTAAAGAGAATAAAACTCTTCCTTTTTAAATAGCTTGTGCCGTCCACCTCACTTCTTCTGGAAGTAAAATAAAATTTCTTTTATTTGCTTCCCATGTGACTCGAACTCAGGCCCACTTGCTCATGTAGGTGGCGTCACTTACCTGGGCCTTAAGTGGCATTTCCAGGCCACTTTTCCAAGCCTGTTTGTGTGTCAAATTCCTCCTATTATTTTTCTTAAGGCCACCTTGCCTTAGTTTTCTCTTTTTAAGCCTTAAAACTTGACATTTCTTTACATTTCCAAGTTTCCAAAAATTTTCGTTTGGCTCTTTAAACTTGACATTTCCTTACATTTCCAAGTTTCCAGAAATGTTTACTTTCCTCTTTTGAATCATTTCCACATCATTTCCTTACATCCCCTAGTTTCCAAAAATGTTCACTTTCCTCTTTTATACTTAACGTTTCCAAAGCATTTCCTTACATTTCCTTACATTTCCATACTTTTCCATACATTTCCACACACCTTAGGGTTCCTAGAACTCCTCAGAACACATCCAACACACCCACTGAGCCCACTATCTCATGAATTACACACGAACGCATAAGCCCTAATCTAGGATGTTACAGTTCTACCCTCCTTAAAAATAATTTCGTCCTCGAAATTACTTATTAACAGCCGTACAATCCTTCTCACCGCACTATGCTTTCGCTGCGCACTCTGATCTTAATAGAACCATCATACTTTCTAGGCACAATCCCTAAGTTCACATCCCCTAGAACTTATTTCTAACGTCGCGATTTAATCCGAGTAAAAAGTTTTATGAATTTGTCCTTGTTTCACTGATTACCAGCGAAGAAGTTTTATGAGAAGAATTTTAGGAGTGGTTCTTTCGTATTCATACATACACACAGTCTTTTCATTCATACATCCATCAATCAATTATGAACTTTCGTTCATTCAGAGAAATGTTGTAGTTTTCATTGTTGTTGTTTTTCCACTACCCAGGGGTATTTTCGTAATTTACCCTACAGGGGTATTTTCGTAATTTGTCAAAATAAGGTTCCTTGGTGATTTTGTCAATAAGGGTATTTCGGTAATTTTGAAATCCTAGGGGCATTTCGGTAATTTTAAAATTCTAGGGGTATTTCGGTAAATTTTTACAAATCAGGGTAAATTTGTAAAGTTCAATAAATCAGGGGTATTTCAAAATTTGCAAAACTTGAGGGTTCTTTTTGAGAGTTTGTTTTCCAAATCGGTGATGTTGCAAAAATTTTGGAAATCAGGGTCATTTTGGTAATTTTGTAAGTTAGGGGCAATTTCGTAAATTTCCAAAATCAAAGTGTTTTGATATTTTGCAAATTAGGGTTTTTGGACTTGTTATAAAGTAATGAATTTTTTTTGAATAAGAACTGTGGGTGTTTTGGAAATTTCATAAACCAATGGCATTTTTGTAATTTTAACCCCAGGGGTATTTTAGTAATTTTGTAAATCAAGAAATATTTCAGAAAAATTTTATGGGATAGCTTGTATAAATCAAAAGGGTAATTTAGTCATTTTAAAACTAGGGTTTCCATAAAAATGTGGCTAATCCCTTTCGGGTTTTAGTTAGGGGTTTAGCCTATGAATAAGTCCTCTTGGTTAGGGTGAACCGAAGCTACGCACCAGGTAGGATTCCTGCGAAGAGAGGTGAGTCACTAGGACTGCTTAAATACCAGGCTCTTCCGGATCCAATCCTAGACATGCGCACAATGGTTGCCACACCCTAACTCGGCGACTTAGACACAGGTTTGTTTTATTAAGCATTTCAGTCTTATGTAACTGTTGGGGTAAGCTAGCCTTAGAGTTCAAGTTCCTATCATGCTAATCTACGTTCCATTACATTTCTACCCTTCTACAGATCACAATATAAATCACACAGAGGTTAGGGGTACTTACCTGGTGGACTGCGGGTCGGAGACTTAGGTGCCATGCCAGAAAAACCTGCTTATTTCATAAAAACTCATTTGGGCTCGATTTGAAAACGTTTTGGGCCTTAAACCACAGGCCGAGGGTTTGAAACTGGGCTCTGATACCAAATTGAAACACCCCAAACCCGGCCCACGAGCTTTGACCAGATTTGGTATGTTCCTTAAGAAAACCGGTTCAAATTCTTTTGCTTCATAGGAAAAACTTGTGCGATTTTAAAAAAAAAATATTGTTTTGGGTTGGGCTTGAGTTGAAAACGAATTCGATTTTATTTGAAAACCCTTTTTAATTTTAAGTGATAAAACATACAGAGTATATTAAATATTTGCCATATAACGTATTAAAAGATAGTGTGGGGTACACACCTGATTTGCTTAACGAATTTCTTGAAATCCCGAAAAAACCGATCTATTGCTTTAGATCTCAATTCCTACATTTGGTAACCTTAATATGTTAGCATAAAGCCTATAAAACCAAATCCTAGTAGGATTTGTATTCTTAAAACTTACCTTGTTGCCGATTTCAATACTAATCAAATCCCGAAATCTATGCTATGCTCCTCCTTGTATTCGGCCAAGCACTAAGTCTCATCAGGGGTTAGTTTCGGCTTTTTAAACAAACAAGAATTAGATCTAACTATCAAAATAGGCCTTGGCCGAATGCTATAGACACTTACCTTGTGGATTTTAAATCCCGAATCTCACCGAATAACTAGGGAACACGTAGCTTATGGTGTACCTTCGGGAAAAGAACTTCTCCTTCCTTGTAGTCGACACTTAGTAAATCCCGAAAGATCCTTCCAAATTTCGGCAAACAAGTTTCTAATGGGATTAGTCCTAGATTTCGGTAAATCTTAAAAGAAAAAGGATGGAAATCGAATGAGATCTTACCCTTACTTTAGATATCGACAGTTCCTTTGCTTGAAGTCTCAAACTATTCGGCTATGGCCTTGATCTTAGCAAGCTTTAGGCTTTTGGAATATTGAGAGGAGAAGAATGAAGAAGAAAAGAATAGGGGTTGCAGAGAAAATTCGGCAGAGGTTATCAAGGAAGAGTAAATAATGCTGAATGGCCTCTCTATTCCTTTTATAGCCGAATTTACTAGCTAGAGTCCCTTACTTGGCCACCACTCTTCTATTTGATAGCTTTATCCTTTGTATTATCACTAAATAAAAGAATTTAATCCAACCATTATCTCTTGAAAATAATGATAAATAAATCCCTTATTTATCCATCATTTAGCCGAATTTTAAAGAGAATAAAACTCTTCCTTTTTAAATAGCTTGTGCCGTCCACCTCACTTCTTCTGGAAGCAAAATAAAATTTCTTTTATTTGCTTCCCATGTGACTCGAACTCAGGCCCACTTGCTCATGTAGGTGACGTCACTTACCTGGGCCTTAAGTGGCATTTCCAGGCCACTTTTCCAAGCCTGTTTGTGTGTCAATTTCCTCCTATTATTTTTCTTAAGGCCACATTGCCTTAGTTTTCTCTTTTTAAGCCTTAAAACTTGACATTTCTTTACATTTCCAAGTTTCCAAAAATTTTCGTTTGGCTCTTTAAACTTGACATTTCCTTACATTTCCAAGTTTCCAGAAATGTTTACTTTCCTCTTTTGAATCATTTCCACATCATTTCCTTACATCCCCTAGTTTCCAAAAATGTTCACTTTCCTCTTTTATACTTAACGTTTCCAAAGCATTTCCTTACATTTCCTTACATTTCCATACATTTCCTTACATTTCCATACTTTTCCATACATTTCCACACACCTTAGGGTTCCTAGAACTCCTCAGAACACATCCAACACACCCACTGAGCCCACTATCTCATGAATTACACACGAACGCATAACCCCTAATCTAGGATGTTACAGAGTGAGTATTGAGTAGATTGGGATTAAATCAAGTGTTGTATCGAAAAAAATATTTAGAAGATTCATTCTCTTAGTAAGGCTCTGCAGAGGTAAGATTGTTTAATCCAAACAACGTCAAGAATTTTGGTCTCTCAATTTTTTTTACTCCCTTATTTAACTTGCAAAACAATTCTCAGTACATCAAAACAAACTTTTAGCGGCGTTTTTAGCTAAAGAGCTGAACATTAACGGCGCTTGTACAAAAACGCCGCTAAAGACTGAGCATTAACGGTGCTTGTACAAAAACGCCGCTAAAGATCTGAGTATTAGCGACACTTATACAAAAACGCCGCTAAAGATCTGAGTATTAGCAGCGCTTATACAAAAACGCCGCTAAAGATCTGAGTATTAGCGGCTCTTGTACAAAAACGCCGCTAAAGATCTGAGTATTAGCGGCGCTTTGCCAAAAATGCCGCAAAAATGTTAATCAATACGACGTCGTTTTATTGTTGAGCTATAGTTGGTAGATCGAGAATTAGTGGCGTTTGTTGTTAAACGCCGCAAAAAGTCTTCATTAGTGGCTTTTTTTTGTAAACGCCGCAAAAATAATTAATTTATTTTAGGGTCTATGTAAGCATTAACATTCTATTTTAATTACTTTTTTCCCTTATAAAAGTAATATTTAGGGTTTAGTCACTACAAGAAAACAGACTTTATATATATTATTGTTTAAATTATTTAATTTCATATATATATATATATATATAATTATAATTATAATTATAGTTTAAATTATTTAAGAGATAAGATAATCTTTATATATATTAAAATTAAAAAAATTGGTAACCGATGCATCTGTAGATTAATTAGTAAATCGAAAATGTTATTTAAATTTCATAAAATATTGAAAGAATATGTAATATTAAAAATTTATATAAATAATTTAGGGTTTAAGGTTACAATTAACGGTTTAGTTTAGTGGTTTATATGGGCTGACTAGGGTTTCGAGTTCAGTATTTTAAGATTTAGTGTTTAGTGTTTATGGTTTACGGTTAGTCTTAGTATTAGGGTTATGGCTTGAGTTTATGGGTTTATGGGTTTGTGGGTATGGTTTAAGGTTCACGGGTTTAGGGTTTAGGGTTTATTGAATGAAGACAGAATATCAAATTTGATTTAATCATTAAAGAATTATAAAAATATATGCTACAAAAATGGTGAGATTGCATTTTTTACTTACAAATTAATTTCAGTCCCTAACAAAATCTGATTGTGCATCTGTGTATCCTTAAACCCTAAACCCTAAACCATAAATCTTAAACGGCCTAAACCCTAAACTATAAATCGTAAATCTCGATTCTAAACCCTAAATCATAACTCTAAGTACTCGCCCATAAACCCCTAAGCTACAAACACTAAACCATACTTAACCATTAAACCCCAAAATATTAAACCCTAAAAACTCTAAACATTGAAAATTTATTTCATAGGGATATATATTAATGTGTATATATGTAGATATCAATGTAAAATCTTAATATTAATTAAAAAGTTTATTATAATTAATTAGAAATTATAATAAGTCATTAAATTTGATTTTCCTGTAATAAATAAATTATAATAAATCAAAAATTATAAAAATAATTACCTAATTAACTATTCTCTATTTTATGTACAAACCTGATCTAAATTTAATTGAAGTTTGCAGATTCTATCAATTTAATCTTAATTTTAAAAATTCAACAAATTTAACCCATAACTTTACACGTTCTGTTAATTTAATCTTTATTCTTAAAAACACAAAAGTTTTAAAAACCAAAAAAACTTTGAAATATATATATATATATATTTGAATGTTTAATTTTTATAAAAATATACAAAAAATATTTATAAATAAATGATACCCATTTTTCAATTTTCTAACATGAAATTTATTTATTAAAGAAAATCTAATAAATAAAAAAATACTATTAGCAATAGTGGCGTTTTTCAAAAAAAGGCCGAAATATATGAAAATTACTGAACGGCGTCGTTTTCTGCTGGATGTTTAGTGGCGTTTTCATCAAAACGCCGCAAAAAGTTGTGTTTTACCAGCGTTTTAGCAAAAAAACGCTGCTAATATGTTTACAAAACGGCGTCGTTGTTCTTATTTGTTATTAGTGGCATTTTGAAAAGTGCCGCAAAATTCATTTGTCTCAGCTGAAATGACGTCGTTTTTTTTGGCCCAAATTACCTTTACTACTTTCCCCAAATCAGATTATTTCCCCGGTTCCAGAATTCCCAATTTCCCTCAAGTTTCTTTCCCAAATTTTACAATCCCTATTTCCCCACTCTAAGGTCATCTCTTTTTCTTTCCCTTAATTTTACATTTCTGAGAAACTCAACATTCATGTGTATAGCTTCCATTGTTATAATAGCTAAAAAATATCTGCTTGTTTTGCTTCTTTTTTTTCCAGGAAAGCTAATTCTCGGATTCCAATTTCATCTCAAAAATGTCGGCGTAAGTGGTAACTTATTCTTTATACAAATGATTCAAGGCCTTGTCGGAGATTTATTCCCGTCGTTTTGCTGCTGCCTACATGGTATACAAACTTCAGTCATATTCTCTAGTTATTTGTTCAAAGCCATTTGGTTTAATTGCATAGTTATAGAGAGCTATAAAGCTAATCACACTGGAGGATGGAATATCCGTTGGTTAATTGCAAAAATACCCCTGGGCATATGTGTAATGTTTCCCTACAATTTCCAAAAGCATACATGCCTTTGTATTTTTGCTATATTGTATAATACTTCTTATTTTCTCTGACTCCATAGTGAATTATCTCCTTTTATGTTTGGACGTGTCAGGAGAAAGTCCATATATGAGGGAGAAGTTCTACTCTTTTTATAAATAGGTGGATATATTATTATTTTGCTATAGTTATTGTTGTTTTGCCATGTTCAGTTCCATGCTCAACTATAATTAAGCAGCAAACTATTCTAATTTAAAATTGGCTTCTTTTATTCAAAAATGATAAATAAATATGCTTTTTCCCCCATGGAGAGGATTAATTTATTTGCTTAAGAACTACACTGGGTTTGGAATCCTATTTGACTTTCATTTCTGTTGTCTTCTTCTTAGAGAAAGATATATTGTATCAAAGTTTAAATAGTCCCCTCAATACTTTTTAGAAATGGTCTCTTATGTGTGTATAACCACTATAATCTCTTCATTGATCTGTCTTTGATGACCAATAGACTCTTTTTTATGCAGTATGTATTTGCGGACCATCTTTTATAAGATGTTATGATCTATGATGCTAAATTGATAGTTTGCTTGACACGATGCAATTTTCTATAAATAATTTCTTGTACAAAATAATGCTTTTGGACTGTTGAGTCAATATGCAAGGCTTTCAAGCTTTAACATTTGTAGATGTCCAATCCTTCCAACCTTTGATATTGAGATGAGGCCGTTGTACTGTTTTTATGAGCACCATGGAGCTTCAGCTGCTGTCCTAACAGAATTGGAGTCACTGTTGCTGAATAATTGTCAAGTGGTACTAGTCTTCTACAACTCTAATTCCTATTTGTTGACTTATCTCTATTCAACTTGAAAATTCGATTTTTTTGGTCCATGATGCTGGTTTGGCTTTAACTTTCCCAACTGAGGGCATCTAAACTTTATTTTGACTAACAGGAAGAAAGTGAAGTCCGATTTTGTGCTTGTTCTGCCTTATTCTCTTTTAAATTTAAAGAAATGTTTGAAAGTTGATAAAGTGTGGATTGTGTGCTATTTTTGCAGAGTGAAACTGCTACTGTGTTGTTAGAAGCAGATTGTACTAAAGCTATCAGCCTTGATAAAAAGGTAATTTCTTCCTGGAAAAGATAATGATTTTGATTGTATAACTGTTGTATATTTTATTCCGTACATGGCATTTTTATGCATTATCTTTGATTGAAGTTTACTTAAAATCATAATTTCTACCATGATTCCATTATATGTTTCAACAAGTGTCTCTGTTTGTAACTTATTGTGCTTTATTTCTCGTTCTAATGATATGTGTAATTCAATCGATGCTAAGGATCTGGTTGATTATTGTTTTTGCTTCTAAAGGCAGGTAGGGAAAGTGTACAAACAATAATTTTAGGCAGTAAGCATTTTAAAAATTTACTTTCGTGGATAAACATCTGTATTTATTCAGATTCTTTGAAACAATTATTTTTAAGTTTTTCTAAATTTTTAGTCAATGTGTTCTTTCCATTTCAAATTAACTTCAGATCTCACCATTTTAGCATGTTTCTAATTACTGTTTGCTTTCTTGAAATAGGAAACATTATCCATACTGTAAAATAAAATTACTGACCAATTCATCAACTAATGTTGATTTACAAACAAAACAATATTTTATGTGAGCCATTCTCTAGCTTTTTTATGGAACTTGAAGGTTATGGTTGTAAAATAATTGATGAAATTGCTCATATGTAAAAAACATTCTGGCATTTCGTAAGTGCAGAATCAATTTAAAAAGGAGGGCTTTTTTATTGCTTCTGCTTTAGATAACTTTTGATCAAGTGAAAGTTTAGTTGTAAAATTGTTGTATTTATGAACCCTGTCAATTAATAATGTATACTTCCATTATATGATTGAGTTTGGTTTGATATGAAGAGGCTGGGCAATATCAAACTGGTTTCTTGGATGATCACGCAACAAAATTTTGCAGTTTCTTTTCTATTACTCTCGTGGCACTCACTGAAATTTCTCTTAACAAAGGATGAAGTATTCAAGAGACTGCATATGAAAATAAACTGTTCTTCTCTTTGTTTATTTATAGACTTGAACTGTTTTGGCATATTTGTTTTGGCATCTGAATTGTAATATTATAATTTGTTAAACAACCAGTTGTATTATATTCTTGACGGCAACACATTTTAAATTGTTGAGATGGACATGTTTTCTTTATAGCCTTTTAAGATTAAAGGTTTTCTACACTTCTATTGTACAAATGTAACCATGATGTTTTATTACATGTATAAATTGATTATGTTTTGTTTTTAATGGCATAAAAGTGCACATTTAATTCTGAAATGTTTTATTACATTCTTCACATGAAAATTGCAAGTGGGTGTTACTGTTTTTGTTTTACTTTAGTTCAAAAGTTTGGGATTAGTTGGTCGATTTTGTTTTAAGTTGTTTTACTTTAGTTCAAAATGTGCGACATGAATAGACTTTTTTATCATAATCTATTGCTTAGGATTATGTTTAATTGTGAAGTTTCTTTCTTTATTTTACGTAAATTCATTGAATTTGGTAATTATATTTTATGAAACTTGAAAAATAGTCTAAGTAGGTAATACAATTATACTTTCCCCCTAAATTAACATTAAAATTATTAGTTTAGAAAAATATATGCAGCAAATTAGTTAGCATTCGGCATTCTAAATTTATGTGTTTATTAATAGTTGGACTATATATCCATATATGTGTAATACATATATATGTGTAATACATATACATATATTTGTATAAAATTTCATACTAGTGTTTAATAATGTATGTGAATAGACTTTTTGTTTTAATAAATTTCATATGTATTTGTTACAGATTGTACTGAGAAAGGTATCCGTACTTTGAAAGTGAATAGAATTGAAGAGGACTTAAATCGACTACTAAATTGACTATTTTTCTTTCGGTCAAAGAATGTGAGTATTAGTTTTTAGTAAATAGCATTTTGTAATTACTCAATAGCATTTGTTAATTCATGTGTTGTTTGTATTTCAGTTACTGCTTCCTACTGCTCCTGCAATTGTCGAATTGGAGTTGCTGGTAATAACTTAACAGGTATGAAATCAGTATTATTCTTATTTATATTCATTTTGCTGATTTATATTCATTTGATAGAAAAACATTAGATATCCAATTGTTAGTCAAGATTATTAATCTTTTGTATTTCTGACTGCAGCCCCTGTTTCTTGGTGAGAGTGGAGTAGACCATCTTCTGGAAATTATTAACGTACGTTTTAGTTCAAAATTCAGATCAGTAACAGTTATATCATGATGAATTTGTCCAAATTGCTGTCCAAATTGCGGTTTATTATCCTGCTTGGTTGGTATATATGCTGTTTGTTCTATTGCTGTCCAAAAAAAAAAGATTCAAAGTATATAGGCTGGAAACCTAACGGGTTGCCTTATATCTCACTGTAAGATATAACGGATCCTTCCCAGGTGTAACAATGCCACGTATGATGAATCTTAAAGAATTTCTGTCTAAATTGTTGTTTATTATTGTTGTTTATTATTAATAGTGTTTGAACAACCTCCAAATTGCTATTTAATCATGCCGCTTAGATTTTTTACAAGCTCCCGTGTATTATTTTTTAAAATTAAAGGTACGATACGATATAAAAAATAACATAAACAAAATATAAAAGTTAATTGTTAAAATATGTTATAAATTTTTTATATTTTAAATTTAATTCTTATACTTTTTTTTTGTTAAATTTATTGTTGTTAAATTTAAAAATGTAAAAATTACGTTTCTGATTAACTTTAATTTAACGATAATAATAATAATGAGACCTAAATTTTAAAATTTGTAAAATAAAATGACTAAAATCATGCATATAAGATGATATAAAATGATATAAAATGGTAATAATATTTTGTTATCAGTATAATATTAATATTGATCATTATTTAAATAAGTTTTATTATAAAAATAAATTTTTTTAAAAGAAATAATTTAAATACTTTTAAATTTAAAAACTTATAAATATTTTGTTATCAATATAATAATATAGATCATTATTTAAATATGTTTTAATATAGAAAATAAATTCTTTTTTTAAAAGAAGTAAGTTAAAAACTTTTTAAATTTAACAACATCACAGCAAATTTCAATTATAAAAAAGCATATAATAACATTTAAAAAAAACTACATATAATAACATTTAAAAAAAACATATAATAACATATAATAATATTTAAAAAAAACTACAATATAATGCATGTCATATATGTTCACACCTCAACTGATTCTCGATTTGAAATTTTAATTTAACTTACATAATACATAATACATAACTTACATAAAATTATTTAACTTACATAATACATAACTTACATAACTTACATAGTTTTCATCAAATTATTTAACTTACATAATACATAACTTACATAACTTACATAATACATAACTTACATAATACTTGTATAGATTAAAAAAAAAGATTCAAAGTATATAAGCTGGAAACCTGACGGGTTGCCTTATATCTCACTGTTAGATATAATGGATCCTCCTTAGGTGTAACAATGCCACGTATGATGAATCTTTAAAATACATAACTTACTTAATTTTAAGATCAAATTTCATAACTTATATAAGTTTAAGATCAAATTTCATAACTTACATAATTTTAAGATCAAACTTCATAACTTACATAATTTACATAACTTACATAGTACTCAGTTACATATATGATCATATCATTACTTACATAAATTATAAATTATCAATTTAGCCGTGTAATTTATTGTCAACTTTAGACTTCAACAACTACGAAATGGATAAGACTTGGATGAAATTGTCAAGGGTAAACAACGGCTATCGAAATGGAGTGGAAACTTTTCAGAATTTCGCATTTCAAAATGCAAGCCAAGAGAATATGATTCTTTGCCCGTGTAAGAAGTGTTGCAATATCAATTGGCATTATCGTGAAGTTGTCTACTAACATCTAGTTGTTGATGGCTTTGTCCAGGGGTACAAAAAATGGATTTTTCATGGAGAGTGTACATCTAGTGGAGCATCTTCATCGATGAATCTGGGTTATCCTCATAGTGCTTACAATCAGAATGTTAGAGATGATAACATGGAAGGCATGTTGCGGGATGCTTTTAATATGCGCAGTGATGGTTTCGGGTCATTTTCACCTGACTTGGGTGCAACCGATGATTATAATTTTGGTGGAAATACTTTCACCGAAGGGGGAAGAAGTGTACCTGATGAACAACCAAATGAAGAAGCGGCGAGATTCTACACGTTACTTGGTGAAATGAATGAAGAACTGTATGAGGGATCAAAATTTTCCAAACTATCTTTCTGTATTCATCTTTTTCACTTGAAACGTTTGGGAGGATGGACCGGAAACTCGTTGACAATGCTGTTAGAGTTTCTGCAAGAAATGTTCCCGTTTGCGAAAATCCCTCAATCTTCCAAAGACACGAAGAAACTGATAAAGGATTTGGGCCTTGGCTACAACAAAATTCATAGTTGCCCAAATGACTGCATGTTGTATTGGGGCGACCGGATAAACCAACAGTTCTATCATGTATGCGATCAATCCCGTTGGATTAATAGAAATACAGAGGATGGTAATGAGGATAAACACGATACACAGTCAAAGAAGCAGCCAGTTAAGATTTTGCGGTATTTTCCGCTAATAACAAGGCTTCAACGGCTTTTCATGTCGTAGAAGACAGTCGAGTCAATAACGTGGCACCGAGATGGACGAACCGATGATGGACTGTTAAGGCATCCTGCAGATTCTTTAGCTTGGAAATCATTTGACTCAAAATTTCCAAGCTTTGCAAGCGATCCTCGGAGTGTAAGGCTGGGGCTAGCAGCTGATGGATTTAACCCTTATAAAATCATGAACACTGCGTATAGTACTTGACCGCTGGTGCTTGTTCCTTATATTTTACCTCCATGGGTTTGCATGAAACAATCATCCTTTATCTTGTCTATGATTATCACTGGAGAGAAAGGGCCCGGGAATGATATTGACATATACTTGCAGCCACTTATTGAAGAGTTAAAACAATTATGGGCTGGTGTTGAGACATATGATGTGCTGAGTAAGGAGAACTTCAATTTACGTACGGCTTTGATGTGGACTATTAATGACTTCCCGGCATACGTCAATTTATCTGGTTGGAGTACCAAGGGACGTTATGCTTGTCCTTGTTGTGCTGCGCAGACATGTTCGCAATGGTTATATAATGGGAAGAAGTTCTCTTACATGGGGCATCGTCGGTGGTTACCGAAAAATCATAGATTTAGATTTCAGAGTACTCAGTTTGACGGTACTGAAGAGTTCGGAGAAGCTCCTTCGCAGACCGGTGGATCCGAAATATTGTTCATGTTGAAAGATATGAATTTGATTTATGGGAAGACGAATCAACCGACCAACACGCAAAGAAATAGAAGATCAAGGGATGAATTTGATGATGAATCTGACGAAGAGGATGATCCTAATGAGGCGGACTTGTGGAAAAAAAGAAGTATTTTTTTTAGTTGCCTTATTGGGAGCATCAGATTTTACGCCATAATCTTGATGTCATGCACATTGAGAAAAATGTCTGCGAGAACATCATTGGGACTATTTTGAATGTTGATGAAAAATCGAAAGATAATATTTAGAGTAGACTTGATTTAGTCCACATGGGAATTCGGCATGAGCTTTATCCCCAAGCACTTCCAAATATGAAATATCGGTTGCCGCCTGCTATTTATTCAATGTCGAAGACGGAGAAAGAAGTGTTCTGTATGGTGTTGAAGGATATAAAGGTCCTGGATGCGTATGCATCAAATATATCTCAATGTGTGAGTCTTAAAGATCGAAGACTATATGGCTTAAAATCGCATGACCATCACATCTTGATGCAAGACTTACTGCCAGTTGCATTGCGGTGGTGTATGTCAAAAAAGGTGACTCCTGTGTAATTGAACTGTCCAATATAATGAAAGGCATTTGTGGCAAAGTTTTGGATGTTCAAGAACTTGAGACACTACAAGATCGAGCCGCACTGACTTTATGCAATCTGGATAAGATCTTCCCACCTTCCTTCTTCACAATTATGGTGCACTTGTTAATTCATCTCCCTCGTGAAGCAATACTTGGTGGACCCGTTTTTTACCGATGGATGTATCCCATTGAAAGGTCTTAATTTATTTGTAAATTATTCCTTCATTCACCTAAATGCTTTTAGTTGCAACTTTTGATAATGTTCTATACCGTGTTTAGGTTCCTATCCAAATTGAAGTCTTACTGCTGCAATAAACGTTATCCGGAAGGATCAATTGCCAAAGGCTACTTGGCAGAGGAATGTATGACTTTTTGTTCAAGGTATTTGGAAGATATTGAAACAAGAACGAATAGACCAAGTAGAAATGCTGGGCTCACAGATCATAACTTCGCCGAAACTTATTTATTTCAAAGTTTCGGAGAACCAATCGGCAAAGTCAAAATTGCAGAATTAGATGATAGATCGTGGGTCCAAGCATATCGATATGTTCTTTTTCATAATGAGTCAATGGAACCATTACGCAAGTAAGTTCTAGAGTTTGATAAATATTCATCAATTATAATTTGTCTGTCTTCTAACAAAATAAACCTTTTTTTTAACGTAATGAGTACAAACAAATATTGAGAGCTCATTCACGGTCTCGAAGATTACAACAACAAGAAATTAATAAGTTGTTCACAGAATCATTTCATGAATGGTTAAGCCAAACGGTATGCAATTGAAGTTTTCATTGTCAAGTAATAACGTTTTCTCATAACATTTATAATTACTCAATTTACTTTCGATTCAATAGGTTTGGAGTCGGAATGAAGTAAATGACGAAGTTAAATGGCTATCACAAGGTCCAAATAGAATAGTGAAAAGATATAGTGCCTTCCTCATCAACGGATTTAGATTTCATACAAAATATCGCGAGAGATTGAGGAGAACCCAAAATTGTGGAATTGTTGTTAATTTTTCAATTACAAGTTATGCTAGTGCTAGGGACAATAATCCTGTCAAGGGGAATGTGGAGTATTACAGACTTCTTACTAACATAATTGAGTTGGATTATTATGGCAAATGAAAAGTTGTCTTATTTCGAGAAGATTGGGCTGATGTGAATACGGCTCGCGGAATTAAAAACGATCAATATGGTTTTACAATGGTGAATTTTTCTCGGTTGATTCACACTGGAGAACAATTGATGGACGAGCCGTATGTATTTTCTTCTCAAGTGAAACAAGTTTTTTACTCAAAAGATCCAACTGATGTGGGTTGGTACGTTGTACTCCGAAACACCCCTAGAGACTTGTTTGACATGAGCAATGGAAGTAGAGATGACATAGTCGAAAGATCAGAAACTTTGCCTTTTCCAGAACAAAACTTAAATGAAAATATCCCTAGTACTAGTCAACAATTTCAATGGGTTCGTCAGGATGTGGGCGAAGATATTTACGAATTATGATGTAGTAAGATTTTACGATTTATTATTTATATGTAATATTATAATTTTAATGTTAGTCATGTTATATAATTTAACTATTTTAAATGTACTATTATTGTTGTTATTTGTTACTAAAATTTTGAACTATTTTATGTGTATTGCAGGAAAAATGCCTAGAAGACGATTACGAGATTTAAGTATTGTCCACAATACTCCAAATTCAGAAGAAGCAAATAGTGACCAGCAAACAGTTGTTGGATCTTCTAGTTTGCCGGACATAGATGACGAGCCTGCAGAATTTCAAAGTAATGTTAAGTTTATTTTACATGCATGTTGAATTTTATTATTGATTCATTTTTCAATTTTAATATAATAATATATCATTTTTCAGCTGAAGGTGGTGGGATGCGCAGAGGTCGAGGACGTACATTGCTTATAGATTTATACGACTTAGAGCCTGTCGAGCGTGTTAAAGTAAAGAGAAATAATCATGGCCAGCCTGTTGGATCTGAAGCTCGACTGTTAGCAGGCTATTTGGGCATTATAGCACGAAATGCCAATATGTTGCCCATTAACTACAAATCATGGCATCACATGCTGATGCCAACAAAAATCAAGCTCTCGATAATATTAAGGTAACAAAACGTGAATGTAATTTTTAATACTTTGATTTAACTTTCATTTATATTAACTTTTTAAACATTTTTGTTCAGGAGAGATTTGCTTTAGAGGTCTCCGATGACTATGTTAAGAAGACATTGGGTAAAAAATGGAGAGACAATAAAAGCACGCTGAAAAAAAAATATTTTAAGAAAGACATAAGCCTCGACGAAAAATTAAGAAATCTCCCGCCAGGAATGTTGAGGTACCAATGGGAAGATCAAGTTAGATTCTGGAATTCAAAGAAAGGAGAGGTATTACGTACTTCTAAAGTCTTATAAATTTTTCGGTTATGTCAAATACGTATTTACTATATACGTAATATAAATTTCATTATGTAGGACCGTGAGCGAGTTGGAACAAGCAGCAGACAGAAACAAAAATTCACGCACACGGCAGGGTCTAGAAAGTTTGCTTGTGTAGATGAGGCCGAGATATTATAATTTATTAATTCTGTCAAATATTAATGACTTTATACTATTAAAATATATTTTTACTGCTACAATGTAGAAAGCCTCGTCTGGTCAAAAAGTTAGACGCCTTCATCTTTTTGACATTACGCATAGGAAGAAGGATGGATCTCTGATGACATCCGAAGCTACAGAAATTTTGGTATATTTACTTAATAAAATTTGATTTATTATAAATATTTATAATGTTTAATTATAATAGTTTAATTCATCGTTTGTAGTTTTAAATTTATAATGTTAAGTTATGTTGCATTCCGTCTTATTATATATTTCGGTTCTAACTCTTTCATTAATTTATTAGAATAAACTAAAGGAGAAGAAGGCGGAGTATGAAGCGGCTGCTTCGACTGATAGTTCTGTTAATCTCGAGGATATTGATAACAGAATTATTACTGATGTTTTGGGTCCTGAAAGGTACGACTACTTCGACTGATAGTTCTGTTAATCTTGAGTATATTTATAACAGAATTATCACTGATGTTTTGGGTCTTAAAAGGTATGGTCGGGTTCGATGTTAAGGATTTGGTGTTACCCCGACCCAATATTTTGGATCCAGCTCTCAGCAATACATGCCTTCCGCGAGTCAATCTCGTGCTGAAGTTCAGAGACTAAAAGACCAGATAGCTCAGATGCAAGCGAGCACGGTTGAGCAAATTTCTCAACTTAGAGCGGAGGCAGCAGTGAGGGAGGCAGAGCAGAACAGAAAGTATGAAGAACTCCAGCTACAGCTTCAGACTATGATGAAGATGTTCCAGCAGTCATAGAAGCCGCCATCTTAGACATTTGTTTTCTTGTTGTAAGATGATTTTTAACATTGTTATATTTAACATTATTGTAAGAATATTTTCAATTATAATTCATTCATTAATTTATATCATATATCTTTTATTCATTTTCAAATATCATTTAGAATTAATGCATTTGGTGTGATTTTTATGCTACATTTGCTTTTTTGGGTTTCAATTATATACTATATTTGCTGTTATTGGTTGGTTTTTAATGCAGGAGGGGTATGATATTGAACAAATTGTACATTGCAGATCTGTACAAATTAGCGGCATTTTTGAAAAAAGCGCCGCTAAAATTCGTGACCTTTAGCGGCGCTTCTCCCAAAAACGCCGCTAAAAGTCATGACCTTTAGCGGCGTTTTTGGAAAAGCGCCACTACAGGTCATGGCTTTTAGCGGCGTTTGTGGGGAAAGCGCCGCTAAAATTTGTGACCTTTAGTGGCGTTTTTTTTCTCATAAACGCTGCTAAAGTTTGCGGCGTTTGATTTAGCAACGTTTTTTGCGGCGCTTTTAAAGCTAAAGGCAAAAAAAACACCGCTAAAAGTCTGTTTTGTTGTAGTGTCTGTTAAAAAACTTGTTACAACATTTGATTCAACAACTTTTTCCAACAAGATTCGGAAACATCTCAAAAGGCCATTGTTTGTATTTTCATTTGAATTTTATCAATGTTAATATCCGGAGATTATTAACTAGCTTATTAAAGATATGGTCAAATCTAATCATGACACGTGAAAAGCACATTATTTAACATAACAAATATGTTGAAATAGTAAATCAAACAAAGTAGAACACTCAAGCTAATGTCGATCCGATTTTTGTTGAAGATTATGTTGCAACAAAAAATATAAGTGAAGGTATGTTTATCCTTCAACTGACTTTTAGACTGATTAAGCTCAAATTTATAAGTGCTAAATATGAAATTAGTACATGAATTTGTCCATTTCTCTCAGATTAGTATTTATGATTTTTTTGGTCCTAGATTGGTACCCAAACTTATTTCCATCTACTAAATCGATACTAAGTTTAACGCCGTTAAGTTTCGGAGACATGACATAATAAGATTGTGACACGTGGCATAAATGATGTCATGGTGATCTCAAAAAATTTAAAAGAAAAAACTTCTTTTTTCTTTTGACTTTTTTTCCCCCAATTTTTTTCAACGCTCCTTTTCTTCCCTTCTTCTTTTTTCTTCCTCCCTCAACCCAAGTTGCTGCACCCGTCGTCGTTGGGCTCCTTTTCAGCCTAAAAATGGCACCGGAGTGTCAGTCAACGATTTTTTATCTTCTCCAACTTCATCTCCTTCCTTTGACAAACTTTTCAAATTTAAAAAACTTTCAATTTTTTTAATCAAAAGCTTATCTATGTCTCTTTCATGTTTCTTCTAAGGGAGGTGAAGATTGGGCATTAATGTTTGTGAAAACAAATCAGAGGAAATAAAAGAGTAGGAGGAAAAAGTTAACCAGTTGAAATTTCTCCCCAAAATAGCTCTTATGTCTTCCAAATGTATCTATCAAACAAGAAAAATTGATTCGAAACATAACAGTAGTTTCAAAGCTCTTGAACCGTGTTCATCATTTTTCTTCAAGATTCTCAAAAACTTCAAGAAAGTAAAAAGAAATATTCACGATTAGTTACCAGAAGTAGCAAAAAAACATTCTTCCAATCTCTTTAAGTGTATCTGCAAAAAATAAAAATCGAAAATCTAGCTTTTTTTTCTCAAGAAACAAAAAATAAATAAATGGAAGAGAATGGTCTTAAGGTTGAGGAAGGAAAAGACTAGTGAAAAAAATTGTTGATTGTTACTGCCAAACAAGAAGAAGAAACTTGGGTTGAAGGAAAAAAGAAGAAAAAGAATAAAGAAGGAAAAGAGAAAGGAACTCAAAAAAACTGGAAGGAGGGGAGAAAAATCAAAAGGAAAAAAAAAAATTTCTTAATTATTACATCACCATGATGTCATTTATGCCGCATGCCACAATCTTAATCTGCCACGTGTTTTAAACTTAATTGCATTAGACTTAGGTACCGATTTGGTTAACAAAAACAAAAGATCGGGTATCAATTTGGGACAAAAAAACTATAAGAAGCAATTTGGGAGAAGTGGACAAGTTCAGGTATTAATTTTATATTTAACCTTATTTATAACGATGAAGCGGAAGAAACCCTTGCTCAACTATTAAAAGTGCAACACAATGTCAAGAAGGTCATATTTGCTAAATTTATTTATAACTTTGAGAAAATGACATGGTAGGCAAATTTTCTTTAGCATTTTTGCCAAAAAGGAGGAAGAGTAAAAGTTATGGGCAGCAAATGACAATATTTTGAACTTGGTGTTGTGGTTATGCTTCTTTAGTTTTTTATGTTATTATTTTGAAGTTGACTTTTGTTGCTATTATGTTATAACTCTATTGACTACTAGATGATTGTTCTATTAGTTATTTGAAGATTATTATCTTGGAGATGTGATGATTGCTTCATACTCTCTACTTATGCATGATTGTTGCTGATGAAAAGTTTAAACTATCATTTTGAGTATGTTGATGATGAATCTAGTTCCTTTTGATTAGTTTTTAACTTTTTATCATGTATAGGATTTTTTGTGCTTTATTTGTTGCAAAGTTATATTAAAATGCCAAAAGGGGGAGATTGTTAGAAACTTTAGCGGTCGAACTTTCTGTTACAACATGAGTTTTAACAAGCTTTTATAACAATCAAAGTATTTTATTGAATTGACAATTTTGATTTAGAATATTTTAAATGACGTGTTTAAATGTCAAGATAGGCAACATATGCAAATCTTTGTTGTAAAAAGGGAACTAAATTATATATTGATAGAGTCCAATTTCTAAGAGAAACCTTTGGAGAACAAAGAATAGTTAAAATGTTATGGCTTTATCTAGTTGAGTTTAAAGGCCAAATGTGAAAAGCTTTTAGAGATGTTGATAGTTTCAAAACTTAGCATATATCTAGCATGTTTTAAATTCGAAAATCAAGTGATTAAAGGCTTACCTTCATGAGATAAAATGTGTGGAATAAGGTAGCCGAAAATCACAGTTTGGTTGTGGTGTATTGGGGAGTGTTTATTTGTATTCTTGGGAATATTTTGTAGTTTTTTTTTTGTTGGAGAGGTTATACTTGTAATTGAGATTATTTGGGGAGAACAAATGCAAACAATTGAGCAATATTGATGCTGCAATTATATGTTTGAGTTTTGGGTAGGTTGGGCTTAAAGATTCATTCTTTAAGCAAGGCTCCGCGAAGATTTGATTACTTAATCTAAATTGCATTAAGAATTCTGGTCTCTCGTTATTCTTTTACTCCCTTATTTAACTTGTTAAACAACTTTGTTGAAAAAACTTGTTACAACATTTGTTTCGACAACAACTTGAATAAAGGCAAACTAAATTGTTTTTTCAAATATCATTTCAAGCTCTGGCATTTATTGTTGGTTTTACTACTGTAATTGTGTTGCATCTGTTTTGCGCATATTGGCCATATCTATGTGATTTCAAATGAAAGTTGATATGTAACATCCCCACATTAATATCATATTATAAGTAGTATTATCAAATATATATCTATGGTAGGAGTTATTGAATAAGTGATTTATAAATAATTGGTTGTACAAGAAATCAAGATCATTTTTAGAGAAAACTGACAAACACAAAGTTGTAGAGAATTATTAGTTGAGGTATTTGGATTAGACTAGAAACTTAGAAAAAGTTTGGGGACTACATTGAATAAGGTAAAAAGTACAAGGACTAAATAGAAATTACTCATTTTTTATGAAAAGGACTTGAGGCAATTTTATCATTACTTAAAAAAATAATTGGTTTCCTGATAAATTTTAAATGATATTTTTATTAATTAATAATTGTTTAATATTTTATTTAAAATAATATTATTTTATTAAAGTATTAAAATATTATATGTAAAGAAAAGATGACATTTTCTTCATCTTTCCTTTTTTATGTTCAAACCTAGCTAACGAAGAAGAAAAAATACTCTTTCATCATTTTTCTTCAACTCTTAAGCATAAGGTATGTTTTTTCTTCAGCTTTTTCATAGGTTTTGAATCTTTGAAGCTTGTTTTACTTACATCTACTATTAGTTTTTGAAATTATCATGTATGGTTAAAATCCTCTTTGATGGAAGCTTAAGAAACTTAGATAAATAAATTAGTTTTTGGATGAAAAATGGTTAGGAGATGATTATTTAGTTGTTAGAAGTGAGACAATGAAATAAATAGATGGAAAACCACAATCTCATATTTGACCTTGGTGAAGGGAACATAGAAAATGTTAATGATTTTGCTTTAAGTTGGTGTTAAATCATAGCTTGAAAAGCATTACATATTGTAACACCCCAAACCTGGCCTAGACGTTATGGTTGAATCCAAGAGTGTTATGAAGAAGGGTTTTAAAACCGATGATACTTCGATAAATCATTGTTTAGTTATTTGATAAAACGTCCAAGTTTTATAAAACATATCCATTTATATATATTACTGAAACTGTTACATGTTGTTCTTTAAAGTTAACTAATTATTTTGCAGCGGAAGTTTGAAAATTGTTTAAAACAAAACCACGCTCGTGTTTTCAAAAATAACATTTGTTCACGTAAAATCGATATTTTGTCGAATCATCGCAGTTTAGAAATCATAACGCACTCAAACCCAAAAATTCAAACCAAATTGTCCAAAAAGTCCAGAGAGTCCAAAAATTACAAAACTCGCACGAAAATAAAAAATTTCAGTAAAACCGATAAAAAATAATAATGAAAATAGTTTCTGTCAAGTGGTCACCACTGAGCCTATGTCTACATAAACAGAATAGACAAACCGATGTGAGTTTTCCTAAACTCAGTGTGTAACCCAACAGAGATAGTCATGCAACATACACAAAATTTCATATACAGTCAGATACAGATTCGGACCTAAGTCCATAACAGAAACATATATCAAAATTAGATAACATATAACAAATCAAACGTACAGAATCCTACCCCCATCCTTTACACACCATCTTCGTCCATCTCATCACACCATGTGGGGTTAAAAACACCCACCCCTCCCTACACACCATATAGTGTCGATGCGACACATAACAGATAATATGTAGTCAAGCTGCCAGAATATAGGCGAAAGGTCGTCGTACAGATCATTTCCTCCACATATACAAATCTCACTTCAAACACAGATACAAAATACAGATGCAAAAATAACAAAATAAACATGCTTAACATGCTCGTATACAGATAAATACATACTTAACAGTACAGTCAGACATACACATCAGTTTCCTACTCAGATCAGACTATCAGAGTATCAGATCACATGAAATAGGCTTTGGTTATCCCTTACCGGCCTTATAGTAGGCCCACAACCGATCTGAACAATCCGTGTAAACCTAGGGAAATTTTTAAAATTTTGGACCCACATGCCCATGTGGCCCACACGCCAAATCTGGCCTAGCCTGTGCGGCCCACACAACCACACTAACATTGTCACACGGTCGTGTCTTACGCACGGCCACACCTACAACATTCACACAGTTGGGGACACATCCGTGTGGTGTCGATAGCCCCCTCTTTCAGCTTTCTTCAAACATCAATTTTTCATGTTTAGGGTATACACCTGGTTCAATTTTGACACGTAATCATTTCCGAGCCCACTAGAACCTAAAAACAGCATTCTAACAACTAGTTTAGCAACCAAATTATGAATTCATCAAACTAAATCGGACAATGCGCACACACTTACAGCCAACAAACACGACCGCGTGCATGAATCAGGCCGTTGGAGCGAAATCCGTTGATACACCACCTTCTCCAACACAACCTTTTACAAAAATTAAGCCCCCTAATAAGAACACCCACGAGCTAGACTAACAAAGAAATCCAACCAAAAATAACTTACAGACTTACCACAACGAGCGAAGAACAGATGGAACGTCGATCCGCCACGATTAAAACGACCAATTCGTTGAGCGAAGTAACGAAAGAATAACACAAAAAGAAAAGATTGTAAAAAGAAAAAAAAAAGAAAGAAGAAGAAGAAAGAGTAACGTCAGAATGTGAAACGGAAAGGGAAATTTTGGGAAAAATAAAATAAAATAAAATAAAAAAATAATATCAAATATTCTCCCAACATCCCTACTAACCACTAACCACTAACACCCTTATCCCACCAAATCCAAAACACTACTCACATCCAACTACCTCAGACTCCCAACTCCACTAAACCTCTATTAGACAACTGAAACAAAAATATCATCTACGCCAAAGAATCGAACACAATACCTCAAAACAAGCTAATACCTTACCACCTAAACCAGCAGACTCATTCTAATATAAGTTTACTAACAAGAAAATATAACCCAACCCAATAGGGATAAGGCTTGGATAAAAAATAACTAAATTTGCCAAAAGTGGGACTTGAACCCAAGACCTCAAACACACACTCAGAACACTTAGCCACTGAAGCAGATACATATTTATGCCAAGATTCACAAAAACAAGATTAAATTATTTAGGTCGTACAAAAATACTAGTGAAATCATAATTGAAAACAATTAAGTGAGGTAAAAGTTATGTGAATTTTGGATTATAGAACCTTTAGGTAGTCATAGTTAAAACATGCTTTGTAAGCTTACTATTATGTTTGATTATGATATTAGAATGAATAATGATTGTATTTGTAATGAATTCTTTCAATCGTAGATAAAATATGGTGACGCTTTGACTTGTTGTAATTTGATACGTCAAATTAGACTCTCCAATACACTTGAGGAGCTTATTCTCAAGCAATTTAAGTATTTAAAGCCAACATTGTCTTTACTTTTCTTTCACCTTTTAAGTTTAGTAGCTAGTCTTTTATTAGGGTTTAGTTCTTAGTTTTTTTTCCTAGTTTTAGTAGTTAGTTAGTTAGTTTTTACTCTAGCTTGGTGTTATTTGCATTTTGGTACTCAAACTTCATCTTGTAGTTTTTTCTTCATCCAAAATTTTTAATATATCTCAGCTTTATTTTCTTTTTAAAGTGTAAAACACTAAACTTTGTTTGTATTTTCACCTCGATTATTGTTGCCAACATCTTCTTCAAGCAACCACCAAGAAATCTCTAAGCTTTCTTTAACCTTATTGTTGTGCTTATTTGAATGTATGATTTAAAAAAGTGTTGGGATGTTGTTTGTAAGAAAATGGAGTTAGGTTACTAAATCTATGGTGTTTGGTTGATAGAAACATTGTTTGGTTAATTTTTGGTACAAGGATTAAATCGTAAGAATTAGACAAAATAGAATAAACTTCAAAACTTAGAATTTACGCCTCTAGATGAATATTTAGATAGGTGAGACCGATAGGAGATCTTATTGAGCTCCACTTTGGCTGCCCCAGGTTAGTTTGGTGAGGTCAAGAGATAAACCGCACTAAATCGTCTATTTTGGTAAAATGGTGATCGAGAGGTAAAATTGAGCCAATTAAAAGTTTAAGCCTTTTAGATCCCTAATCCAATGAATAATCAGCAACATGAAAGTTAACCAATCGCTTTTGTGTATTGGATTGTTAATTGCCTAAGTTTGATTATTTTACAATGTGGTCCTTCTTAGTGTTAAGTAGCCGATTAGTGTAATTTACCCTCGATTATGAATTATCGTAATATACTTTTTAGCGAGTAGTTAGCTAGACTTCTTATTTTCATACTTGTTACTTAGGAATCACTTTGTCCTCGAACTCTCTTAGGTTCGATTCTTGGAATACTCGGGTGTTCAATTGTAACTCAATAAAGATAACAACTGACCAGTCGCACTTGCAGTACATCGCTAGATTATTACTTGTATTTGTATTGATTCATAACCTCGATGCACACATACTAGGGCACAATCAATTTGTCACACCATTGCCGGGGATTTGTGTGTGATTGAGTGATTTAAGTAATTAATGCATGATTATTAGGAAGATAATTAGAAAAAAAAGTTAAGTTTATAGATACAACACTTTTCTTTCTTATGTTTGGTTGTTTCTTTTTGTCTGAGGTATTGCGATTCCGAGGGGTGGGTATCGCGATACCACTGTGTAAAAACTAAATTTTTGACTTTTGAAAGTCCAGGGGTATCACGATACCAGGAGGTGGATATTGCAATACACAAAACATTTTGGGTCCCCCCTTTCGAAAATATCGGAGGAATCCCGATATCCCCCATTGGATATCGCAAATCCATTAAACTCATCCCAAAAACACTTTAAAATCATCGATTTTCCTCTCAATCCTAAAAAATCTAACTTACCAAATCTAAGGTGTTCAAAACATCTAATTATTTACAAATTAAAATCCTAATCTCATATGCAGAAAATAAATTGAGTCTATGTTCAAAACATCTAATTATTTACAAAAACTTGTTCATTCGTCATAGACGACGAGTTAAAAAGTCAACTCATCGTTTATTCAGCATCCAACCAAAGCCTATTAGGATTCGTATTTTCTTCCTTATCCTTGTTTGTTTCTGCATTCTTTTACGTAGCCTGCGAACACTTGGAAAAATACACCATTCCATGAAAGTTGCAAATTGGTTAGAATGATAGTGTTGTGTATCAATCACTTGGCAATTATACTGGTGTGATGGTAACGCCTCCTCAGACCTAGACTCGGGCTTGACACATTTGAAAACTTTGGTTTCTCCCTCGATGTCCATATTCAATTCTCTCGTCCTATGTCTATGGTGGCCCTAGATGTAGCTAACAAGGTTCTCCCTAAGAGTATAGAAATTTCTAGATCCTCTTCGAAGTCAAGCACGATAAAGTCAATAGGTAAAATGAATTTTCTAACCTTAACTAACATATCTTCAAGGAATCCCTTGGGGCTTACAAAAGATCAGTTAGCAAATTGCAAGATCACGTCCGTTTCCTTAAGCTCTCCCAAACCTAACCTCTTATAAATTGACAATGGCATAAGGTTGATATTAGCTTCTAGGTTACACAAGACGTTCCCGAAACTTACTCCTACTATTTCAATAGGGATGGTAAAGCTACTGAATCCTTCAGTTTGGGAAGAACTTTCCTAGACACTACCGCGCACATTATTTGTGAAGTGCAATTTACTTTTTTTCTCCCTATTCTCCTATGACAAGACATTACTTCCTTAAGTAACTTAGCATATTTAGGCATATTCTTAAAAAGTTCTAACAAAGCGAGGTTCACATTCAAGGCTTTAAACATCTTGAGAAATTCTATGAACTCATTATCTTTATTCTTCTTCTCCTCTTAAACGGCTCGAAAATGGTACAAGTTTTGGGCTGGGTGGTGGTGGTGGTCGAATAGGTCTATATTTGGTTTCAACTTGTGTGGGTTCGCTCTCGGGTTTTTCCTTCTCAACTACCCCTTCTCCAATATTAAGAAGCTGGGTGCTTTCATCCTTCTCATCTACTTCTTTCTCCCCACAATTTGGTTGGATAGGTTCTTTAACCACAACCACGAATCTAAGGGTGATTGCCTTTGTGTGCTTCTTTCCTTCTCTCTTTAGATTAGGTTCAGTAATTCTAGGTATGCTAGAGGCTACATTGTTTTGTAACAGTTGCAAAACTTGGTCCAATTGACTCCAGATTTGGCGCACATCGGCTTGCACCATATGCAAACCTTCTTCTAATTTACTTACCCTAATCGACAATGGAGGGTTACTTCTATAAGTTAGCTTCATTTCTTGGTCTTGGGATGCTCTAAAAGGTAATAGAGGATGGTATGGTGTGTTGGGTTTTAGAGGGTTAGCGTTTTGGTTCCCTTGATTTGAAGATTCCGTTTGGTTCCCTCCCCACCTAAGGTTTATCACGCCATCCAAGGTTATAAGTGTTGGAGTAAAGGTTATATCCTTTATTTCCTACATAATTAGCCTCTATATGGTTGCTCTCATCATCGTGCCCTGCATTAAAATAGGTTAGATTGGGTTTGTTTTGGACCTACACCTTGGTTGTATTCATCTCTAATTAATTAAGCCTCTCGAAGACTTGTTGATACTTATCCTTGCTAGTGACAACGTTTGCTACCGCTTGTTTGTGCTTGATATGTGAACCGCTCAGTTGACCACATGTAAGAGTTCATCGCCATATCCTCGATGAGTTGACAAGCATCGGCATAAATCTTTGACATAAATGCTCCAATAGATGCTCCATCAAGACTAGAGCGTACATTCCCATCAAGTCCATTGTAAAAAACTTGAAGTTGTAGCCAATGTTGTAAATCATGGTACGAACACTTATGCAACATCAATTTGAAGCGCTTCCAAGACTCATATAATAACTTTACTTCCAATTTTTGAAAATTCGTAATGTCCATCCGAAGTTTCTTCGTCTTGCTTGGTGGATAATATTTTGCCAAAAATTTACTCGCTAGTTCATCCCAAGTGTTGATTGAATCTACCGGCTACGAATCTAACCACATAAAAGCATCACCAATAATAGAGAAAGGGAATAACCGAAGACGAATAGCGTCATTGGATACCCTATTATATTTGAAAGTATCACAAATGGTTAGAAACCGTTTAAGGTGTTGATTGAGATCCTCATTCATTGACCCTCAGAATTGAAGGTTCGATTGTATCAAATGGTATACTATTGGGGAGAGCTCAGTCACGATATTATAATGGAATGACTTAGTGACTAAATGGGTTTATAATTAATAGGCGAAAAGTTGGAACTTAATTATATATCATTTGAGCCTCAATTGCATATGTCCAATCGGTCCCTCCTCTAGCTCGTTGAAATTAGAAATTAATTGCATAATGACTCAAATGCACAGGAATGGATAGAAATGATAAAGTTAGAGAAATGGGTTATAGACGAAAACGAATGTGGTTATCTCACTAAGTATGAAAATGACCTGATAATTATTTTATGGTGTTTCGAATTTGTTAATTAATTAGTTGAAGTTAGAAAATGGATTTATATTAATTGGCAATTGTGAATCCAATTTAATATAGAAAAATTAAATATATTTTCTCATTTATTCTTTTACGGTAAAGTTGTAATGATTTTAACAGAATTAGAATTTGGTTGAGAAAATTATTTAATTAAGAAATTAAATTAATTTAGCAATTAATATTTAATTTGGAAAATAGGAAAAAAAACATGTATTGGGTTGGAATAAATTATAAAGTGTTGGGTTAAAGTCAATGAAGCACATACAATTGGACTAGTACAGGAGGGGCCCAACTTCCATTATATGGAATACATGGGACGACAAACCCTAGTATTCCTATCTAGAGTTGTCGCCCCTTTCCCTAAATAGCAGGGAGTTAGAGATTTTTTCTATCAAATTAATATTATTTATATTCTACCACTTCAACCAAGATTCTACCAACTCTCACTATAAATAGATAGCACTAGTAGGCATCAAATCACACCAACAGAAAGAGAAAAACACAAGTTTCTCTGAAGTTTTCAATATTACTATTCTGGCATAAAATAGTGGAAGTTTATTTTAAGAATAAATTCTATTTTTTGAGAATTAAAATTCTACTGGTTTCTATTTGAAAAAGATTTACTTTCCCACTAAAAGTAAAAACAAACATATTTTTAGTTTTGTGTTTGATTCAGTTTGTTCGAGCACATGCTTGAAGCAGTTCATGGTACGATAAGCGGGGAAGATCGTTTGGTTGAAAGCCAGGATCGATAGTGATCTGTCTATCCAAAAACACAAGTACAAATTCGGTCTTGGGTTTATTGTTATAAATATCACAAATCGGGTCGATTTTCAAAATTTTTATTTTCCGCTATGCAAGAAAACTGTTTTCGAGCTGGATTTTTTCCAACAAGGACAATGGTTGTATAAGATTTCATAGTAGAATTTATTTCTTGAACAATGTTGATTTCAAAAATAAGATACTTCGGGAGGTGTATAACAATCCATTTGCTATGCACCTTTGAATACCAAGATGTATCGAGACTTGTGAGAATTATACTGGTGGTCAGGTATAGAAAAGGAGATTACATAATATGTTGCTAAGTGTTTAACTTGCCAAATAATAAAAGAGGAGCATCAGATTCCAACGGGATTGCTTCAATTTATAACAAATCCCAAGTGGAAGTGGGACAAAATAATTATGGCTTTTCTTATTGGCTTACCTCTCACTCGAAAGAATCACAATGCAATATGGGTTATAGTTGATTAATTAACAAAGTCAAGTTATTTTCTACCTGTGAGAACAAATTGGTCACTAGATAAGCTTGCAGAATTATATATAGATGAGATAGTAAGATTACATAATGTGCCAATGTCTATTATTTTTTTTATCTTAATCCTTGATTTATTGCAAGATGTTGGAACATGTTACATGAGTCACTTAGTACCAAAATGATTTTTGGTACAGCCTTTCATCCTCAAATAGATGGTCAATCAAAACGTGTGATTCATATATTAGAAGATATGTTACAAGCCTATATCATTGATTTAGAAAATAATTGGAAATTGTATCTACCACTTGCAGAGTCTGCAAACAACAATTTTCAATCAAGTATTTAGATGGCACCGTGTGAAGCTTTGTATGGCCGTAAATGTTGCACCTCTTTGCGTTGGACTGAGCTAGGTGGGAAGAAAATAATTGGTCTAGAATTGATAGAAGAAACAAAAGAAAAAGTTTGATTGCTTAAAGAAAAGTTGAAAGCAACTACAGTTCGAAAGAAATCATATGCTAATTTAAAAGGAAGAGATATTGAAGATGTATTCTTAAAAGTCTCTATGTGGAAGAAAATTATGAGATTTGGTTAGAAAGGAAAATAGAGTTTAAGGTTTATTGGATTGTATGAAATTTTAGAAAAAAAGAGTCAGACCAATTGCTTATTGGTTAGCCTTGCCACTGGAATTGGACAAAATTCATAATGTGTTTCATGTATTAATGTTTCGAAGATATAGATCGGATCCATCACATGTAGTGTCAGTAGAAAATATTAAGGTTTGACCTAATTTGTGTTACGAAGAGGAACCAATACAGATATTATCTAGAGAAATAAAAGAATTGAGAAATAAACGAGTTCTTTTAGGAAAGGTATTGTGGAGAAATCATAAAGTAAAAGAAGCGTCTTGAGAACCTGAAGATACAATGAGAGTACAATATTGGTATCTCTTTTCATGTAAATTTCGAGGATGAAATTTTTAAAGTGGAGGTAGAAAATGTTGACATTGCTTTAATTTTGTGTTAAATGATAACTTGAGAATCAGTGAAAATATTGGAGAAATCAAAATTGAAAACGATTAAGTGAGGTGAAAGTTACGCAAATTTTGGATTATGGAACCTATAGGTAGCCATAGTTAAAACATGTATTGTAAGCTTATTATTAGGTTTGATTATGATATTAGAATGAATAATGATTGTATTTGTAATGAATTATTTCAATTGTAGCTAAAAACGAGATTGACGCTTCAAAGGCAAAAGGAAAGGAAAAGGAGTTGATCAATTGAAAAGTTCAGTTTGAGCCAATATACTTGAAGTTATCACATAATGTCATTAAGTAGTTTAGTTCTATTAGTTGAAAAAATTAGTAACGTAGATATACTTAAATATGTGTGTATTTTATAATTTAAATAATTGAATTAGTAGCTACATATTATATATGTAAATATAGTTATCTAATATGTTATTCGATTAAGATTATGAAATAATGAAGTATGATCATGGATTATGATTTAATTATATAAAATTTGGAGATTTCCCTGTAAATTGATGAAAGATTAGTTCGAATATATTTGGCATGTCATAGAATCAAGGTTTGTGTATCATTGATTTTACTCTCCAATTCCCAGAGGGTCGTGGGAGAAACAATACTCAAGTTTTTATAGGGTTGAGTACTACGACAATCATTGTTGCTAGGTAATTGTTGCTAGGTAACTCGAGATGACATATACTTTAAGCCGTTGTTGTTTATAAATTTGAACCACTTGGAATTAGAAATTGTATGGGAAAAAAATGAGTTACTAGAATGTTATATTAATGAATATTACTTTTTTTATTTTTTTTATTATCATTTTATTAGTATCATTATTATTTTAATTTTTGAATCACTTAATAATTTATGTAGTGATTTTAGATGTTATTATTGCCATTGCACATTTAAGTTATTTATTTATGTTGTTGTTTTCGTACACAGGTAGTTAGGTCTTTAACTAGTACTACAAATGTCATTAACATCCGAAGCTCTAGCTTCAGTTCAAATAATGTTGGTGATGTTTCGTTTAATTTAGGACTTCAATGGCATGTACATATGATTTTGTAAACTTTTATATTTATGAAATATATCTTAAATATTTTTATTATGTTATAAGGAATTATATTCTATACTATAGTTAACATGAAGAGGGAGTTATTTAACCAATCTTGACCAAGTTTCTAATGTGGCTTTTCCAAGAATCTGACCTTATAAGTTAATAAAACTATGAAAATGACTCAATTTCAAGATTAATTATAGAAATAACCTAATTTCTTTAGTAGAGTTGGGTGCAACCACTTTATCAAGCGGTATCACCATAAAAATCCAAAAAATAATAATAATTTTTTTGTGTCGCCTAACAAATTGGTGGCACCAGACTGAAACATGCAGGGGCAAAATATTCAAGGACTTGATGAAGTAATTATCCCTTTTAGATTGGCTAAAAAAAGATAGTAAAGCGGCACCTAATTAAGCTTTTGGTGTATTTGCATGTTGGTCTATCCCCTTTTGAAATTAAATTTAAATAGCCCTTAAAAGATATAAGAATAGCAAAAATAAACCCTTCTCAATTTTTTTAAATTTTTTAAAAATAATAAACTTAAAAAACTATATAAAATTCTTATTTAAATTACCTAATATGCTCCTCAAAAAATTTCCTCAAGTTTATTTAAATTTAAACATTTTCAATTCATTCCCTAGCATTTTTGAATTTAGATAAACTTGAGAAAATCTTTTGAGAGACATATTGGGTAATTTAAATAAGAATTTTATATTTATTAATTTTATTGTCTTTAAAAAAATAAAAAAAATGAGAAGGGTTTATTTTTTTATTCTTATATCTTTTAAGGCTATTTAATTTTAATTTTAAAAGGAGACAAACTTAACATGTAAATAGACCAAAAGTTTAATTAGATGTCGTGGTACTTTCACGCAACAATTCTTTTTTCAGCCAATCTAAAAAAAGATAATTACTTCATCAGGTCCCTGAACGTTTTAACCCTGCATGCTTCAATCCGGTGACGCGAATTTTTAGGTGGCACCAAAAAAATATTTTTCTTTTTGGGATTTTTAAGGTGGTGCCATCTGAAAAACTGGTGGCACCCACTCCACTGTATAAATCAGATCATTCTCATAATTAATCTTGAAGTTGAGTCATTTTTATAATTTGTTAAATTTATAGGATCAAATTTCTAAATAAACCTTTTAATTTCAACTTGCTTCAATGCCGAATCCAACTTGGTGAGAGAAAATTTATTTGTGTTGAAACAAGTCTAATACCTATGCCTATTAATTGATTTGAACAAAAAATAGAAAAAGAAAAACTATTTGTCTTGCAAGTTGAAAGCATTATGCGAATTTAGTCAAGGATTGCAAAATTTAAGGAAAATATTTTAAGAAAACAAGTGAACATCTCATGCAGCGCTAACCTGCTTTTCGGCAACAAAAATAGCATTGCTTTTAGTTAAATATTAGATTATGTGTCAAATCTGCTATGTTCGTGAATAATTAAATAATTAATACCCCTAATATTAAATATTAGATTATGTGTCAAATAGCTACCCCTAAATTTGTACAATTAAAAAGACTAATATATCTTCAATTCCCATAAAAATTATTTCATTATTTTGAAATAAACTTTTTATGTGTACAATATTTATTGTTTTCACTGTGACAAATTCTAGTCTGTACTAATATAAAAGCCCTACTTTAATGTCACAAGTTAATCAAAAATCAATTCCCTTAAAAAATATATTTTTTAGGTATATATTACAAATGACGGAGGGATAACAATCACAAAGTTTTAACTTCGATAATTGGAGTGTCAACAAAGATTTAACCACCACACCCTTAAGATGTTGGGGCAAAAAATAAAAGGAAATTGTAATTTCATGTTATTAAAAAAATCTTTATAACTGAAAAGTTTCTAAAATAATCTAAAAAGTGTTGAAGATTTTTTTACGCTCAAACTTAAATGTTGTCCTTAACATTTTATGAATATTTTTTATACAATACTTAAAATTATTTATAATCTCCCTTCTCACACTTAAATAAACGGGTAAATGCACTTGAACCTACACAAATATCATTTATTGAAAAAAAAAAGATTGAGGTTAGTATGAATTATAAGGAAATAAAGAATAACAAACGGTGATTAAAGGGCGAAAATAATCCGCTCCTCCCTATGCCCTCATTCGTGCTCCCTTCTTCAAATTAATACACGTGTTTTTTTATTACTCATTTTTTTAATTTTATATTAATTGTAAGATTAAGATTAGTAAAAATAAGAATAGTCAAAAACTTTCTTGAACCGAAAGCTTTCCCTAGCATTTCTTGTTTGAATCATTGCTTGTTTCCTTCTGTGATTTACTGTGTTTTCTTCTTAATTTATGATTGAATTTTGTTGGATTTATGTTTCTAGTGTGGTGCGAGACTAGTTGAGTTGAGTTCATGACTATTGCGTCGTTGGATTAGAGGCGGTTGTTTGATTCTGTGGGTCATCAATCGCTTGATTATTTCCCTCATTCGATCTGTGAGGGTGAGATCACTGTGAAACCACTAGATGAAGCCTTTGAAGAGGGAACTTGGCGTTGGCAACAATCTTTTGTTGCTCAAATCATTGGAAAGGCCCCGAATTTTAGGTTAATGCAACGGGTTGATGCTATTCTCTAGGGTAAGCGAGGTGAGGTTTCTGTTCATTTGGATGGGGATAGTCTTTTCATCTTTCAGTTTTCTTCTGCTAATGATTATGATTGGGTCTTGGAGAATGGACCCTAGCATATCCATAATAAACCCTTGATTTTGTGAAAATGGGAACCTGGTTTAAAGAAACTTGAATTTAATTGGGAAAGGATGACGATGTGGATCCAATTTTCTAGAGTCCCCTTGAGGCTCTTTACTCAGAAAGGTCTGAGTTACATTTCGAGTGCAATAGGCACTCATTGGTTGTAACATCCTGAAAAGGGCCTATGCATTTTCGGTTTAATTGTATGAAATGACATGTCTTATGTGTCATGAATGTGTTTTGAACATTTTAGGAAACCTGGAAATGTATGGAAAAGATTTAGAAAATGAACATTTTGGAAACCCGGAAATGTACGGAAATGTTAAGTTTAAAAGAGGAAAGTGAACATTTTTGGAAACTAAGAAATGTAAGGAAATGATTTGGAAATGATTCAAAAGAGGAAAGTAAACATTTCTGGAAACTTGGAAATGTAAGTTTAAAGGAGGCAATCGAAAATTTTTGGAAACTTCGAAATGTAAAGAAATGTCAAATTTTAAAGTTTGAAAAGAGGAAATTAAGGCAAGATGGCCTTAAGAAAATTAATAGGAAGAATTTGACACACAAACAGGCTTAGAAAAGTGGCCTGAAGATATCACTTAAGGCCTAGGTAGGTGAAGCCACAAGCTATGCAAGTGGGCCTGAGTTCGAGTCACATGGGAAGCAAATAAAAGAAATTTTATTTTTCTTCCAGAAGAAGTGAGGTGGGCGGCACAAGCTTTTTAAAAAGGAAGAGTTTTATTCTCTTTAAATTTCGGCTAAATAGGGATAAATGATGATTTATCTTAAGTATTTTCAAAGAGATAAATAAGGGATTTATTTATCATTATTCCCATGAGATAAATGTTGGATTAAACTCTTTTATTTTATGATAATTAAAGGATAAAGTTATTAAATAAAGAAGAGTGGTGGCCAAGTAAGGGATTTTGAGCAGTAAGTTTGGCTATAAAAGGAAGGAAAGAGGGCTATTCATCAATTTTCTTCCTCTCCTCTCTTTGCCGAATTCCCTAGCCTCCCTTCTCTTCTCTTTTCTTTTTCCAAAACCGAAAATAATCATAGTCCTTAGCCGATTCTTCCAAAGCTCACAACCCTCTCTTCTCATCTTTGTTAAAACCGATTCTACTTCAAGCCTTAAGCCGAATTTTTGGAGAACCCAAGCAAGGAAGCTGTCGATTTCAAAGTTAAAGGGGTTCTCCGGGATTTCCACCATTGTCGACATCTTCAGAGGTCAAAGAGACAAGTTTCGGGTTTAGATCCACAAGGTAAGAGTTTAAAACATTCGGCCATAGGCCATCTTATGATGTTTAACATTGAAAGCGGATCTAACATAGGTGTATAAGGCTGTCAACATCTCCATAGCTAAGAGATCACCTTCAGAATTTGGAAAATTCAAGGTAAGAGCATAGGTATATTCGGCCATAGTCTATTTTGGATATTTAGATCTTTTTCTTACTTTGTTTAAAAGCCAAAACTAACATATGAAGAGATCTAGTGTTTGGCCGAATACAAGAGGGAACTCAGCAAAATTTCGGGATTTGAATAATCATCAAATCGGCATCAAAGGTAGGTTTCAATTATACAAATCCTACTAGGATTTGGTTTTATAGGCTTTTGCTAAATAGTAAGTGATTAATCAAATGTAGGAATTGAGATTTAAGGCAGTAGATCAGACTTCGGGATTTCAGTGAAGTTGTTAAGCAAAACAGGTGTGTACCCACACTAACTTTTAATATGTTATATGGCAAATATTTAATATATGAATATATAAGAATGTGAATGTGGTTAAAGTACCCTAATGTGGTACAAAGTACTCAGGTACGTTTCCTACTCCTGCTAGGATTACGAAATATGTTATATTTAACATGTGAAAAGTGACATGAATGTGAATTTAAGTATGATATGCATGATATGAATAATATGGGGCATTCGGGTTATATGAAAAGGGGAAGTGAATGTGATAACTTCGGTCTCACTATCTGAATGCGGTGGCTTCGGTCACATTATCTGAATGTGGTGGCTTCGGTCACATTATCTGAATGTGGTAACTTCGGTTACATTATCTGAATGTGGTGTCTCATGACACAATTATCTGAATCTGGTGGCTATGCCACGAATTTATATGGGCGATGAGCACGTCGACTGCAGTGACTGCCTTCGATGGAGTGTAGCGGAAGGAGGGTTGACTTATTAGTCCCCACGGTGTGCAAGTTGGTACGGGGATGTGTAGCGGATGGCATCTAGGTTTGGGTTTGGGTTGCATCATTATTTTATCTGTATATGAATGTGCATGTGATATGTTATGGTATGTCTAATCTATTAAATTTTAGTGTTGTGTGCACATTGAGTCTGTTGACTCACCCCGTTGTGGGAACATTTTTCAGGTGATGAGCAGTGATGGACCGGGACGGCAAAACTTGTGGTGGTCATGCTCAGTTTGAAGTCTTATTCAATATGGACTCTTTATTTTATTTAAGTACTTAAGAATTTTATTTTGGGTTTTTACTTGATGTAATAAGGCCATAGTTTTATTTCTTTATTTTCATTTTCAATTATTATGTTCACGAATTATTATCAATTAAAGTTTGAGTAAATTCAATTTTTTTTACTAAACCCCAAATATTTTGTCACCTAAGATAAAAGGGTTTTCAATATAAAAATAAACTCATTTTCAACACAAGCCCAACCCAAACAACATTTTTTTTTAAATCACACAAGTTTTCTCTAAGTAACAAAAGAATTTGAAACCGGTTTACTTGAGGAACATACCAAATCTGGTCAAAGCTCGTGGGTCGGGTTTGGGGTGTTTCAGTTTGGTATCAGAGCCCAGTTTTAAACTCTCGACCTGTGGGCTAAGGCCCAAAACATTTTCAAATCGAGCCCAAATGAGTTTCTTTGAAGATTAAGCAGGTTTTCTGGCATGGCACCTAAGTCTCTGACCCGCAGTCCACCAGGTAAGTACCCCTAACTATTTGTGTGATTATGTGAGTTATGTTATGAATTATGGAAGGGTAGAAAAGGAATGGAACGTAGAATAGCATGATAGGAACTTGAACCCTAAGACTAGTCTACTCAAACACAAATACATAAGACTTAATGCACTGAACAAACCTATGGCTAAGTCAACCGAGTTAGGGTGTGGTAACCCATGTGCGCATGTCTAGGATTGGATTCGGAAGAGCCTGGTATTTAAGCAGTCCTAGTGACTTACCTCCTCTTCACAGGAATCCTACCTGGTGCGTAGCTTCGGTTCACCCTAACCCAGAAGGCTCAGTAGGTGTGGCAACCTCCGTGCGCATGTCTAGGAATGGTTTCGGTGGAAGCT
The DNA here is from genome assembly GCA_005393395.2 of Gossypium australe. Lineage (NCBI taxonomy): Eukaryota > Viridiplantae > Streptophyta > Magnoliopsida > Malvales > Malvaceae > Gossypium > Gossypium australe. The sequence goes on from CM016616.1 coordinate 18,901,067, forward strand.
TGGTATTTAAGCAGTCCGCGTGACTCACCTCCTCTCCACTCGAATCCTGCCTGGTGCGTAGCTTTGGTTCACCTTGACCAAGAGGACTCGGTCATAGGCTAAACACAATAACTAAAACCCGAAAGGGAACTAGCCGTGTTTTTATGGAAACCTTGGTTTTAAAAAAAAATTCAACAAATCATTCCTTTGAACTGAGAAAATTGTTATTTTCGAAAATTTTCCAAAAACTTCTAGTTTGCAAAATTACCAAAATGCCCCTAATGGTAAAATTACAAAAATGCCCTTGATTTATAAAATGTTCAACTACTCGACAATTTTTCCAAAATTTCCTTATTTTATAAATGTTCAAAAACCCTAATTTGCAAAATATCAAAATACCTTGATTTCGAAAAATTACAAATTTGCCCCTAACTTACAAAATTACCAAAATAACCCTGATTTCTAAACTTTTTGCAACATCACTGTTTTGGAAGATACAATTCTCAAAAAAGGAACCCTCAAAGTTTTGCAACTTTTAAAATATCTCTGATTTAGTAGATTTTACAAATTTACCCCGGTTTGTGAAAAATTACCGAAATACCCCCGGATTTCGAAATTTTCCAAAATACCCCAGAAATTTAGAATTACCAAAATACTTCTTGACAAAATCACCAAGGAACTTTTTTCTTTTGAAAAATTACGAAAATGCCCCTGTAAGACAAATTACGAAAATACCCCTGGGTAGTGGAAGAACAACAACAATGAAAACTACAACGTTTCTCTGAATGAACGGAAGTTCATAATTGTTTGATGGATGAATGTGTGAATGAAAGGACTGTGTGTATGTATGAATACGAAAGAACCACTTCTAAAAACTCTGTTCATAAAACTTCTTCGCGGGTAATAAGTGAAACAAGGATTAATTCATAAAACTTTTTAATCAGATCACGACGTTAGAAATGAGCTCTAGAGGACAAGGCCGTCGTGGATGCGGTAGAGGAAGAATGACTAGGTCAGAACCCGTTAGATCAGGTCAAGGGTCTGATAATGAGGTACCACCGCCCCCACCACTCCCAGCTGTTGGTGTGGAGCAGCAAGCTCAGACAGGGGACGATGCTGTGTTGCAGGCTGTGCTGCGAGTTCTGGAGTTAGTGGCTGGGGCAGGAGGAAATTCAGGAAATCGAAAGTCTGTGCCTGAACGGCTTCGAGCTAATGGAGCTGAAATGTTTCGTGGAGTATCTGGAGTGGCACCCAGTACAGCGGAGTACTGGTTGGAAGCAACTGAGCGCATCATGGATGAGCTTGATCTGACCCCTGAGGAGAAGTTGAAAGGAATGGTGGCACTGTTACGCGATGAGGCGTATCAATGGTGGTTAACTGTTCGGGATGGTGCCACAGCTGAGGATCTGACCTGGGAGTATGTTAAGGAAGTATTTCAGAAGAAATATGTAGGAACCAGGTATACTGATGGGCAAAGAAAAGCATTTCTGGGGCTGGATCAAGGGAACAAGTCCGTTGCAGAATATGAGGCTGAATTTCTGAGGTTGAGCCGGTATGCTCGAGGAGTAGTGGCAACTGAGCATGAACGCTGTGTCCCTTTTGAGGACGGACTAAGGGATGATCTAAGATTGTTAATAGCACCGCATCAGGAGCGGGAGTTTTCTACTTTAGTAGAAAAGGCCAAGGTAGCCGAGGGAATTAAGGATTCTACCAAGCAGAACACTGATCGAAATAGGTTGGAAAGAGGTTTTGGATCGTCTGGATCATTGGGGAATAAGAGGCCTAGAGTTGATGGGCCGCGAGGGCAGCAAGCTGCTACAAGAGGGCAGTATCGTCCTTGTGATCATTGTGGAAAGAAGCACTTAGGGGAGTGTTGGAAAAAGGCGGGAGGATGTTTTAGGTGTGGGTCCAAGGACCATATGCTCAAAGATTGTCCTAAGAAACCAGATGAAAGTAGATCAGTAGCTCAGAATGTTAATCAGGCCGGTAGAGGTGGACAGCAGCCTCAGCAAGGTCGTGGACCGAACCATGGAGGAAATGGTTCGGGCCGAGGACGTGGAGCACCAAGCAGAGATGCTGAAGGTGCAGACGCGAGGCAACCAAGGTTGGTTTATGCAGTTGGCCGTCGCGAGGAAAAAGATGTGCCAGATATGACAACGGGTACGTTCCTTATTTCTGGAATACCCTTAATTGCTTTGCTTGTTATAGGGCTAGCTTATTCTTGTATTGCTAAGGAAGTGCCCGAAACCTTGGATGTGAACCTAGAGAATGTGCCTAGAAAGTATGATAGTTCTTTAAGATCAGAGTGCGCAGCAGTAGCGTAGTGGGGTGAGTTAGACCGTACGATTGTTCGTTAGTAAGTAATTTCGAGGACGAAATTATTTTAAGGGGGGTAGAACTGTAACATCCTGAAAAGGGCCTATGCATTTTCGGTTTAATTGTATGAAATGACATGTCTTATGTGTCATGAATGTGTTTTGAACATTTTAGGAAACCTGGAAATGTATGGAAAAGATTTAGAAAATGAACATTTTGGAAACCCGGAAATGTACGGAAATGTTAAGTTTAAAAGAGGAAAGTGAACATTTTTGGAAACTAAGAAATGTAAGGAAATGATTTGGAAATGATTCAAAAGAGGAAAGTAAACATTTCTGGAAACTTGGAAATGTAAGTTTAAAGGAGGCAATCGAAAATTTTTGGAAACTTCGAAATGTAAAGAAATGTCAAGTTTTAAAGTTTGAAAAGAGGAAATTAAGGCAAGGTGGCCTTAAGAAAATTAATAGGAAGAATTTGACACACAAACAGGCTTAGAAAAGTGGCCTGAAGATATCACTTAAGGCCTAGGTAGGTGAAGCCACAAGCTATGCAAGTGGGCCTGAGTTCGAGTCACATGGGAAGCAAATAAAAGAAATTTTATTTTTCTTCCAGAAGAAGTGAGGTGGGCGGCACAAGCTTTTTAAAAAGGAAGAGTTTTATTCTCTTTAAATTTCGGCTAAATAGGGATAAATGATGATTTATCTTAAGTATTTTCAAAGAGATAAATAAGGGATTTATTTATCATTATTCCCATGAGATAAATGTTGGATTAAACTCTTTTATTTTATGATAATTAAAGGATAAAGTTATTAAATAAAGAAGAGTGGTGGCCAAGTAAGGGATTCTGAGCAGTAAGTTTGGCTATAAAAGGAAGGAAAGAGGGCTATTCATCAATTTTCTTCCTCTCCTCTCTTTGCCGAATTCCCTAGCCTCCCTTCTCTTCTCTTTTCTTTTTCCAAAACCGAAAATAATCATAGTCCTTAGCCGATTCTTCCAAAGCTCACAACCCTCTCTTCTCATCTTTGTTAAAACCGATTCTACTTCAAGCCTTAAGCCGAATTTTTGGAGAACCCAAGCAAGGAAGCTGTCGATTTCAAAGTTAAAGGGGTTCTCCGGGATTTCCACCATTGTCGACATCTTCAGAGGTCAAAGAGACAAGTTTCGGGTTTAGATCCACAAGGTAAGAGTTTAAAATATTCGGCCATAGGCCATCTTATGATGTTTAACATTGAAAGCGGATCTAACATAGGTGTATAGGGCTGTCGACATCTCCATAGCCAAGAGATCACCTTCAGAATTTGGAAAATTCAAGGTAAGAGCATAGGTATATTCGGCCATAGTCTATTTTGGATATTTAGATCTTTTTCTTACTTTGTTTAAAAGCCAAAACTAACATATGAAGAGATCTAGTGTTTGGCCGAATACAAGAGGGAACTCAGCAAAATTTCGGGATTTGAATAATCATCAAATCAGCATCAAAGGTAGGTTTCAATTATACAAATCCTACTAGGATTTGGTTTTATAGGCTTTTGCTAAATAGTAAGTGATTAATCAAATGTAGGAATTGAGATCTAAGGCAGTAGATCAGACTTTGGGATTTCAGTGAAGTTGTTAAGCAAAACAGGTGTGTACCCACACTAACTTTTAATATGTTATATGGCAAATATTTAATATATGAATATATAAGAATGTGAATGTGGCTAAAGTACCCTAATGTGGTACAAAGTACTCAGGTACGTTTCCTACTCCTGCTAGGATTACGAAATATGTTATATTTAACATGTAAAAAGTGACATGAATGTGAATTTAAGTATGATATGCATGATATGAATAATATGGGGCATTCGGGTTATATGAAAAGGGGAAGTGAATGTGATAACTTCGGTCTCACTATCTGAATGCGGTGGCTTCGGTCACATTATCTGAATGTGGTGGCTTCGGTCACATTATCTGAATGTGGTAACTTCGGTTACATTATCTAAATGTGGTGTCTCATGACACAATTATCTGAATCTGGTGGCTATGCCACGAATTTATATGGGCGATGAGCACGTCGACTGCAGTGACTGCCTTCGATGGAGTGTAGCGGAAGGAGGGTTGACTTATTAGTTCCCACGGTGTGCAAGTTGGTACGGGGATGTGTAGCGGATGGCATCTAGGTTTGGGTTTGGGTTGCATCATTACTTTATCTGTATATGAATGTGCATGTGATATGTTATGGTATGCCTGATCTATTAAATTTTAGTGTTGTGTGCACATTGAGTCTGTTGACTCACCCCGTTGTGGGAACATTTTTCAGGTGATGAGCAGTATGGACCGGGACGGCAGAACTTGTGGTGTCATGCTCAGTTTGAAGTCTTATTCAATATGGGCTCTTTATTTTATTTAAGTACTTAAGAATTTTATTTTGGGTTTTTACTTGATGTAATAAGGCCATAGTTTTATTTCTTTATTTTCATTTTCAATTATTATGTTCACGAATTATTATCAATTAAAGTTTGAGTAAATTCAATTTTTTTTACTAAACCCCAAATATTTTGTCACCTAAGATAAAAGGGTTTTCAATATAAAAATAAACTCGTTTTCAACACAAGCCCAACCCAAACAACATTTTTTTTTTAAATCACACAAGTTTTCTCTAAGTAACAAAAGAATTTGAAACCGGTTTACTTGAGGAACATACCAAATCTGGTCAAAGCTCGTGGGCCGGGTTTGGGGTGTTTCATTGGTATATGGGTCGAATCATAGCTTCTAGATCTCATTTAGCATTTGCTAAAGTCTGTGTTAATGTTCCTATTGATGTGGTGATTCCTCGATTCACTACAGTGATGTTGAGAAATGGATCGTTGACTTCTATTACTATAAATGTGCCATGGATGACCTTAAGGTGTAGTTTTTCTAACACTTTTAATCACTTTGAAAATTTCTATCCTAAGAAGGTTGTGGTTAAGAAAAAAGTCCGGAAGCCTATTAAAGTAAATTCTTTGTCTGCAGCTATTGTGGTTGCTGAATCAGCTCATTCTGTTTTTGAGTTGTCTCTATCTATTTTGGAGAAAGGTAAGGCAGTAGGGGTGTCTCCTGCTCCTCCTGTTAAAAAAACAAGTCTATTTTGCTTGTTCCAATAACATGTTTGATATTCTGAATGTTGAGTTACCTAAGGTATCTGATGTAATTGTTGATAATTTTGTTCTGTTTGGGTCTATGTCTGATGGTTCTGATCTTGTGGCTGTAGATCCTAGTTTTGTGGCAAGTTTGAATGGTCATGTGACTACTACTACTCAGATGGATATAGAAGGGTATTTGAGGCATTATCAAGAGTCTGCTAAAGGGTTAGGGGCTTTGGTGAAATCCTTAAATTCTAAAAAAAAAAGGATTGTGAATAATAAAAAAGTTATGGCAGATTCAGCTCTTAGAAATGGTAATTCTTCATCCCTTGTTCAATGACTCTTGTCTTTCGGAATATTAGGAGGTTAAACAACCCCAATAAGCTTAGGAAAGTTCTTGATAGATTAAATTAACTTAGTGTTGGTATTCTTTGTCTTCTAGAAACTAGGGTTAAAGAAGATAAATCTATTGAGATTATTCATAAGTACTTTGGGTCTTAGTCAATTACTTGTAACTATAAAGAAGCCAGAAATGGGAGGATTTGGACGTTGGCTAGGCAGGGTATTAGTTTAAATGTGTAAAGGTTACTGACCGATGTATAACCAGTAGGGTGGAGCTCTGTAGGAAATATTTCTTTCTTATTGCCATCTATGCTTTAAATAGAAGTTCTAAGAGGAGGCATCTTTGGACACATTTATCTGAGGTTAACAGCGTTGTTGGTGATGCTGATTGGTTGATTAGGGTGACTTTAATGTCACTCTTTTATGTAAAGAGTGTTCTGTGTTTGATGGTACATAAAGTTGTACTTCTAATATGGAAGAATTCAGTGGCTTTGTTAGCTTGCTTGAAGTTACTAATCTTGGAGCAGTAGGTCCCACTTTCATATAGTCTAATCTCCAAAAAAGCAATTTTATTGCCAAAAAGTTGGATAAGGTTCTTGTTAACTCTTTCTGGCTGTTGGAGTTTTCTCATTCTCATGCTGAGTTTTTGGTTCCAGATGTGTCGGACCATTGCTCTTCTATGGTGTGGTTAAATAAATCAGGGTTTTCTCCTCCCAAGCCTTTTAAGTTTTTTAATTTTTGGGTGAAGCATAAAGACTTCTTGACAGTAGTTGTTGATTCGTAGGGGCAATCAGTGTTTAGAAGATCATATGAGCAAGCTTTTTCTAAAGCTTAAGAGGCTAAAAAGAAGATTAAGGGCTTTGAACCAAGAGTATATTGGGGACTCTTAAAATGAGTGCAGCAAAAACGAAGGGACTTAGAGAATATTCAACTTTTTAGTATCTCTTCTGGGGTAATGAATGAGTCTTGCAACATATTATGTTTGTTGTTGTTGATTTACAAGCCATAGAGGAAGTTGAAACTAGTTTTTATAGGCAGAAAGCAAGGGTTCAATGGCTGATTGAAGGTGACCAGAACACTAAATTTTTCCATAGTGTAGTTAATGTTAGGTAAAACAATTTACCATTTGATCGTTGTTGGATCAGTTGCACTCTTTTGATCAATCATCTTCTGAAGTTGTAGGTTTTTTAAGCAATTGATTGGTTCTAAGGGTCCTAATGTGGCTCCTAAATCTGATCTACTTTTTTTAGAGTTAATTTCTAAAACTCTTCCTAATCATATGTAGCAAGACTTAATTCAACTAGTTTCAGATGATGAAATCGAAACAGTTATCTTTAGTCAAGAAAATGACAAGGCACTAGGGTCTGATGGTTTTTCAGCTTTGTTCTTCAAAATAGCTTGGAGTATTGTAGGCCTAGATGTTCTGATAGTAGTGGACCACTTTTCTCTCACTTCAAAGCTACTGTCTGCTTTCAATGCCACTGTTATTGTCTTGGTGCCCAAGTGTGCACAAGCCACTCACATCAAGCAATTCAAACCCATTTCTTATTGCAATATAATATACAAGTGTATTTCAAAGATTCTGACTAATCGGATCTTTATTTATTTATAAGATATGATCTCTCCTAGTCAATCTGTATTTATTAAAGGTAGAAATATTGTGGACAATTCTGTCTTGGCCCATGAACTCATGATGGGGTATGGTAGGAAGCATATTTCCCCTAGAATGTGCCCCAAAAATTGACTTGCAGAAGGCATTTAATTTTGTCAATTGAAGGTTCATTATTGTTGTTTTAAGGGATATGGAGGTTCTGAATGTCTTCAAGGGTTGGATTGAAGCATGCACCACTTCTTCACAATTTTCCATCTCCCTCAATGGTGGCCGGTAGGGTATTTCAAAGGGGTAAATGGACTTGGACAGGGGGATCCCCTCTCTTCTTTTCTCTTTGTTATAGCTATGGAAGTGATTTCTAGACTTTTGGATATTGCTGTCAGCCATAGAGTTATCAATTTTCATCCAAAGTGTAAAAGAGTGAATCTTACTCACTTGTCTTTTGCAAATGACCTTTTAATTTTTGTGAAAGGGTCGGCATATTTAGTCCTGGGTGTTAGGTGTTTTCTTGATGAATTCTAAACTTTGTCAGGGCTCCAGCTTAATGCTTCCTAGAGTGAAGTCTTCATGGAAGGGGTTTCAGCTACTGAAGTTGTTTACATGTTGCAAGTTACTGGGTTCAAGGCTAGGCAGCTTCCTGTTCACTATTTTGGAGTCTCTTTAGTTCCTAAGCAGCTCTCTATTGCTGACTGCAAGCCCATTATTGAGATCAAGGTTGCTTTATTTGAAATCCAGGCATTTTGGAATAGGCAGTTTTTGTTGACGCAATCTGTGTTGAAGCAGGTTAATCAATTGTATGCTAGGTTTTTTTGGAAAGTTAGCAACATCAAAGCTACTGGTGCAAGGGTTAGTTAGAAGGATATTGTAACACCCTAAACTCATCTCCGTTGCCAGATCAGGGTTATAAAGTATCACAATAAGATATTAAACATTTAACATTGCATAGAAACAATCATTCAAGTATAATTATAAATAAACAAATCACATTCAATTTATAATAAACATGCACTTATGGGCCTTAAACTGGGCTTATAGGGCCCTAAAAATAGTTTGAGAACATTCTGGGATCAATTCAAAACAAAACAGAAAAACTAGGAAAAAGTTGAAAATTTTGAAAACAGGGGCGTCACACATACAGTCGTATGACAGAGCCCAGACCGTGTGGCTTAGAACATGGCTGTGTATGTAGACTGTGTAACTTACCATGACCGTGTGACCAGACCATGTAACTCACTATGACCATGTAGCTCAGGGTCACACGATCATGTCGTCAGACCGTGTAACTCTCTGTGCCCGCTTGGCTTAGGATCACTGTCACGAGGGCATGTAACTCTCTGTGCCTGTGTGGACCCACCTGCACTGAAAACAAATAAGACATGTGGTCGTGTGACAGCTCGTGCCTTAGGTCGTGTGCACCAAAATATTCTTCCAAAACAAGGCACATTTTACACCTATCTTGGCTACCAAGCAAAGCTTAAAACCATCCTTTAAATACCATCAAAAACACCTTGAAACAAGTCAATTTCATAGAACCTAAGTGCCTAACCAATGTGTCCTCATTAACACCATATTTTAATCATCATATACAAAGGCATTTAACTATAACCAAAATATACATTCATCTTATATAAGTATATTGAGAACTACCCACCTAATTACCATATCATATCATACATCAACCCAAGCAAAAGAACTTAAATCGTTCACTTCCAAAAGAGCCAATTTCATAGATCATATAACATCAACCATACACACATGTATTGGCACAAGAACAAAACTTTACCATATTCACATAATATCTATACTATTTACACCACTTTCATAATCAAATAGCTATACACAAAATGACATTTCCTAATAATACTTACATCCTAGGTACATGCCAAGACACAAAAAGAGTACATCACCAACATTAGGTTTAGGATTATCATTGGATGCGGAGACGACAATCAAGATAGGTACCTAACCTGCACGTAGAGGAATAATCAAAAATCGAATAAATTTCATTAAACTTCAAAAGCTACACATATACTTATTAATCATAATTCTTGTATTTATAACATGTAATGTTCATTACCACCCACTATATTACAAGGGATATATTTAATAATTCTTAACACATCCATTATATAACTCTTTTGCCAAGCTCATTCCTTGGAATCGATTTTACAAAATCAACCATCATATCATTATTGGCACTCAGTGCCTAACGGATATACCGTAGTTAAGTTTTGCGCCCAGTGTTAGTCAAGTATACCGGCAATAGTTGTGCCCTGCACTGGTCAATTAAACTGACAATGTTTTGCGCCCAGCACTGGTTGGATTAACCGACAATAGTTGTGCCCTGCACTGGTCGTATAAACCGACGATGTTTTGTGCCCAGCTTTAGTCGGATAAACCAACGATATCATATGTGTGCCCAGTACTAGTCGATAAAATCGACAAATACATACTTAATTAATATATATATATATATATATATATATTACAATCTCTAATAACATAATTCAACCTTTTGAATCAAATGACTATGATTAATTCTTTGATCTATTCCATATATCCATAATTCTTCATTTCAATTACTAATCAATCACATATACAATTAACCTTTAATATTAAAATAACAATTTAATTAATTAAAGTAAATAAATAAAGTTCGAGTTCAAGAGCTACGAACTTATCTCAATTTTAAACTGTTGTAAAACAGCGTCGGCAACTAATCCAAGACTCTGGTTTTTCCTTGCTTTAATTCCAGTTGACGAGTTTCTTGATCTTGATGATAATTTCATTCAATTAATATCATTCCAACACTCAAATAAACATTTTTATACAACTATACCCTTCCATCATCAAAAACCCCAACATTTTACTTTTTTATGCAATTTAATCCTTAAACCTTAAACTTTAAAATTTATCCCATTTACTCCTTATTCATGTTGACCGAATATTCTATGGACTTATTACAGCCCAAAATTACTATACTTTTACAACAATTCCATGATGTTTTGGCATTTACACAATCAAGTCCCTATACCTTAAAAATTACTAAAATCACTTAACAAAATACTTATTTTTAATTATCACACCCATGAATCCTTCAACTAAATTCAAAAACATGCTTAAACACTTCATGGCAGTCTTTTAACTTTTAATATTTTAACAATTTAACCCCCGGCTAACTCAATTAAGCTTACATGGTTACAAAAACATGGAATTCATTAAAAATTAAGCAAGAAATACATACCATGCAAGACCAAAAGTTTAAACGAAGCCCCCAATTCTTGGCTATGGCGGTTTCGATTTTTGAGTGGAAAAAGATGAAGAAGATGACCTATTTGGCTTTTGTTTTACTTTGATTCTTTTATTTAACTAATTACACTTTTACCCTTTATTATTAACTTAATAATAACGAAACCATGTCCATGTTTGTCCACTAACAATTCATATGGTATATTTACTATTTAAGTTCACCTAATTATCCTTTCATAATCATTTAGCTATAATTCCTAACTTTGACAACCTTTACAATTTAGTCCTTCTTAAATAATTAGCTATCTAAACGTCAAGATTTCCTAACCAAATTTTTAATACAATTCTCATATGACCTATAATCATTAAATAAATAATAAAATACTAACTTGTTTGACGAAAATGGGGTCCCGAAACCATAGTTTTTGACTCCACTGAAAACGAGATGTTATAGATATTTGCCTACCCAAGTCTAAAGGAGGACTAGGATTGAAATGTCTTGAGGAATGGAACTAAGCTTGCATATTGCAGCTAGTTTATTCCTTGCTTCAGAAGGGTCTATTTGGGTTGCTTGGGTTCAAAATTATGTTTTAAGATGAAATTATTTTTGGTTAGTTGAGCCAAATTTAGCTAGTAGATGGAATTGGAAAAGGATTTTAAGTTTTAAAGAGCTTGCAGGAACTTTTGTTAGGAGCCTCCCTATAGGGATTGTTGTGTCTTCTAGGATGATTTGGGAGGACATAAGGAAGAAGACAACTAAGGTTCTATGGCACAGATTGTTGTGATTCCCCCTCCATGTGCCAAAATATTCAATAATTTCCTATATGGTTATTCTGAATAAATTGCCAACACGGGATAAGTTGTTCTCTCATGTGGTTATTTCTAAAAGAAATTGTCTGCTATGCTCCTCTAGTCTTGAATCTCAGAACCATATTTACTTTGAATGTGAATATTCTTGCAGGCTTTGGCAGTTAATTCTGGAATTGTGTAGCATTGAGAGAATGGTTGGTTCGTGGGATCAAGAACTATCTTGGGCAGTAACTCATCTTAAGGGTAAGTCCCTTATCTCATATCTTCTTAAGTTGGCTTGGAATGCTTATGTGTCTTCCATCTGGTGTGAAAGAAATGGTAGATTATTTGGTAGACCTGCAACTTCTGCGAATCATTTGTTAGTAAAATTCAGGAAGTGATTCGATGCCGTCTTTCTGGAAGGCTTATTAATTCTTTAGATCATTGTAATAGGCAGCTTTGTTTGAACTAGAATTTGCTGAATGGATTTTTGTTTTTCTTTGATTCTTTGATTTGTTGTACAGAACAATGTTATTCTTAGTTCTTTGTAGTAGGTTTACAGTTTCTTGGATAAAATACAAATACTTATCAAAAAAAATAAGAATAATAATAATAAATTAAATCAAAGATAGTACAACATTGAATCACCGGTAATTAAAGATAAAATTAATTTTATCAATATTTTAGCAAGGTTTTTCTTGAATTAAAATTATTTTTTATTTTTTATTTTATATTATTGTAAGACTAATATTAAGAATAATAATTTTTATTTAAAAATATGAAGTTAGTATATGTAGGCATAGGAAAATAGGAACAAAATAGGCAGCCTCGAGATGCTTCATTGCGTAAGCTAATGTTTTAGGAATAAGTTACAATATTCGTCCAAATATATATAGGATAACGGGCAGAGAATATTTCGAGTTTATCACAATGGAACCATTCTTTCTTTAATTGAAAGCATAAACACTTTTCGTTTTTGAATTTTTAAGTTATTTTAGTTATTTATTTAAATTTTTTGTAGAAAGATATTTGACTAATAAAAAACCTTTTAAGGCTGCCCAATAATTTTTTAAATCACTTCAAAATAAATTAAAAGGTAATATTTTTTAACTTTGCTGACGTTATATACTTGTGGACTATCACGTGGATAACTTGTTTAATTAATTTTTATTTTATTTTAAAAATTAAAATGTATATAAACTAATTTTAAAAATTAAAAATTATTAAATTATTAAAAATTTTAATATTTTTAAAATTTTAAAAAATTAATTAAATGTTTCATCTACATAACAATCTATGTGTATGTTATATCAGTAAAGTTAACAAGCGATAAATTTACTATCCATTTGAGGTGATTTGACAAAAATGTAAATTCAAATATCACAAGAGACGAAAATTAAATAGAAGACTAATTTTTTTGTGTGTGTAAAGTTAAAGGGCCAAAAAGATTACTACACATAAAAAAAATTTACTCATGTTAATTTCTATGGAAATTTCAATAAATTTTCTGGTTTTAAATTTGATAGAATTTTAGTTTTCAATTTAAGAGAGAGAAATAAAATAATTCATAGGAAGAAATTAAAAAGAACTGTGAATTTTACGATGAACCATAAAATAGAATGATTTTAATTAAAGTTTAATTTGATGATAGGAATTTTAATTACTTGAATTGATTTTTTTTATATAAATAGATAGATACAGATACCAACCATGGCAGATCGAGGTTGAGATCTCATTTCGGCAACTTGAATCGGACCAACGTCTAATCTGACAATTCAACTTCCTAACGCATTCTCCATTTTTTTCCCTTTGTTTTATTTAGAAAAACATGTTGATTTTTAAAATATTAAATGTGCAATATTTGTTTGAGAGGAGAAAACCATTCTATATTGATTAATCAACTGTTCATGGTGGCTCAAATAGGCGAGGGTTTCCGTCCTTACCCCTTTTGGCAGCCGCGGTATTAGGAGGAGAAGCCGGGGCTGGTAGGGCCAATTTTCTATTTAGATTTTTTTATAATTTATAAAATTTTAAATTAATAATAATATTGTACTTTAATCTCTTTAAAATGATAAAAATTTGATTTAATCTATTAAAAATTATAAAAATATAAACTATTAAAATAATAAAATTATATTTTTACTATCATAAAAATATATAATTTAATTCTTATCCCAAAAATTTTTTGACTTCACCCTAGATGATATATTACAAGCAGATTTATTCCTTTGAGTTTTGTGTTTGACTTTTGTAAGATTTGTTTCGGGCTTATTGATTATTCCTTTAATTTATCTTGTATTAATTGTACACATGAAACTTAACCTTTTCTTGCTTGTTATCCTTTTTTTTAATAGAAGATCTCATGACCAAAAAGCAAAAACTTTTTTACTTGTTTTTTTTTTTGAGTTTTAGTCATTTTTGTAATTTCATGTTTATAATTCATACTAAGTATTTAATATTTAGGTAAATATTAGGTTTTCTTTGTATTAATATATCAAATAACCAAATGAGGTTTTTTTTAAAATTTAAAATATAATTTTTCTTTTTTGAGAAGTTTTTCCTTTTTGGAGAAAAGAAATAGAATATATGCGGTAAACTTTAGTTTTGGTAAAGCATGGGGCATGGGTGACACTGTATAAGGTAGCAAATGTCAACGTCTACAGCTTATTGCTCTTTTTTATTATTTTGTAAAGTATATTGTTTTACACGTAGCCGGCTAGCTCTATTAAACGAACATTTGAGGTGTGGTAAGCAAGCAAGACGAAAGTTGATTTGAGTCCACCGTAATAACTACTAATAAATACTTTGTTAGTGATTTAACTTTCATGTTCTTTTATTTTGGTTATTAAAAAATCTTTTTAATTTAGTCATCAATATGAAAAAAATTTAGTCACTCAATTACCGTTAACGAACATTAAAGATTTAACTATTAAAATTATGCTTTTTACAATAATAACTCAATTAAAAAGATATTTTTTTGAATACTCAAAATAAAAATGCCCAATTAGGTTGTGTACCTAATAACAATAATAATATTCCACTTATACAGATTGTGAAAAGAACCGATGGTGTTTGGTCAAAATCCCAAAAAGAAGGAAGGTGATGGATGGATGGATGGATGAGTTTACGTGGGCGGCGTAATTTGGCATGGGGGTTTTCACACTTTGTAAGTCCATCATCAAATTAAAATGATGAGCTTCCAAGAAATTAGAGTCTGCAGTCAGGTGAAACACACGCAAGAAAAAATCCATTTGCCATGCAACTGTTGATGATGATGCTGATTTTATTTTTAATTATTATTCGAAAGTAATAAGTTTCCACGACAACCAACTCTGACAAAGTCAAATGATATATCTATCCCCTACCACCAAAGCTTAGCAACCAACTCCTCCACTGACTGCTGTCCTTAATTCTTTTTTGGTCGGCAAATATGAGAGGGGTCCCTCAACATGGGTTGATTGCCTTCTTTTTTACTTTCTTCTCTACACTTGCCTCTCCTCTATTATTCTTTTTCTATGGTCGGTTCAATTTATTACAATTGTGCCATTTAGATTTTAGGTTTTTTTTCACTTATTTTGAGAGCAAAAAAAAAACTCTTGAGCATTATTTGATAATGTCTAAGTCGATTTTTGATTTCTTAAACTTATCTTTTTTCAATTTTGATTTCGACAATTTAAAAGATTCTCGAAAACTCAATACTGCTATAGATATTATAGATTATTATGTTGAGGCATAATATGTTTAAAATTTTGTAAAAGTATCACAAAACTCCCTATATTATATCACAAATTGTATTTTATTCCTCTATTAAAAAAAAGGTAAATTAATTCTTGTACATTAGATAAGTGATCAAAACAATTGTTCTTTTAAAATTGCACCTAAATGTTTGTTTTGATATTTATATATAAAATATAATAACATACTTAATTCTCAATATTTACACATATTCACCAATTTTTAAATTCCATATTTTTTAGCAATATTAGTAGTCCAAATCTTCCTGTTGTGCATTTTTCAATTAGTTCATATAATATTTCTAAGTACAAATCTATTTTCATGTCAGTTAATATCTCTTTTAAATTGAATATCCATATCATTAGACAGTAACCAAAGGAAAACAGGAAAAGTGCATTCAACTGGAAATTTTCAAAATCGGATCGGTGATTAAATAAGTTAGATTGTTAGTTCAATTAAATAAGTTATTAAAAGTTTTATAAAAATAAAAATTATTAAAATTTAATTCAATCGATCTTTACCAAGTTACTATCGGTTCTGAGTCAACGTATTTAAAACTTATCTCTAAAATAATACTTTAATTAATTTTCAATCTAATCCAACCTTATCCAACGGAATGCATTACAGTACAGCAATGCCAATATTTTGAAACAAGAGTGCTACTCGCCCATGAAGCGTTGATGCCAGGGCCCATGCAGCTCATATTTCGCATAGAATGTATCAATTTGGTCACTGAAAAATTGGTGGTGCAAAATAAAAATGAAGAAATATTGAAGAAGATAAAAACAATTGTAGATGTTAAAATCACAGAAACGTCAATTGGAGTATTTTCTTAGTTTTTCAACTTAAAATTTTTTAATAAAAATTATAGAAATTTTAAAACTTTAATGACTTTTTAAATATTTTTTAAATTTTTAAAGAGTTTATTTTTATTTTTAAAATTTGTTACTAGGCTTTTTTTTTCCCTTTAGCCTTATTAGTTTCAAATTTTTTTTTCTAATTTATTTCTAATAAAAAAGTAAGAGTCAAATTGAATAAATGTATAAATATTTATGGCTAAATTTGTTATTACATCTCATGTACAATTTTAACGAAGAGATTGTTTTCCTCACTCATCTACCATACAAAAACTAATTTACCATTTTTTTCAATAGGAAAACTAAAAAGCAATCCAACGTATAATACAAATAATTTTGTGATACTTTTTTATCAAATATTTATAATTCTAAACTTTATATCACCAAATAACATATTTACACGTATAATTATAACAGAGTGTAACTTAAGCTAGGTTGATTACCTTTTAGATATCCACTAAAAAAATTTTATTTCATTTTTTAGAGTGTCATAAAAAATATAATATTTATACTATTATTTAATTTTTGATTGAGTATGTCACGAGTTAAAAGTGCACTAGTTCAGTTAGGAAAAAAATATTATTTTGGATTTAAAATAATTTATATTATTCGAGTGTATTTTAGTTTTTTTTATTTTTTAAAAAATACAAGAAAAAAATGTATGTTATGGGGTTACACTCACACCAATTGCATACATGAAACTAAGTTTACCACTCAACCAAAGCTCTATTTTGATTTTTTTATGCATTTTAATTTTATTATGTACACTTTATTATCTACATTAAGTGTATACCTATATTATTATTTAAGTCATTGACTGAGTTGGTGTCACGAGTTAATCGGACACCAACTTGGTTAGTGAAATTACAAAAATTTCCTTTCGTACGTATTTATTCTAATTTTTATTTTAATATTATATATATTTCATGTGTTATTATTAAATAATTTCAAACCATACGTTTCATTATTTATTGTATATTATTTTAAAACATAATATTCATTTAATATTCTTAATCTAATGTATTAATGTGTTTAAATTTCATTTTACTCACAATATAATCTAATTGTTTTATTTTAATATCGTACATATTTTATGTGTTGTTATGATTAATTAGTTCCAACCTAAAGATTTCATTGTTTACCTTATTTTTTTTAAAACACACAACTAAATTCTAAATCCATGGTATCCACATACATATGTCACAGGCTGAAAATCAAAGCCTGTGACAAATGCGCATAAATCATCTCATGAACGTCAATTGATTAAATGGGGCTCATTTGACCCACTAGAATTTGTTTGATTTGTGGAACCCATGGAGAAACCCATCTTTTTGAAGTCTTGGTAGCCCAGAAAAATATTCTAGTAAAACTAGAGTTACCATGGTTAATGTAAATTCTAACGGATAAGATTGTGTAGAGTTTAAACCCCTTAAGACTTTAATCTTGTAGATAGGCACTAAGATCAACTGTTGATGTAATTCAATTTGTGCCATTGGATCTAGGGAAGCTCAATTATAAATAGAGGTCTTCCGCTAATTTGTAATCACTTCATCCCATTGTACTTTATTCTTGAGTTGAAGAATATGTTTAAGAGCATTTATTTAAAAACTTGGTGTTAGTTGCTTTCTTGTGACTTTTTTCAATTCTTGCGTTGCTCATTCGCTTTTAAGTTTGCTTCCATTTTATTTCGATGCCTTAGAGAACTTTTGGAAAAATTCTCATATTTCAAGAGTAAGTCTGACTTAAGTAGATTTGAAACAAAAAAAAATCGCCTAAGGTCATACAATTTATCATACTAAAGTTCTAACCTCATGACATATACACCTATGATAGAATTTCTAATATTTATAAATATCCTAACCAAAACTTTAAGTCCAAAAGCCAATTTTAAACCCTAAATTCTACATCCTATTTTTGACCTTAATCCTAAACCTTAAAATCCAAATCCTAACCTCTAAATCCTAAATCTAACCTTAAACCTTAAAATCTTTAACTCTTGTCCAAAAATCTAAATCTTAGTTCACTATTGCTATAGGTTAGTTTTTATTTAATTAATTATTATAAAATTTTAAGTTTTTATTTAATTAATTATTATAAAATTTTCCTTAAAAATTATTATAAAAATTTAGGATGATTGTAGTGAAAATATTATTTGAAAAAAATTAATAATTAGAGGCTGCAAACAAACGATTTCAAACGAAATCATATTTGTTTATTCTCAAATTTAGATTATTTCAAGTTTAGAATTTTTGGGGTTTGGGTTTTTCAAGATTTAAATATTTTAAGATTCAAAATTTTTTCAAGTTCGAATTATCTTGAATTTAGACGGATTCAAATTGGACGTGTTTATACAAATTCAAATAATTTTAAAATTTTATAAATTATAAAAAATATATTTTTGAAAGTATTAATTAATGTTACTTTTATCCGATGATACCACAATCCAAATTCAGCTCATAAGAAGCTATATACATTCTATTAAAATAGAGGTGTTTTATATAATATAACTAAAAAGTGGTTGTTATATGTAATATTTATGATTATATGATATGTCTATAAATTTTATATATTTGAATATCTATAATATATAAAAGTGAGAAAATAAATTATCTTGTTTATTATATTATATATTGAAATTTGAATATTTTTTTTATATTGTTAAAAATTAAATATTAGAAAAAACATTTTATTGAAGTTATAATTTGAATACCTATATTCTAAGATTAACTCAAACTCATATTCTAAACTATTTATACCCAAGCCCAACATAAACTCAGTATCCCAAATTTGAAGCCCAAATACATAAAAGAAACTGATGCCCAAGTATAAATAGTAAAAATTTAGAACTCAATGCAAAATTTAGTTTAACAAAAATAAAATTGTAAACAAATTAAAATATTAAGAATTTATATACATGTTCAGTAATATAATAAATAATACATAACCATTGATAATATAACATGTATTGATGTATTTTGTAACATTATATTATGTATACTATATACCATAATTATGTTATGCAATTATATATAGATTTGTTGAAATGTCTTGTCAAAATATCAAAAAGAGAGATTGTTGAGACTTTAGCTATCTTCCGTTTAGTTGTTGAACGACTTGTTCGAATATTACTTAGAACAATAAAGTTAGACAATTAAAGCGTAGCGAATTTTGTTGGCACTTTTTACTTGGATAATTTTGATTAGTTTTCCATTAACAAATTATCTCTGCTTCGAGTTGAAATTATTTTTATTTTTGTTAGAAAATTTATTTTTATATGGAAGAAGGAAGAGGAGTAGTTTATTAGCAACAAACTTTATCTTTATTTGGTTTGACTTGGTTTTACTTAGTGATGAAGCTGATTTGAAATTGCTTGGAAGTGAAGGCTTTATTTTAAAATTTGGAAAGGGAGATTTTGTTGATAATTTCTTCAATTTGAAATGTCTATTTATCTTATCAAAATTATTTGGAAAACTTATCGTTCATAGCCTATAAATAGGCGCCCTTGATGTTGGTTGGTGGCGTTGTGTGAGTGCTTTGTTCTTCAGCTATCTTTATTGCTTCTATATTGTATTAGTTGTGTATTCATTCCACTCCGACTTATTCATGAGCAGGATTGGATTGGATTTTGTCAAAATTTTAAGTTATTTGCTAGGCTTCGCCCAACTTGGTCCAACCAAATTATTTTTTTATGTAAAAATGTAAAAAATATAATACTCTAAAAATATTAAAAATATTAAAATAAATATTTCTCAACAAATTAAAATAAATTAAAAAAATATTTATACTTAAATAGCACTAAAGATATGTGTGTAACTTAACAAGAAAATGCCTTCCAAAATAGTAACAAAATTAACAATAAAACAAAAGTTATATAACAATAATAAAATAATAATAATGTAATAGTGAAAATGTAGCAAAACAGTGAGAAAACAACAAGAAAATAACAGTAAACCAACAAAAAAATAGCAAGAAAATAGCAATTTTTTTGTCTTTTTGCTAAATCAAGCTGACTCAGCCCAAAAAGCCTTACTCAATGCCTGGTTCATTTTTTAAACAGACCTTATTTTTTTGCCTAAGCCTATTTTTAGGGTTTATATTTTGCCCAAACCCTCTCACTTTTCGAATCTGGCCTAACCCATGGTCAGATCTAATTGCACTCTAATTATCAGGGCTTCTTTAAGAGTAAATCTTGTTGTAAACGAGGTTGCTTGGGATGAGTAATTATAACATTGAGGTTCTTTATTAGGGCTAAAATTATTCCATGGTGTAAAGGTAGATTGAGCCTTAGCAATAAAGTTTCTAATCCATTATTGAATAAAACTATTCTCTCAATAAGGCTTCGTAGAGTAGGATTGTTAACCAAATTACATTAACAAATTTTTTGTGCCATTTATTTATTTGATTAACTCACTTTCAATCTGCCTATTGATCTATGTAGTTCCAGACTATTTTGGAACATTAGTTGGGATGTCAAGATAGGACATACAACAAATTGATTCCGTTTTTACTCTCAAATGGTATCGTACTCCGCAATATAATGCAATAAAATTTTTTGTATTTGCATAACCAATATCTACCACATAATATTTTTCTAAAAAATATAATAATTTGAATAATTAATAATAAAAATAAAATAATTAACAAGAAGATGACAATAATATTAGTGGATTACTAGATGCAAATTTTAACCTATTTTGGAATATCTTCTAAACAACATTTCGTAGCAACTTGGAATTTGAGGCGCAACCTAACTTTGTAATCATTTGGTTACAATAGCTTTTATAAACCTTTTTATAAAAATTTGATTGTATTAGAGTTGTGTGATCTAAATTCCTATTAAAGAAATAAAATACAGTGGCACAAGTGAAATTCGTATAGAAATACACTTCTTCTATTTGATATTTATTAGAATAAGGTATTTTAACCTTACTACACTGCTTCTATTTGACATTGATTAGAACAAGGTTTTTCTTCCTGTAAATAGATGTAGTCGAAACTCCTCTTGTATCATTTGAATTCGACATTAGTGAATTCTCTTCTCCTCTGCCCATGGTTTTTTTTCCCGAAAAGGTTTTCATGTAAAATCTGTGTGTTCTTATTTTTTTCTTTCTTTTTGCTTTGCAGTCGTTCTATGTTGTTATTATCGACGTTCAGGTAAAAAAATAATATAACCTTTATAACAAAAAGGTATATTAAGTCTTCAATAGGTTTTATAAAACTTATAATAGGGTTCCATGTAAGAATAATATAAAACTTAGGTTAAATTTTACTATTAGTTCTTGGACTTTGTAAAAGTTGTGGATTTAGTCCTTATATTTTAATTTGATCAATTTTAGTCATTGTATTTTTTGAATTGGTCATTTTTAGTCTTTGTACTTTTCGAATTTTGACTTTTAGAGTTAACCCAGATAATAGCAGTTAAATTCGTTTGTTTAAATTCGATTGCTAGTCCTATATTATGGCTACAATTGTAGGTTTAGTTCACATTCTCCAATTGGATCGTTCAAAGTTTCTATACTTTTCGAATTATGAAATTTCAGTCCTGACACAAATAACAATTGTTAATCCATTAATTGAATTTCTAGTGAGTAATACATAGAAATAACAAGCTAACATGGAATTACACATATGATAATATGTTTGCCACGTTAGATTCTAAAAATATTAAAACTCAACTTAATGAATTTAATAGTTATTATTTAATGAGGATTGAAATTTAAATTTTGAAAAGTATAAGGACTAAAAAGACAAAATTAAAATGTAAGAACTAAATCCACAATATTTACAAAGTATAAAGACTAATAGTAGAATTTAACTTAGAATTTATAATATAGCATGTGTTAGAAAAACTATAGGGTAATTCATAATTACCTCAATTCTTAATCTCCTTAAGGTTCTGTTTGGACAGCACGTAATAATTGATTGAAAGTGTAATTAGTAGGGTAGTAATCATATTCTTTTGGAATTACAAAGAATTGTAATTCTCCATTTCGTAACCATTTTCTGAAAAAAAACGGGAATCGACTTTTAAAAATAGGGAGTCGCCACCGATCTTTTTTTTGGTGTGATCGGGTCACCTTTGTTTTAATAAAACATTTTGATTTACTAAAACGGCATTTTCGGTCTACGAAACTCAAGAAAACGGGTTCGGGAGTCGGTTACGTGCAAGGAAGGGTTAGCACCCTTGCAACGCCCAAAGTTGGTACCAAATTGATTGATGTTGTCCTAATGTTGAAAACTTGAAAATATTTAAGGTTGAAAAAGTTATTAAATCTGAACTGAATCTCAAGATCAACTCGTTTCAAAGGAATAAGAGTATCATAACCAGCACGTTAGGATATGACGCCTTTATACTCTGACGTTGAGATCATCTTTGATCTTCAAATCATACGAAGAAGGGTACTTGAATATTTAGTCGAACAAAAAATCAATACCCAGCACGTTAGGATGTGATCTTTCGAACTTCTAAACACACAAATATTGCCTTATTTTTTTTTAAAGCATGTTTAAAAGATATCGATTTTGCGAAAATGTATTTCTATTTTAAACAGCAATTATATGCTAATATTTGTATTTTATAAACTATTGAACAAAATTATTAAAAGCAATCATGATATATTTAACATTGAGAATAGGCAATAAAACAATAATAACACGAAATGTGATAAATGGTAATTCCTACGCTAAAGTAATTGTAAATACATGATGAAGCATAAACAAATATAATAGACAATAAATAAATATAAACCTATTTAACGCATGCTTGAATAATAGATAAAAAGACATATACATGTGATAGAGCCAATATAAACATAATATATAGCGATTTTAAATAAATATATAAAAGTACATATAAAAAATATAAATAGAATATATTATATAACATAAACAAATTTTAGCTAAAAATAATATACGATATGATATTATGTAATATACAATTTAAAAACATATAACATACAAAAAGATACCTAATGAAAATAATTTTTAGCTAAACAAGAGTAATAGATAATAATTATAAGAATACATATATATTTATACTATTAACATACTGGCATATAAATAATAATATGGACAATTTAATATAATACGAAATAATAAAATAAAATAAAAGGATGAAAATGAAATAAACAAAGAAAACGGGGGTCGAATAGTAACAAAAAGAACTGAAAGGATTAAAATAAAACACGCATTGAATGACAGGGGTTAAAGTTGAAATTTTACTAAATTTTAAAACGGGATCGTTTTGACTTAAACCGTTGAAGACCCATAGGATCGAATTGAAACGAAGTACGAGTTTTGGGGCCAAATTAAAAACAAACAGAATTTAAATCAAGCGGGATTGAAATTAATAAAAACACTGAAGGACTGGAATAGTAATTAGACCATTTGATGAAAACATGCGGATCCCTTGAACGGGTCGGGTCGACGCGCGTATTAAACACCAAACGGTGCCGTTTCGATAATAAATTAACCGAGTTTTAAGACAAATCTCCCTTTTATTTTTTTTTAAAAAAAAACCCTAATCCCTTTTTGTTCTTCTTCCGCCGCAGCAGAAGGACCAAATAGCGACCCATTCTCTCTCTCTCTCTCTCTCTCTCTCTCTCTCTCTCTCTCACTATTCTGCTTCTAAATCCTCACTCCAACTTTGACTCTGACGAAGCGAACGAAGATCCGGCGACGATATTCAACAGGTAGGTGTTTTCTCCTCTTTTCTTTTCTCTATATGAGGTAAGTACATAAACAGGAACTAAAAGCAATACAAAAACTGTCAGATCTTAGAAATAACCTTTTTGCTTCTTTATTGCTGCTTTTGATTGACTGATTGCATACAAAACGTTACAAGAATTCTCTTTTGGTTCTTTCGTTTGATTTTTGATTTCTAAATGCGTAAATAGGGATCTCTTTTGAATGTTTGTTTTTTTATTTTTTGCTAATCCTCCGAGCGAAAAAAGAAAAAATCCCCCCGTTTTTACTGATTTCGAATGCCTTTATAGCCAAATACACCATGCCTTTTTTATTATTCCACTATTTGTTCCATACTCCTCTGCTGCTTGTTTTGTTCTCTGCCTGCAGGGTATGGGCGAACGGTACTGGTGGATGCCGAGGCGCGGGGAGTATGCTTGTGGTGCAGTGTGCGTGATGAAGCACGTGGTGGCCAATGCGCGTGGTGGCAAAGGCGCATGGGTGCATGGGGAAGCTCCAATCGTCAGGAAGCGCAGGCACGGGGAACGACGCGCGTGGGAAGTTGGAGCGATGCACGTGGGGGCAGACGAATGGTTGGTACGCATGGGGCGATGTTGGTTCGGCGGTGCAAACTTTGGGGCTCCTTAGGGTTTCTGAAACTCTAAGTGTTGTTGGTCCGCTTGGGCAGTGGGCTCTGGGTTAGAATTTTGGGCTAGGATAAGTGGGTTAATGTTGGGTTGATTTAGTTTTTGTTTAGTTTTGTTTGGGCTTTGGTTGCTTCTGACGGGCCCGGGTTTATCTTGTAAATGGACTGTTATTTGGACTTTTTTATTTTATTGGTTTTTTTAATGGCTTTTGTTTTATTGATTGGGCCTCTAGTCTGTATTGGGCCCGGGCAAAAATTGGTTATTACAGCTGCCCCTCTTTGCTCATTGTCGTGAAACGAGAATAGAGCAAAGACAATAGAAGGACCAATTTTTGCCCGATCTTGGCTGAGCCTTGACTTATTGGTCCTCGCCCTCCTTTAAACATCTTCAAACTCTACTGTAGCCTGTAGCTTTGATCCATTCTGCCACTACTTCCACAAGACATGACCCGTAGCTTCAACTTGTTTATTTTTTAACTTGCTCCAATATGACTTCAGGACACGAAAAGGTTTGTAGCTTCGATCTATTAATTGCTCTACTGGGACTTCGATGAAATCTGAACTTTTCAAACTACTTCCTTATTCTCGCAATATGAGTTGACCCCCTTCTTTTTTTTGAAAAACAGAAACTGAAAAACAGAAATTGAAAAATAGAAATTAAAAAATACCTCAGCTTGCGTGACCCGAGGCTCAACTCACCTTCCGCATTATAAGTTGATTTTAACAGAAATTGAAAAACGGAAATTAAAAATACCTCAGTGTGCGTAACCCGAGGCTCAACTCACCTTTCGCATTATGAGTTGATTTTAACAGAAATTGAAAAACGGAAATCAAAAATACCTCAGCGTGCGTAACCCGAGGCCCAACTCACTTTTCGCATCATGAGTCGATTTTAGCAGAAATTGAAAAACAGGAATTAAAAATACCTCAGCGTGCGTAACCCGAGGCCCAACTCACTTTTCGCATCATGAGTTGATTTTAGCAGAAATTGAAAAACAGGAATTAAAAATACCTCAGCGTGCGTAACCCGAGGCCCAACTCACTTTTCGCATCATGAGTCGATTTTAGCAAAAATTGAAAAATAGGAACTAAAAATACCTCAGCGTGCGTAACCCGAAGTCCAACTCACTTCTTGCATTATGAGTTGATTTTAACAGAAATTGAAAAATAGAAATTAAAAATACCTCAGCGTGCGTAACCCGAGGCCCAACTCACTTTTCGCATCATGAGTCGATTTTAGCAGAAATTGAAAAATAGGAATTAAAAATACCTCAGCGTGCGTAACCCGAGGCCCAACTCACTCCTCGCATTATGAGTTGATTTTAACAGAAATTGAAAAACAGAAATTAAAAATACCTCAGCATGCGTAACCCGAGGCCCAACTCACTTTTCGCATCATGAGTCGATTTTAGTAGAAATTAAAAAATAGGAATTAAAAATACCTCAGCGTGCGTAACCTGAGGCCCAACTCACTTTTCGCATCATGAGTCGATTTTAGCAGAAATTGAAAAATAGGAATTAAAAATACCTCAGCGTGCGTAACCCGAGGCCCAACTCACTTCTCGCATTATGAGTTGATTTTAGCAGAAATTGAAAAACAAGAATTAAAAATACCTCAGCGTGCGTAACCCGAGGCCCAACTTACTTCTTGCATTATGAGTTGATTTTAACAGAAATTGAAAAATAGGAATTAAAAATACCTCAGCGTGTGACCTGAGGCTCAACTCACCTCTCGCATTATGAGTTGATATTTGAAAAATACAAATTGAAAAACACCTCAGGGTGTGACCTGAAGCTCAACTCACCTCTCGTATTATGAGTTGATATTTTGAAAAACAGTAACTGAAAACATGTCATCTGGTGGAACTCGGATGTCTCCTTTCTCCTTGGCTTGGTACAGTTATCGTCAAAACTTCATGCTCTACTGGTGTACCTGTATGTGTCATGCGTGATGTTATCGTGACATGCACGTGTTTGTCTTAAATGCTTTTATGCCTACATGATTATGTCATGTGCCCTGGGCTTGTTTGTCATGTATCTCTTTTCGTTACGACTTTTATGATGACCTGTATTCATTGCTTCGATTCTTAACTTTCTTTCAGGTTTTGTACCGGTCCTCAAGTTTTACGAGTGATCTGCGTTTCTCGTATATCACCCTTTTGCCTCCTGTTGAACTTTGTCCTTGCTTTGAGGCTCTTGTACTTACCAAATTCTCATCCAGGTAATGCTCGACATTCCTTTGGTTTAGAGTATGTCATTTTGCTATTTATTATTTAACTAGACCAAACATGAGATGCATGAAAACGACAAAGTAGGTATGAAAGGGATACCTCACACCCATATTTATTTCAAAAGTGACAAGCAAAGAACATTGACAAGGAACAACTCAATACAGGAAATGTTATAAAAAGAAAAGCAGGTTCAATTGTCGCAAATGCTCTAGATATCCAATGCATGAACTTTTCTACGTTTCCTCATCCTGGATCTTTTCGAACAAAACTTCTCGTGTAGGAGATTTTGAGCTTCCGAGTCTGCTTCAAAAATTGTAATCTCTCCACATGACTCCCTGTTCGAATCGTCTTGCTCCTTAGGCCGAACCCCCTTCATTAGGATGCCTTTTCAGGTTTTCATCCTAATCCTTTTGTTTATCAAGATGCCCTTTTCGGGTTCGTCTTGATCTCTTTTCTTTTTCTTTTTCTTTTCCCTTTTTTTTACATCAAGACGCCTTTTCGGGTTTTCATCTTGATCTCTCTTTCTTTTTTCTTCTTCTTCTTTTTTTATGCATAATATTTCTTCACAGCATCTGAGTTCACCGGATTTGGTAACTCTTTCCCATCCATCTCAGTGAGAATCAAAGCTCCTCCTGAGAAAGCTTTCTTCACGACGTATGGCCCTTCCCAATTTGGTGCCTATTTTCCTCGGAGGTCTTTTTGTATTGGGAGAATCTTTCTCAGCACGAGTTCTCCTTCTTGAAATTCCCTTGGTCGCACCTTGTCGTGGGCTGTGATCATTCTCTTCTGGTACATCTGTCCATAACAGATTGCCTTCAAGCGTTTTTCTTCGATAAGATTCAGTTGGTCATATCGAGCCCGAACCCATTCTGATTCTTCTAGTTTTGACTCCATTAAGACTCGCAAAGAGGGGATCTCAACTTCAATGGGCAGCACAGCCTCCATTCCATAGACCAGAGAGAAAGGAGTTGCCCCCGTAGAGGTCCGCACACATGTGCGATATGCATATAGAGCAAATGGTAGCTTCTCGTGCCAGTCTTTATATGTCTCGGTCATTTTCCCAATAATCTTCTTAATATTCTTGTTAGCAGCTTCTACTGCTCCGTTCATCTTTGGACGATAGGGTGAGGAATTATGATGCTTTATTTGAAATTGCTCACACACTTCTTTCATCATCTTGTTGTTCAGATTTAAAGCATTATCTGAAATAACTCTCTCAGGCAAACCGTATCGACATATGATCTCCTTTTTTAAGAACTTGCAAACTGCGGTCCTTGTCACATTAGCAAACGAAGCGGCTTCTACCCATTTTGTGAAGTAATCTATGACCACAAAAATGAATCGATGTCTATTGGAAGCTTTTGGAAAAATTGGCCCTATAACATCCATGCCCCACATAGAAAAAGGCCATGGAGAAGTCATAACGTGAAGGGGCGAATGTGCTGCATGAATTTTATCGCTGTAAATTTGACATTTGTGGCATTTTCGTGCATAACTAATGCAGTCGCTTTCCATTGTCAGCCAATAATAACCGAGTCTCATAATCTGTCTGGCCATAGTGAAACCATTGGCGTGCGTTCCACAAACTCCTTCATGGACATCTTCAAGTATTTTTCTTGCTTCAACAGCATCCACGCATCTCAGGAGCATCTGATCTTTTCCTCTTTTATACAGGATGTCCCTATCAAGAACAAATCCCACCGCCATTCTTCTGATTGTTCTTTTGTCGTTCTCATTTGCTTGTTCGAGATACCTTTGATTCTTGACATATTCTAAGATATCATGGAACCATGGCTGTCCATCTGCCTCTTTTTTAATGCTAAAACAATGCGCAGAAACCTCATATATGCTCATCTGTAGAGGCATTATTCCTGTTTCTCTGTTTGCTTTCAACATTGAAGCCAAGGTGGCTAAGGCATCAGCCAATTGGTTTTCTTCTCGTGGGAAGTAATTAAAAGTTACTTCTTTGAATTCTTTGATCAACTCTGCCACGAGATCACGATATTTGACCAACTTCGAATCTCTCACTTCCCAATCTCCACGGATTTGGTAGATCACCAGCGCTGAGTCTCCGTATACCTCTAAGATTTCGATGTCTCGTTCAATAGCTGCGCGAAGTCCCATGATGCAAGCCTCATATTCCGCTATATTGTTGGTACAAAAGAAATTTAATCTGGCAGTGAATGGGTAATGATTCCCTTCTGGTGACACTAAGACTGCTCCAATCCCATGCCCCAATGCATTTGACGTACCATCAAAGCTCATCTTCCATGATTTCTCTTTTGACGACTCACATTCTTTTTCCGTAATGCACATCAAGTCTTCGTCTGGGAAGTCAAATCTCAATAGCTCGTATTCCTCTGTCGTTCGAGTTACTAGGAAGTCAGCTATTGCACTCCCTTTTATCGACTTTTGGTTCACATAAATGATGTCGTATTCCGATAGTAGGATCTGCCATCGTGCCATTCTTCTTGAGAGTGCAGGTGATTCTATCATGTCCTTTATTGGGTCCAGTTTTAAAATTAACCGCGTCGTATGATACAGCATATATTGTCTGAGCCTTCGAACGACCCAGACCAAAGCACAACAGAATTTTTCAATTGACGGATATTGTGCTTCATACACTGTGAACTTCTTGCTGAGGTAGTAAATCGCCTGTTCTTTTTTTCCGGACTCATCATGTTGCCCCAGGACGCAACCCATTGAGTTTTCGAACACAGTCAGATACAACACTAACGGTCTCCCAAGAGTTGGCGGTACTAGCACTAGAGGGTGAGATAAATACTGTTTTATCTTATCGAAAGCTATTTGGCACTCCTCGTTCCATTCTCCAGGATTGTGTTTCCGAAGGAGTCGAAAAATTGGGTCGCACTGGTTGGTAAGTTGAGCAATGAATCGAGCGATGTAGTTCAACCTCCCTAAAAATCCCCTAACTTTTTTTTGTGTGCGCGGAGGCGGTAGTTTTTGTATGGCTTTTATCTTATCTGGATCAACTTCAATACCTCTCTCGCTAACGATGAAGCTTAGTAATTTCCCCGAGGTAGCCCCAAATATACACTTGGCTGGATTAAGCTTCAGCTGGAATTTTCTTAGTCTTTCGAACAATTTCCTGGGGTTCCCAACATGTTCTCTTTCCCCCCGGGATTTGGCAATCATATCTTCGACATAAACTTCTATTTCTTTGTGCATCATGTCATGGAACAGTATAACCATAGCCCTCTGATAGGTTGCCCCGGTATTCTTCAATCCGAATGGCATCACCTTGTAGCAGAATGTTCCCCACATCGTCACGAACGTAGTCTTTTCCATATCCTCGGGAGCCATCTTTATCTGATTATAACCCAAAAATCCGTCTATGAAAGAAAACAATGAATGTTTTGCTGTGTTATCCACCAACGTATCGATGTGTGGCAAAGGAAAATTATCTTTAGGACTTGCTCGATTCAGATTGCGATAATCTACGCACATTCGTACCTTGCCGTCTTTCTTCGGTACCGGGACTATATTAGCCACCCATTCTGGATATTTAGAGACTTGTAGGAAGCCGGCATCAAATTGTTTCTTGACTTCTTCTTTTATCTTTAAAAGCATTTCAGGCCTTATTCGTCTTAGCTTCTATTGAATGGGTTTGCATTCTGGTTTCAGTGGGAGTCTATGGACCACTATATCCTCGTTCAAACCTGGCATGTCCTGATACAACCATGCGAATACGTCTTTGTACTCATGAAGCAGGACGACCAAATCATGTTTGATGTTCTCCGAAATAGAGGTCCCAATCTTCACTTCTTGCCTCCTTTCTTCACTTCCCAAGTTTACTGTCTCAACGGATTCTTGATGGGGTAGAATCTGTTTATCTTCTTGTTCTATCATCCTTAGTAAGTCAGGGGACGAGACATAATCTTCAACATTTTTCTCAGCTTCGAATTCTCCTAAACAAATAGCTTTCTCAAAATCAATTTCAGGACTTGTAACAGGATCGTTCATGTCGTTGATATCTGAGCGCCTGAAAGGTGAATGGAAAAAAAAACTATAGAGGAGCATCAAGGTATTGGAATCCACAAACATAATATTATGGCATGATATGAGGTGTATGTAAGAAAAAACTATAAGAAGAGGGAATAAATATGAAGCTAACGATAAAATGCATCTCCATTATCATTCATTTGAATGATAAAGATCAAACATAAGTTCTTACAAAAGGGTCCCACTATTACTTAGGGGCACACAAAAAGAGTTAACATTGAGCATTACTCTGGAGAGGATTTAGAAACTACAAGAAGATCCACAGCAGTCCAATTGTTCAAAATGAATCCAGGGGGACAAGGGTGTATCATTGAAACTTCTTTACTTGTCAACAACATTTATACTGACTCTCTAAAGACCCTTTTCAGCATGCTTCGCAAACTATCTCTCCCTGGTGAGTCTTCAACAACCCACTCTTTAATCATTTCTATTTGAGTGGGGTTGTTGTGCTCCATCCTGACCCCACTCTTCTTCCGATCCTGAGCTGTCTTCAGTGCTACTATCGTTTGCAATGACGATAGCTTCTATCCTTCTCCGTAGTTGCCTATCGCGACTCCTTTCTGCTTCTTTCAGTGTGACGGACCTCCATGACTCATGGATCTGCTTGTTCCCAAAAGTTTGCCTCGGTGTGTAGTTTTGGTATGGCCCTCCGTCTTGATTGTTAGAAAAGGCCCACCCCATTTGTTGACTGACATAAATAAGGTCCTCAATGCTTGTTTCAATTCTATTTTGTGCCCATAGCATGAAATCTTTTCGAATAACATGTTATTCTGGCAACCACCTCCTGCTGTCAAGGTCATCAAAGTTTTCCAATCAAATTGTATAGCTGGCTGAAAACGAGGTGAGGTATTCCACTGCGTTAACCAGCATATCGTGCCTGTAGCTGAGCATTTCTTGTTGCCGACGATTAAATTCGTCATTGCTGACCGTTCTTGATCCAGGTAATGGGATGGGGCCCGTTCTTCTTGCGTGGATAGTGTGATCATGGAACTAGAATTCCAACATTTGCTGGGATGGGCCTTCCTGTTGGCGATGGCATTCTCCCCCTTCTATATGGTTCTGGCCTGTAATTTGGGCTTCGTTGATTGTTGATGGTTTGGTGAACTCTCCTACTGTCTTCTCCAAATTGCCTCATGTAGTTGTTGTCCATTGGTCTACTGGGCATTCCTATAACAGATTGGCAAGTCTCGACAGTGAGTCCGCAGTTGAATTAGAGGACCCTTTTTATGTGCTCAAAGACCGCATTTACTCCTATGCTTGTTACGTAATCTGCGAAAAATTAGTTCCTCTCACCCTAGACGATTTATTATTTACTGCCTTATCAAAGAAGCTAATTATCGGCTGACAGTCAGTCTTAAGGGTAACTTCCTTCCTACTCAAGTAGTGAGTCTCAAGGGTTGCTAATGCTCCCAGATTTCTCTTTCTCTTCCTCTCTTTTCTTTTGTTATAAATTCAACTTATTGGGCTCTTTCGATGGTTTTAAATGCATATGATGTGATGTGATATAATGCACATGCATGAAATGCAATGCAAATGAATGCAAAAAGGTGTCAACTCTGATTCAATTCCCCATAAAAAACTTTCTTAAAAAACAAAGCTCTTTACATAAAACAGATTACAGATATGGTTTGGCCTTAGCGCCTAAATCCCTAATCTTTCAGAGTAACGAAGCCAACTCCTGTCCTCGGCTTGTCCGTAACTCGTGCCGCACACTTAATACCTCCGCCTCCGCTGCCAAAATTTGTAAGTGTTCGGCCACCTCTCGAATTTGATTTATGGCCTCTCTAATGAGATAGTCCCTATTTTCAATTTGCTTTTGGGCCTTATGTAACTCCTCCTTCTGTTGCTCCTTACTCTCTTTCAAGTACCCAATATAATTCTGACAATCTTGTAGTGCCACTTCTAACTCTTCGGTCTTCTTTTCCATTTCTTCGATTCTACTCAAGCTTGCCTTTAATTCTATCACCGAATTGCGATTTCGATAATGATTTAAGGACCTTTCCAACTCCGCCACTCTAGTCTTCAATTCATTTCTTCTGTTTTGGCCTTCTGACACTTGCTTTTCTAGGATCTCCTTCTGAGCCTTCATTTCTTGAAATTTCCTTTCCCATTGCTCGGTCTTAACTCTTTCCTCTTGTAACTCTTGTCGCCATTGACCCGAAGTCTTTCCTAGCCCCGCAGTTCTCATTGAGAGACGCATCTTTTTGTAGTCCCTCTTTAGGCTGTCCAGCTCTTCTTCGGCTTTGCTCTTCCCCTTTCTTATCTTTTCTACTTCTGATTTCTGTATCTCTACATCCAACTTCAAAAGCATCTTCTCCTTCTCCAACTGCTCAATTTTCTTCTCGAGCTCTGAACTCCGCTTTACAAAATCTTGCTTTATAATTTCTAATTCCGTTGGTATCATTTGCAACCGTTCCTCCCTAGATTGAGCATTTTCTTAACTTGGTCTCGAGATATTATCGTTGATTCTTTTGTTTAGCCACACTTTATATTCAGAAGTCGCCGTTTTGCCCACAGTCAACCTCTTCATCTGGTGGGTTTGCTTCCAAGCACTTGCAATTTCCTTAATCTTCTTCTTATAACTTTCTCCTGTATAAGAGAATTCGCTTTGGTCCAACCCATGTGTTGCTGGCACGAACTGTCTAGACTGGTATTGTCTTGCTGCTAGCAGAGGGGCATATCCGATGACTCCCCAAATTTCGGGTAGAGGGACCCAATTAAAGTCTCCGCACCTGTAAAGGATCTCTCCAGGCACCATCCATGGAGCTCTCCACTCAATGTCTCCCTCCTGAAGATTCTGAAAAATTGTCCTCCATCCTTCTTCCGTTATATCTTCTCGTCTTGACACGGCTACTTCCTCCTTTATCTGTGAATAATCTTTATAAAAGGGTCGATAAGAGACTTTATCCATCTTCCAAAAATGCCCATAAAACCATACCATTAATAGCTGTGCGCATCCGATAAACCTTCCTTCTCCCGCTCTTCTGCGTGCATTTAATGATCTGAAAGTCTCTGCAAGAATTGCTGGGACAGGTGTAACTTGTTTATCCAATCGATCGAACAAATCCACCACTGCTTCATTTATGTGTCTTAGGGCTTTTGGGAAGATGACTAGTCCGTAGAGGCCTAAGGCGAAGATATCAACCTTCCTCCTCACATCAAGGTGCATAAAAATTAGATCCCTTAAATTTACAGAAGGAATACATCTCCCTTCACCTTTCTGTTGAATCTTGGTTGAGATCCACTGTTCACTCGTTCCCGTAATTTTCATCAATTTCTTCGCCAAAGGAGGGACATAGGTAGGGCTAATATAAACCTTGTCAACTTGTATCCCGAGACTACGAAGTAAAGTGGTATATTCTTCTACTGTTGGCACCAAATCCACTTTCCCAAAAGTGAAGCAACTGTATGCGGAATTCCAAAACTGGACCATAGCCCGAAACAGGTGTTTATCTGTCTTAACATCCAATAAGTGAGAGATATCACCATAACGGTGGTAGAATATCTATTTAGCTTCATCTTCCCAATGGGTCCAGATATCTCGCAACTCTTGAAGCTCATTTTGTGTCACGCTAACACGGGTGAAGTCCCTCAGCTCCGACGTATGACCTTCAACTAAGCTATCTCCTTTTTCCAACTGAAACTTTTCTGACCATGCGCGTACGGCCGCATTGTCCTCTACTTTATCAAGAAAGTCGTTTTCCATAGCAAACTTCCTATTTCAGCAACCGAACAGAAATTGACACCTCTACTATATGGAATGTCATGCAAATCAAACAAAAACACAAGTCAGTATTGCATAATTGAAATAAGTAAAATATCATCAAACACTTATCAGGGTAACTATTTCGACATTCTCTAGGGCTTCTACATGGAGTTCGGTTCTAAAGAGGGGTACCTGAACCAGCAGATTCCTCAATCCTCACCCATTATAGGCTCATACGAACCGAGTTCGGTTCAGGGGGATACATTTCCCTACGGCCATGCGGAGGTGAAAACCTCACGAAGCACATAGGTACGGATGTATCCCGGAAGCAATCCACTAGCCCATGCGGAGGTGAAAACCTCACGAAGGCTTAGTTTCTTACTCCACTTAAGGGTGTAACCACAACGGTCGTAATGCAAATGCAAGTATTATGAGACTTGACATTATTGCAGTTATAGCACCAACAAATGCTTTAGAAGAAACGTGATTTTTCAAAATAAATTTCCAAATTTTTAATCAAAAGGACAAAAATCAATCAATTTATGGCCTGACTCTCGAGGTCCCCAGTGGAGTCGCCAAGCTGTCGTAACCATTTTCTGAAAAAAATGGGAATCGACTTTTAAAAATAGGGAGTCGCCACCGATCTTTTTTTTGGTGTGATTGGGTCACCTTTGTTTTAATAAAACATTTTGATTTACTAAAACGGCATTTTTGGTCTACGAAACTCGAGAAAACAGGTTCGGGAGTCGGTTACGTGCAAGGAAGGGTTAGCACCCTTGCAACGCCCAAAGTTGGTACCAAATTGATTGATGTTGTCCTAATGTTGAAAACTTGAAAATATTTAAGATTGAAAAAGTTATTAAATCTGAACTGAATCTCAAGATCAACTCGTTTCAAAGGAATAAGAGTATCATACCCAGCAAGTTAGGATATGACGCCTTTATACTCTGACGTTGAGATCATCTTTGATCTTCAAATCATACGAAGAAGGGTACTTGAATATTTAGTCGAACAAAAAAATCAACACCCAGCACGTTAGGATGTGATCTTTCGAGCTTCTAAACACACAAATATTGCCTTATTTTTTTTAAAGCATGTTTAAAAGATATCGATTTTGCGAAAATGTATTTCTATTTTAAACAGCAATTATATGCTAATATTTGTATTTTATAAACTATTGAACAAAATTATTAAAAGCAATCATGATATATTTAACATTGAGAATAGGCAATAAAACAATAATAACACGAAATGTGATAAATGGTAATTCCTACGCTAAAGTAATTGTAAATACATGATGAAGCATAAACAAATATAATAGACAATAAATAAATATAAACCTATTTAACGCATGCTTGAATAATAGATAAAAAGACATATACATGTGATAGAGCCAATATAAACATAATATATAGCGATTTTAAATAAATATATAAAAGTACATATAAAAAAATAAATAGAATATATTATATAACATAAACAAATTTTAGCTAAAATAATATACGATATGATATTATGTAATATACAATTTAAAAACATATAACATACAAAAAGATACCTAATGAAAATAATTTTTAGCTAAACAAGAGTAATAGATAATATTATAAGAATACATATATATTTATAATATTAACATACTGGCATATAAATAATAATATGGACAATTTAATATAATACGAAATAATAAAATAAAATAAAAGGATGAAAATGAAATAAACAAAGAAAACGGGGGTCGAATAGTAATAAAAAGAACTGAAAGGATTAAAATAAAACACGCATTGAATGACAGGGGGTTAAAGTTGAAATTTTACTAAATTTTAAAACGGGATCGTTTTGACTTAAACCATTGAAGACCCATAGGATCGAATTGAAATGAAGTACGAGTTTTGGGGCCAAATTAAAAACAAACAGAATTTAAATCAAGCGGGATTGAAATTAATAAAAACACGGAAGGACTGGAATAGTAATTAGACCATTTGATGAAAACATGCGGATCCCTTGAACGGGTCGGGTCGACGCGCGGATTAAACACCAAACGGTGCCGTTTCGATAATAAATTAACCGAGTTTTAAGACAAATCTCCCTTTTGGTTTTTTTAAAAAAAAACCCTAATCCCTTTGTTCTTCTTCCGCCGCAGCAGAAGGACCAAATAGCGACCCATTCTCTCTCTCTCTCTCTCTCTCTCACTATTCTGCTTCTAAATCCTCACTTCAACTTTAACTCTGACGAAGCGAACGAAGATCCGGCGATGATATTCAACAGGTAGGTGTTTTCTCCTCTTTTCTTTTCTCTACATGCGGTAAGTACATAAACAGGAACTAAAAGCAATACAAAAATTGTCAGATCTTAGAAAATAACCTTTTTGCTTCTTTATTGCTGCTTTTGATTGACTGATTGCATACAAAACGTTACAAGAATTCTCTTTTGGTTCTTTCGTTTGATTTTTGATTTCTAAATGCGTAAACAGGGATCTCTTTTGAATGTTTGTTTTTTTATTTTCTACTAATCCTCCGAGCAAAAAAAGAAAAAATCCCCCCGTTTTTAGCCAAATACACGATGCCTTTTTTATTATTCCACTATTTGTTCCATAAGCGAACGGTGCTGGTGGAGGCCGAGGCGCGGGGAGCGTGCTCGTGGTGCAGTGTGCGTGATGAAGCACGTGGTGGCCAAGGCGCGTGGTGGCAGAAGCGCATGGGCGCATGGGGAAGCTCCAATCGTCAGGAAACGCAGGCACGGGAAACGACGCGCGTGGGAAGTTGGAGCGACGCACGTGGGGGCAGACGAACGGTTGGTGCGCATGGGGCAATGTTGGTTCGGCGGTGCAAACTTTGGGGCTCCTTAGGGTTTCTGAAACTCTAAGTGTTGTTGGGCCGCTTGGGCAGTGGGCTTTGGGTTAGAATTTTGGGCTAGGATAAATGGATTAATGTTGGGTTGATTTAGTTTTTGTTTAGTTTTGTTTGGGCTTTGGTTGCTTCTGACGGGCTCGGGTTTATCTTGTAAATGGACTGTTATTTGGACTTTTTTATTTTATTGGTTTTTTTAATGGCTTTTGTTTTATTGATTGGGCCTCTAGTCTGTATTGGGCCCGGGCAAAAATTGGTTATTACACTCCAAATGTGTTTCGTTAACAGGGTGTAATTACATTATAATTCCTCATGTCATGTTAGGTAGTACAAATTGTAATTACACAGTTACATATTTTATATATTTTTTTAAAAAATATTAATTATTATAAGAAATATTAGCATGATAAAAAAATCTCTAAACAAACAACAAAAATCAAAATTAAATCATCATATGTATCGTGTTAATAAAAAAAGTAGTTAATAATACAATTACTAATAAAAATAAAAATAAACATCATATAAAATTTGGAAATAACTTACATGAGGAAGATCCTAAAAAATAATGTTTTTATGCACCAATAAAATTTTGCCACATCATCAAATTTTAAAGACATGAAATTATTATTATATACTCATCTATAGAGAAATTATTTTATGGACCCTTGCAACCATATAATTCATGGTCCCTTCTCAATTATTTAATTACATTTCAACAAATTTTTTTCATGTCATTAACAAATGATTTTGATGATTTTTTTACCTTGAACCCCAAATCCAAAACCCAAAATCTAAAATCTCGAACCCTAAATCCTAAATTCAAAACCCCAAAACCTTAAACATAAACCATGAATCATAAACTCGAAGCCTCGAACCCTTGAACCTTAAACTCAAAACTTAAACATCAAATCCTTAAACACTGAACCTAAACTTTGAACCTCGAATCCAAAATCTTAAATCTTAAATCCAAACCCTAAACCTTAGGATTTTGGATTCAAGTTTCGAGGTTCTAGGTAGAATAATTACCAAAATTATGTGTCAATGACATTGAAAAAAGTGCACAAAAATTATTTTTTAAAAAAAATTAGTTGCACAAAAATAAAAAAATATTAACTTATGGAAAAATTAATTAAAATTTGTAATAATAAAAAAAGACATTTGTTTACAATTTAAAAAATTAATTATTTTAAATAATTTAATTAAAAGTTAAATTAAATTAGAGAAGATATTAGATATAGATGAGTGTATAATAATATTCTGTTATCATTAAAATTTAATGATGTGGCACTATTTTATTGATGCCTAAAAACTATACTTTTTAGGATGATCCTAATATAATTTATTCCCATAAAATTTTATCTAATTGTTCTACTGTTTCATATTTGTTGGGTTATTTCCTCTTTAATATTTAATATAAGCTCATTTTCATCATATGTTGGTTTTTGACCGATTTCATTATCTATCATTTGAATTTGTATCATTGTGATTATCAAGATCTCTTTTTTCCTTATATGTTTCAAAGTATAGATCATCTTAAATATACCTATGAATGAAGGTATAAAGTATGCAATATACTAGTATGATCAAATATTATTATTTTTATGTTATACTAAAGTGATGTTGATATTAGAAATTTTTTTAAAATAACAAATGTCTTCTCAGTCACATTTCAAAGCCTTAAACGTCTCAAATTAAAGAGTTCTCGAGTCATCCCTGGTGCTTGTGTCTAGTTCCATTCTCTCAAATGGTATCATACCCCACGATATGGTGCATGAATATTTTTTACATTTGCATAATTAACATCTACCAAATAAAATTTGGATTCACAGTGCTAATTATAAAAACTTATATAAACTTAATTTTAAAAAAGAATTATGTTATATTATAAAATTTTTTTATATAATATACAAATTAAGTAAAAAAAACAATATAATAATTATAATATATTAACCTTTATAATTTTTTTTTATAAAGTGTCCTATAACTTTCATTGTAACACCCCTTACCCGAGACCGTTGCCGGAGTCGAGCACGAGGCATTACTAGATTTAACTATTAATTCAGGGCATAAAAATTGAAACTGTTCATCTGCGTCGTAGTCACTAAATTATTTATATCTGGATCTACGGAACTCCAAATTAAGATCCGTAAATTTTTCTTGAAACTAAACTCATATATATTCTTACTATAATTTTTCCAGAATTTTTCATGTGGCCAATTAGTACAGTTTATTCATTAAAGTTTCCCCTGTTTTACTGTTCGACTGTTCTGACCTCTCTTCACTAAGAATCAAATTACTCTTTGTACAGAATTCATATGACCTTATTATTTATTTCATTTGAAAATAGACTCATTTAGAATTTCATTCATATAAATTATATTCCACAATTATTTTTTTACAATTTCTAATGATTTTTCAAATACAGAACAGGGGATCACGTAATCATTCTAAACTAGTCTCACAAAAATTCAAATATCTCAAAATATATGAATAATTTATTTGTTATGTTTCTTTTATATGAAAATAGACTCAATAAGCTTCAATTCTATATCTTATTCACTTTCTAATTCCATTTCTTCTATTTTTGGTGATTTTTCAAAATTGCATCACTGCTGCAATTCAAAAACTGTTTCATTTCAAAATATAATTAACTAGTTTGTAACATCTTTACTCCATTTCATTTAAACTCTATACATGCCATATAAATCTTTAAACATAGAACAAAAGCTAACGAAATTGATCTGGATAGTGAGCTTTATTGTGATGATCCGATCTACCAACTTCCCTTTGATTCAATCTACATAAAAATATCAAACACACACGAGTAAGCTTATTGAAGCTTAGTAAGTTCAGAGGTTTAAAAGCAATGCTTACCACACATAATATTTCCAAAACAATAACAAAACATTTACTAAAGTACCCTGCCATTCACAACCATTGTTAAAATACTTCACATAGTTGAGCTCAACATTAACAACTACTCAATCTCTTCCATTTGATTCACTCATTTTATATTACTTTTTATCAAATTAGGAAACGTGTTACGAATTTGAGTAC
Source organism: Gossypium australe (assembly GCA_005393395.2). Lineage (NCBI taxonomy): Eukaryota > Viridiplantae > Streptophyta > Magnoliopsida > Malvales > Malvaceae > Gossypium > Gossypium australe. Next base: position 18,941,239 of record CM016616.1, read on the forward strand.
GCCGTTGCTCAGTGCCACGTTTCACAACTCAGTATAGATGATACCATACCTACATTTCTTAACTCGGTATGGTTAATACCATACCTACATTTCACAACTCGGTATGGATGATATGTAACGACCCAAAATCCGTGGGCACCAGAAAAAAAAAATGTGTTATCGGGCCTCCGTCTTAATAAATCGAGTTAGTAAATAATTATTAGGAGTAATTATGAGTCTAATAGTGTGTTTAATTAGATTTTTTATTTAGTGAATTTAGCTTAATTTAAAGTAATTAGGAAAAAGGACTAAAGTGAATAAAGGGTAAAAGTTGAATTGTAGATTAAAAGAAAATAAAAAGGACTAAAATGGTAAATAGACCATTTAGTATATTTGAGGCGGCATAAGCATAAAAATCTGAGATTTTATGTGTTAAAATATATTATTATTATTAGATAACTATATTAATATAATATTATATTATATAATAAAGTAAATAGAATAAAAGAAATAAGAAAAGAAACAAAACAAAGAAACAGAAAAAAAGAAAGAAACAGAGAGCATACGAAACAGGGGAAAGGAAGGAAAGAAAAGAAAAAGGAAAAACTAGGGATTTAAAGCTTGAAGTTTAAATTGGTAAGTCAATCAAGTCCTATTCTCTTAATTTTGATGTTTTAGAAGCTTTAAAGCAAGATTTTGATGAAAATAAGCTGATATTTTGAGAGTTTATAGGTTTTCAAGTATAGTTGATGTTGAAGAAAAAGATGAATTAGAGATTAAATTGAATGAAATTTAAGTTAGAATTAGTAAAAGGATTAAATTGTAAAGTAAGCTATAATTTTTGTATTATAGAGATTAATTTGGAAGAAATTATAAATTAGGGTTTTATTATGAATATTGGATAGTCAAGTTGAACATGGAAGGAATTTAAGTAGAAACAAAGCATGAATTAAGTTAAGTAAATAAGTAAACTTAATTAGGATTTAATTGCAAAATAAGTTATAAGAAAACGGTTTTGGGACAGCAGCAGAAGAGTAGCTTTGAAAAATCACCAAAAATTGTAGAAATGGAAGTAGAAGTTGAGTGAGATATGAAATTAAATCTTATTGAGTCTATTTTCATATGAAAGAAATAGAGAAAGCAAAGAAATTCTGTATTATGAGATATTCAGATTTTAGTGAAACTGGTTCAGAGTGATTTCGAGATCCTTTGTTCTGACTTGGAAAAATCATTAAAAATTGTACAAAAATAATTTTGGGATATAATTTATATGGTTAGATTCCTTAATGAGTCTATTTTTAGAAGAAACAAACTAGAACATCATTTGAATTCTGTACAAAAAGATAATTAAATTTTAGCAAAGAGTGGTCGGAACTGTCAGACAACAGAATAGGGGTAATTTTTAAAGAATAAACTGTACTTATTGGCTAAATCAAAAATTCTGAAAATTTTATGGCAAGAAGATATGTGAGTCTAGTTTCATAGAAAATTTACGTATCTTAATTTGGAAATCTGTAACTCAAGATATAGATAATTTAGTGACAATGACTCAGGTAGACAGCTTTGAAAGAACTTATAAGTAAATAATAGAATTGTGTATAAAGAATGTAGAATGAAGAGGAAGAGTAGAAATTGAATAAAATTAATTATTTATTGTAATTTAATGCTCTAATTAATAATGTAAATTATTATTATTTTCGTAGCTAACAAGGAAAAAGAGGCATCGGCATCCAAGGGAAAAGAAAAGATCGTTGAGGAGTAAACGTGTATTTCGGGTTTGTATTACTATAACTCAAACTATCTATTAAATGTATATTGTATTTATAGTATATGTTATGGGGTAATTAAGACAAGGTAAGTAATAATATTTGAAATTGAGTAAGAATATGTGTGAATATTGAATTATATGTGAATCGATATAATAGATGTTTTGAATTGATCAAGTTTTTGAAATTGTTGTGGAAATGAATTCGAAATTGGAAAAGTAAAATAACGCCCTATTAACTTGTCGGACTAGATTTAATACAAATGGCATGCCATTGGATTTGTGATGTGATGAGGAGATTTGTAGCTCGGCGGAGAAGATAATTCTGTTATATATACTTCGGTTTATCCGAAGAGGCATTTAATGCCTTATTGGTGTGTTTGGGAGGCTATATTATACTGGTGTGTTATGGAGGATTTATATTTTTTGGTGTGATTCGGTTGGATATTCTGGTGTGATTGGGTTGGATACTTTGGTGTGTTTGGGTGGAATCCGCGTATATATCAGAGTCCGAGCATTGTTAATAGGGTAAATTATTGAAATGGAATTTTGGAAATGAGATTGATTGATTTGGCTCTATTGAAAGATATGAAAAAGAATGTATGAGTTAAATTATGAATTGAATTAGTATATGAAAATGAAATGTGAATTTAAGATTTATGAAGTGATATATAATTATGTATAATTAGTTTTAATGATTTATAAAGTTTATGGTTGATGTTTGTAAATTATTAATGTTAAATAGTTTGCTTTATGGTAATACCACTAAGTATGAAATACTCAGCGTACGGTTGTTTACGTGCGCAGGTCATTAGAGTTTCAGATCCGATCCAGCATCCAAGACAAACCCGACTCCAACAAGAAAATTTTGGTGATGTATTTCTTCTTTTTGTTTAAGTGGCATGTACTAGGTGGTTGTACATGAGTTATATATATATATATATATATATATATATATAGTTAAATGATTTTGTTGTAATTAGATAATTATGAAATTTTGAAATGAAATGAAAGATATAAATTAGTTCTTTATATGTTAACACTTTAAAAATTTAAGTAATAAATCAACAGATTAAGCATGATCTAGTAGTGATTAATATGTAAATTCTTTGGTTGAAACATTGGTATTAGTTGTTTGATTTGAATTTGCAGGAGGTTTTAGGTAAAAATAAGTAGAAATGCTGCCGAAATTTTTGAAAAAAAAAAATTGGATTAATCGAACAAGTCCCGTTCTATTTTTTTTTATAAATGTTTTGGGCTTTGAAAGTTTATTATAGGGACTTATTTATTAATTATACTATGAATGTTATATTATTTGTGAATAATTCGTAGTTTGTCCAGTAATGCCTCGTAACCCTATTCCTGCGACGGTTTGGGGTTAGGGGGTATTACATGATACCATACCTACATTTCACAGCTCGGTATGGATGATACCATACCTACATTTCACAACTCAGTATGGGAATTACCATACCTACATTTCATACTTTGCCATGGATTAACCATGGTCTTATCCGTCAATTCATCACATGTCACGATACGAACGTACTCAATTCTGCGTTTTTCCTAATTTGAATTATTGCCTTTATTCTTTCATTTTATCAATATTTTCAGAATCCCACAACAAATTCATATTTATCAACACATTATATCATTCAATAATTCACAAATAAACATGTAAATTCAACCATATGAACTTACCCGGCTGATTTGTAGTAGATATTGAAATTTAGGGACTATTTTGCAACTTTTTCTTTTCCTTGTTCTTCTTTGAATTCTTGATCTATAATGTAAAATATTTTCACTCATTAGCATTTATTTCATTTCTATTTCACTTCATAATTTATGTTCTTCAATTTTTGAAATTGCACTTTTACCTCAAAATTTACAGTTTTTACAATTTAGTCCCTGCACCATTCAGCCATCAATTGAACTAATTTTTCTCAATTAACACTTTATTTTATCACTTTAAACTACTTTATAACCTTTAGAAATCAGAATTTCGGTAATAGACTTTAATTCCAAACATTTTCACAATTTAGTTCCTAAAATCAATTTCTAACTAGATATTCCATTAATTAAACCCCTAATTCATCAATTTGATCCACACAACTCATGTTCAAAAATCTAAGAATTTCCAAAATTTCAACTTAATTCAACAAAACTTTGTTCTAAAACTTGTAAAGCATCAAAATTAAAAGAAAAGAGCTAAATTAACTTACCTATTAAATATCCAAGCTTCAAACTTTCAATTTTCCCTTTTCTTCTTTCTTTTCTCTTTTTCTTTCTTTCCCTGCTCTCTGTTTCGTTTTGGGTTTCTGTTTCTGCTTCTATCTCTTTTCTATTCTTTTTCCTTTAGTTTGTTTATATATATAATATAATATAATAATGTAATATAATAATATACTTTATAATTAATATCTTTATATATATATATATATATATATATACACGTTTTAAACTGAAAAAAATCTCAGATTTTTTTCATATTTAAACCGCCTCAACATTTCAAAATGGCATAATTTATTTAAATTTTCAAACTCACTTGTCGGATTTAGGATCTCAAATCACTATTTCCGATACCATTGAAAATTAGGCTGTTACATTCATAACATTTCTTATAAATAATATAAATTTTTGTCATAATTTTATAAAATTATAACATTTTTTTACGAATAAGCATATTATTTTTATAATATATAGCATCGACACATAAATAATTTATATCCATGTTTTTTACCGTAATTTTTTCTTTGATAGATGGTCAGAACTTCATCTGAGTTCGAATCCTATTGAGAAGTCCACTTAAGATCAGAAATTGTTGAAGAAAGAACAAGATGCTTCCTTTGTCCCTTCCAGGCGATCGGAAAATAAAGAAATAATTAATATATTCAAGATAATTACGTATTTACAAAATACTGTCTCAATTCATCCTATTTTATCAGATCCGGGATGTGATATGGTTCCGAATGATGAATTGGGCAATTCTAATAAGATTTCATTCTTTAACAAAAACCCATTTTTTATTTATTTCATCTCTTCCATGACCAGAACAGGAGGGGATACACCTTACACCACGATTTTGAATCAGAAGAGAGATTTTAAGAAATGGCAGATCTATTCACTCTATCAATAATCGAGCCAAATCTGGTGTATTATAATGGATTTGCCTTTTCTATTAATTCCTACGGATTGGATCAAAAACAATTCTTGAATGAGGTATTCAACTCCAGGGATGAATCGAAAAAGAAATCTTTATCGACTCTACCTCCTATTTTTAATGAAGAAAATAAATCTTTTTATCGAAGGATCAGAAAAAAATGGGTCTGGATATCCTGCGAGAATGATTTGGAAGATCCAAAACAAAAAATAGTGGTATTTGCTAGCAACAACATAATGGAGGCAGTCAATCAAGATAGATTGATCCAAAATCTTATTCAAATCTAATATAGCACCTATGGGTACATAAGAAATATATTGAATAGATTCAATAAAAAGAATCGATCCAATCGCAACTATTATAACTTTTTTTTATATAATATACAAATTAAGTAAAAAAACAATATAATAATTATATATATTAACCTTTATCTTTTTTTTATAAAGTGTCCTATAACTTTTATAACATTCTTATAAATAATATAATTATTTTCCATAATTTTATAAAATTATAACATTTTTTACGAATAATCATATTATTTTTATAATATAAAGCACCGACACATAAATAATTTATATCCATGTTTTTTTACCGTAATTTTTTATAAATAAATATAATATACACTTATATAACATTAGATTATTTTTATAATAGATATTATTTTCCTAACATTAAAAAAATAAGATTTAAGTAATATAATATTTATTATAACTTTATAAAATACACATAAATTATGTTATAATATAAGTTTTTAAGATTTATAATATAATAAAAAATATTTTTTTTTCAAATTTGAGTTATGATAGAGAAGTCAAGAGTGCTGTCTTAGGCTTCCCGAAGAAACAGGGAATACTGTGGTTGGGAAGAAGACGAGCGGTGACTTCAAATCGATGGAAGAAAGGAATGAAATTCTCTCCTTGAGGAAGAATTAACCCAACTAACGGTGAAAAGTTCATTAGTAACTCCATCTGAGAACCCGACGCTGATCTACTCTATTTGGACGAAGAAAACGTATAATCCAGATAGCTTGAGAGCACCATTACGAAATATCTGGAAAACAAAAAAGAAGTTCGAGATTCTTATCGCAGGGCAAAATTTGTTTACGATTTCTTTTGAAGATGAGGAAGACTTAGAACATATCTTGGAATGGAGGCCATGGCTCTTTCGAAAATAATTAATTATATTTGATAGGCTGACGCAACCTCTGGAGTGAAACAAGATTCAACTGGTTTTATCTCCGTTCTGGATAAAAGTTGGCTCGTGTCCACCTAAATGTGACAAGAAGGATTTGACGCATGCAATTGGATCTACTTTTAGGGGAGTTATTAGATCTGAGATAAAAGGGGAATTTTGTCGAATCAGAATTAACTTAGATATTCAAAAATAATTGAGAATGGGTGTTTTTGTTTCGCCGAATGGGCAAGGGAAAATTTGGCTATCTTTTAAATATGAAAATCTCCCAACTTTCTGTTTTGGTTGTGGTAGAATGGGCCATGGGATTAAGGAATGTTTGGAAATACACGTTGAAGATTGTACAAAGGCAGACGATGAGCATCCTTTCTAGTTAGCACTCAAGGCAGAATCTTCCATGGTAGGGAAAGAAAGTTTAATATTTGGTTCAATGTGGAAAAAATCAATGAAGCAATGCTTTTACATAGGAGAGGAAGCAGTGAAAAAAGATGATACTCTTTTTCTAGAAAAGTCAAATCTCTCTCATTGGTCGAAGAACGAAGTTACTTCGAAGAAGAACTCTGTGAATCGGGAAACAGAGAAAATGCAGGAAAAATCTAGAGATAAAGATACTAATAGTTTGCCTCAAGTTTCGACTATAAAATGGGAGGAAGAGTCAAACAAAAACTGGTGCATTACAGCAGATACTCCAAAAGCAAACTCTAAAGAAGTGGGACTTACAAAAGTGGTGGAAAAGACCAGTATAAACTGGTATAGTGCTGCGGATAATTTTAAAAACAAATTTGAGGATGAAGAGCCCACCAATCCAGAAGAAATTATTCATTTGGGCCACAAAAAAAGGAGCAGGCACCATAAAGAAAATAGTGATTCAAATATGACTGAGCTTACAATGGGTAAACAGAAATTTGATTAAGAGGAAGCGATTGATTTTGAATCCTTTGCTGAAGACGCAACAAAAAAAACAAAGACTGTTGAGGGGAATTTGGGTGGTAGTACAATAGTAGAGTTGATACGCTCTATTACGGAGGATGGTGATGGTTTTCCACAAATTACATTGGCGGCTGGCAAATGGCCAGCTGACCGGAATCAATGAAAATTCTATACTGAAACGTCCTAGTACTGGGGAATCCTCGGGCTACTCGAGGGCTTCAACACACGTTGAAGCTCTATAAACCCCAAATGGTCTTCTTAATGGAGACAAAATTAGATAGTATTCGAATGGAACATTTTCGGAAACGGTGTGATTTTCTTAATGGGTTGGATATTCCAGCCAATAGTTCGCGTGGTGGGTTAAGTTTTGCATGGAATGTTAACAACTTATTTCATGTCTACAACTATTCAAACAACCACATTGAAGTGGAGATTAATGAAGAAGATAACCCATATAAGTGGCGATTCGCTGGATTTTATGGTAATCCAAATCAACTAAATAAGCAGGAGTCATGGAATCTACTCCGTAGATTAAGGAATAGTTGCTCAATGCCGTGGTGTGTATGTGGAGACTTCAATGAGATTATGTATGCACATGAGAAAATGGGAGGGCCATCAAAAGATGAAAGGCAAATGGAGGAATTTCAGAAAGCTCTGGAAGACTGTGATCTGTTTGATATGGGTTATAGTGAACAAAAGTTTATTTGGGAAATGGGTAATTTTGTGCATACAAATATAAGGGAACGACTCGACAGGGGAGTAGCAAATCGAGAATAGCTGAATTTATTTTCTGATTATTCAGTACAACACCTACCTCATTCATTCTCTGACCATTGTCCAATTTTCATCCAAACAACGCCAAACGTAAAACAATTTGGGGGTAATCTTTTTAAATTCGAATCATGGTGGCTAACCGAGCCTTCATGTGAATAAGTTATTAAGAAATTATGGCAGGAGAAGACCGGTAGTGTCTTGGATAAATTTGAGCATACCCGAGTTAGTTTACAGAGATGGGGAAAAAAATCAAAGAAGAACGTATCAAGAGATCAAAATTTCTTCGGGAAGGATTGGCGAAACTTGACGGAATGGAGAGGGATGATGATACCCTAGCAGAGATGATTGATGTGAAATTAGAATTAAACTGGGAAATGGAAAAAGAAGAGATGTATTGGAAACAGAGAACAAGAACGAATTGGTTGCGCCAAGGGGATAAAAATATAGCTTTCTTCCATAGTCAAGCATCACAAAGGTGGAAAATGAACAAAATACGAGGTTTGGAAGACAATAAAGGAACCTTCAGAACTGGGGACGAAGACATGGAAAACATTATAGGAGATTACTTTATGAGGCTGTTCGAATCTGGTGAAGTTGGCGACACCAATTACCTCCTTTCAGGTGTTAAGAGAAGTATCACTGAGAACATGAATTAGTTGTTAACTGCGAATTAAAAAAGGAGGAAATAAAGGAAGCAATAAACAGTATTAGGCCGACCAAAGCCCTTGGACCCGATGGTTTTTTAGCCATTTTCTTTCAAAAATTTTGGCATATCGTGGGGCGGGAGGTGAGTGATTTTTGCTTAGATGTCCTTAATAAAAGAAAATCTTTTGATCCTTTAAATCATATGAATATCATTTTAATTCCAAAGAATCTCCATCCGAAATATCCATCAGAATTTAGGCCAATTTGTCTTTGCTCAGTTTTTTATAAGATAATCTCAAGTTCTATAGCAAACAAATTCCAAGAAGTATTGGATTATTGCATTGATCTAGCTCAAAGTGCCTTTGTACCTGGAAGGCTTATTACTAACAATGTCCTTCTAGCTTACAAAATTCTTCATTCTATGCGAAACAAAAGGATAGGGAAATAAGGCCTAATGGCTCTAAAGATTGACATGAGCAAAGCATATGATCATGTGGAGTAGGAGTTCTTGAAGCGAATGATGGCCAGAATGGGTTTTGATGAATCTTGAATACAACTTATTATGAAATGCATTAGTGCTGTCTCGTACTCTGTTGTTTTAAATGAGATACCAGGGAAGGTTTTTACTCCGATGAGAGGCTTGCGTCAAGGGGATCCGTTGAGTCCTTTTTGTTCCTAATGTGCAGCGAGGGGTTGTCAACTCTACTAAGACTTGCAAGTGATGAAGAAGTTCTGAGAGAGGTTAAGGCGAGCAGGAAAAGTCCTCAGATTACTCATCTCCTTTTCGCAGATGATTGTGTTTTATTTAGGGAAGCAACCGATAAGGGTACAGAAACATTTGAAACGGTTATAAAAGAATATGAAATTTGTTTGGGGCAATGCGTTAATTATGGGAAGTCAATTGTTTTCTTCAGCTCCAACACCACTGATATAATCCGATTATCTATTTCAAACAGGCTGGGGGTCAAATGGTCAAATAATTGCGAGAAATATCTGGGTTTGCCGAATATGGTGGGAAGAAAGAATAGGTTAGCATTTCTACATCTAAAAGATCGCGTAAAAATGAAAATTGATTGCTGGAGTACACGAATATTATCACAGGGGGAAAGAAGTTTTTATTAAAGCTGTGTTGCAAGCTATCCCAACCTATACAATGGGATGTTTTCTTTTATCGAAATTAGTTTGCAAGGATATGGAACAAACAATAGCCAAATTTTGGTGGCAAAAGAGTCATGGGAAACGTGGGATATATTGGTGTTCATGGAGTAATCTTTGCGAATTAAAGGAGTTTGGTGGTCTTGGTTATTGTAATTTTGCAAAATTTAATTTGGCACTCCTCGCAAAGTAAGGATGGTGACTAATTGAAAATCTTAAGTCCCTTCACGCACAAACATTAAAGGCCAAATATTACCCGAACTCTGACTTCTTAAACTCAGAGCTAGGGAACTTACCTTCATATATTTGGAAAAGTATATAGGCTGCAAAGGGTCCTCTGAAAACATGATTATGTTGGAGGGTGGGTAATGGGCACAACATTAAAATTGAAACTGATGCATGGGTCTCGAATGTCGATAATCTGCATATTCAGCAAATGGTTAGAAGGCAAAACATATCGATGGTAGTAGATCTGATTGATAGCAACACTAGATCCTAGAAAACAAAGTTGATTAACAGTACCTTTTCTGAAGAATATGCTAAAAAAATCCTCCATATTTCGCTAGCTAACACTCCACACGATGACCTTCTGGCTTGGAGGGGCGAACCAACAAGCGAGTACACAGTGAGGAGTGGATACAAATTACTATTACACGGTAATTTTATCAATAGTTACAATCTGATTAAAAATAGGAAATGCCACAAAAAGCTGTGGATAAGTGACCTCCTTTCAAAAATAATTATTACAGCTTGGAGAGCCACTCTAAACTATCTACCTACATTAGCAAACCTAAGAATTAAAAGATTAACAAATGAAGCCGCCTGCCCAATGTGTGTGGAAGGATTGGATAACAGAGAACATATATTTCGTGAATGTGCTGTTGCAAAGGAAACATGTGATAACTTAAATTTTGCATGGCCTAATAATATATCTCATATGGAATTTAAGGAGTGGTTCACCTGGATTGTGCTAAATAGAAAAACTGATGTCTGTCGAAACTTTATCTGTGCCATTTAGGCTATCTGGTCTGCTAGGAATAAATGGATTCATGAAGGCCAAAAGAGATCAGGAGCAGAGGTAGTAAGGTTTATCTTAAAATATCTACAGGATCTAAACAGTATTAATCAAATATAGGTTACCTCAAGTCCGAGCGCTACCATATGGAGACCTCTGGAGCAAGGCTTTTGTAAAATCAACTTCGATGCAGCTGTAGATCTCAAAGAGCACAAATCATGTTCAGGAATCATTGTCAGAGATTGTAATAGGGATGTGGTAGCCACGAAATCCACAATCCATGAGAACATACCTTCAGGTTTTGCAGCCGAAACCATTGCATGTTTACAAGCAATTATTATGGGTAGGGATTTGGGACTACAATTTGTTGACATTGAAGGAGATTCCCTGATAGTGATTAAGAAAGCCCAAAGTACAAACATGGATAAATCGGTAATAGGTTCTTACATCCAAGACATTCAAGAACTGAGTAAATTTTTCCTTAAGAGCAATTTTCAACATGTAAGAAGACCAACAAACGAAAAGGCACACAGTTTGGCATCAAAAGGGCTAAAAATGGAAGAAGTTGCTTACCCTAATCATAGAATAGTCGGCCTAGAAATCACAAAAGCGGAGATTGATAGAGGATGGTGATGAAGGCTATCGACGTAAACAAAAGGAAAATGGCTGCAGCATCAGACGGATGAGGTTCAGGAAAGGTCTGCAAAGAAAAACGATAGCAGGAAATGGAAGATTTTTTGTAACTAGCTATCGATTGAACTGCTGGTATAGGGAGGTGAAAAGGCAACAATTTAGTGGAGACCAGCTGTTGGCTATGACTGGATTAAGTTTTAGTTTCCTATTTTTAATTGGGTAAATTACACCAACAGTCATTCAACTTTAGGGTAGCTAACAAAACAGTCACTTAAGTTTCATTTCAGTCACTCAACTTTAAAAAAATAACAAAACAGTCCTTTTAACCATTTTCCGTTACAAATGTAATGGAAAAATGACATGGCATTTAATAGTGGGTTATTTTTCATTGTAACAGTCTTTTTTAACCCTAAACTGCCCTGAGTAGTAGAAGAAGAAGAGAAAAAGAAGAATAAGAGAAGAAACAGAGAAGAAGTGAAAGAGGAAGATGAAGTGAAAGAGAAGAAACAGTGGGTTATTTGTCTGCAAGGTAGGAACAGAACGCACGAGCTCCTAGACCTGCAGTGTTTGCAAGCAACATTTTTTCTCTTCTTTTCTCCTTATTGATCATCTCTTTGATCGCATGAGCCGCAGCAATGGGACTCGGTATCTTCTACTGTATTATTATTGCTGACCCTGATTAGCTCCTCTTTGACCTGTTCCATTGTGTTGCTTAAATCCATAACCATGGCTTCATTTGCATTGGCAAGCCTTTCCCACCATTGGCTCTCCATTTCGGCTTTTTTCAAGCAAGCTTCGAGCTCTATTGATTTCTTTGTTGCTCGTGCCAAGTCTTCTTCTTTTCGCTTCATCAAATATAAAGCCTTCCATTCCATGGTCTTTAGTAGCGTGCCTAGTTGTCGCCTCATTTGCTCTCGTAATACAGATTTTAGCCTCCCATTCTGTGTTTTTCCCCCACAAAAAAAAATAAGGAACTTTGAGTGAAAGTGATCAATTTTTGATATTAAAAAAAAGAACATTAAAAGAAAGAACCCTTGCCTGAAAATGAAGAATGCAATCAAGCTCCTTCCTTTGCACCTCAAGTTGAGCATCTAAAGCTTGAGAAAGTGTCATGGAGAGAAAATTATCACACATTGACAACGAAGACGATGAAGGAGAAGAAGTAGAAGCCAAGTTGTGAGCGTTTTGTTGTAGATGAAAAAGAAGCGTATTTTGAGAAAGTTGTTGAAGACTAAAACAAAAAACAGGCTGAGGTGGTGCAGGGATTGGTGGCATCCAATCCTGAAGGGCGCACATGGGGCAACGTAGTAAACCCAAGTTTTCAGGATACAACTGTGATTGAACAATCATAATAATAACTTCTTGTAAAAATTCAAACTAAGAAGCAGAGAAGTGAAGCAAAAAAAAAAAAATGGGGTTTGGTTTGAATGCTAAAAAGCTAAGGCTTTCTCCATATATTTATATCAGAATGAAAATAAAGCCATGCCCATTATGAATGTGAAATCCGTGGATGGGCTATAAGTAAACCAGGAAAACTGACAAAAGCTTTAATATATATACTGTTTTTGGTGAAGGCGTGCTTAAGGAAGATGGACAAAGAGACTAAGTGAATGCTTAGGGGTCTCTCTCTCTCTCTCTCCCTCTCTATCCTTCAAAACCCAAAAAGAAAGCATTAATGAGAGAGAGAAGAAAGGTGGCAGTAAACGACGACGTAGACATGAAGATTTTGTGACAGTAAGTCACTCAATTGGGACGTGAAAGAGTCAGAATGATATAAAGGAGCGGAGAAGAGGGCAAGAGATTGGAGAAATTTTAACAGTTTGGTCATTGGAAAAGGCTGAATAATAGCATTTTTCATTAATTCTTTCACTAGCTGTTTCTCAAAATATAAGCACTATTGGCTTCCATGGTGCTTGAGTGCTTGGTTTTTTAGGGATGCGGGTGGCTTGGGGTTGTTTAGCAACTATTGTTGTGGCTCCTAATTTGTAGCAATTGTTCTGTTGTGGGAGAAAGAAGATGAAGAGAAATGAGAGAAGAACAAGAAAAAATAAAAGAAGCATAAAGAGAAAGAGGTTGAGAGAGAAGAAGATGAAGAGAAAGATGAGAAGAAAAAGAAGAAAAATCATTCTGACCAATCATCTTTTTTTTTTGTTCGACCTTTTGACTACTTGTCCAACGTGGTAAGTTAACTGGCCACATCAGCTAGCTAACTGGCCACGTCAGCTATTCCGTTAAACTTGTGACGGAAAATGTTAATGAGTGACTGATTTGTCACTTTTCAATAACGTTAGTGACTATTTTGTTATTCTTTCAAAGTTGAGTGACTGAAATGAAACCTAGGTGATTGTTTTGTTAGCTACGCCAAAGTTGAGTGACTGTTAGTGTAATTTACCCTTTTTAATTTTGTCTCGGGTCGTTCTTTTTCTTCATTTGTGGGCCATTTTCCTTTTAATCTGTTTCAAAGAAATTGATTTCATTTATTACTTAGTTAATAAATTCCAGTCAAATTTTTTCAAAAAAAAAGATTTATAATATAATAAATCTTTGATTATAATATCCTAAACACTTGTACATGTTCATGCTTATAATATAAAAATTTATAACTTAAACTTGTAACAAAATAATTTTTTAAAATTAAAATTGGGTGCAATTATCCGCATAATTATTCTGATTCTCACTCACCATTTAAGAATTGGAGTACTCCAATTACACCAAATTCTCAATAGAATCCATTAATTATATATAATTACACTCAAATTCAATTATTAAATATCTGATAAAACACTAGCTAAGAGTAATTCAAATACTCAAATTAATAACTACGATGATCACCAAAACATATCGCACTTACCGACAAATCTAATTACGTGGCTTTTCAAAAACTATCTATGTATACAACTTTTGAAAAATAGATGAGGATGAAATTTTTACCAAGATGGATCAAAGCACAAATGATTTCGGGCCAACATAGAAATAGAATGTCTAGCCCATACAAAAGCCAACTCGATAGCATGTTCAAGATGTTTCCCTATAAATTATTTTCGCTCTCTCCCAAAATATTTGCTCTTCTTTTCTCCGATTAGGGTTCCTTCATTCTTCTATTTAGGAAATTTTAATTTTCAACTTGTTTTCGTTTATTCTCTTCGATTTTGGGTTAAACCCTAGAAGGCTCCTCGCGAAAACGTCAGATGGTTAGTTTTCTTTTCTCTAATTACTCTACTTTTTTTTCTCCTGGAATTTTAACACTTTTCTTTCAATAAAATAATTGCATCTAACTGTCTGTTCTTTACTTGGTTATAATTTTCAGGCAACTTTAGCTGATTCATTCCTTGCGGACCTTGATGAATTATCTGACAACGAAGCCGATGTTCTGGTGAGTTGAAACTATACTTACCTTCTCTATTTTGAGTTTCAGCCTCTTTTTTTTTTATTCGATACTTAATCTGAATCTTAATGTTCATATCATTCTTTACAGGAGGAAGAAAATAATGATGTCGCAAACATGGAAGAAGATATTGATGGTGACCTCGCGGATATCGAAACGCTTAACTACGATGATCTGGACAGTGTTTCCAAATTGCAAAAAAGTCAGAGATACATTGATATAATGCAGAAAGTAGAAGATGCGCTCGAGAAGGGTTCTGATATATCAAATCAGGGCATGGTACTGGAAGATGATCCTGAGTATCAGCTGATTGTGGACTGTAATGGACTATCAGTTGATATCGAGAATGAGATTGTTATTATCCATAATTTTATACGTGATAAGTACCGATTGAAGTTTCCTGAGCTTGAATCGCTTGTGCATCATCCAATTGATTATGCTCGTGTGGTGAAAAAGATTGGCAATGAGATGGATTTAACCCTTGTGGATTTGGAAGGGCTTTTGCCTTCAGCTATCATTATGGTTGTTTCAGTTACAGCATCAACTACCAGTGGCAAGCCACTTCCTGAAGATGTTCTCCAGAAAACTATTGATGCGTGTGATCGTGCTCTGGCTCTGGATACTGCAAAGAAGAAGGTTCTTGATTTTGTAGAAAGTAGAATGGGATATATTGCACCAAATCTTTCTACTATTGTTGGAAGTGCTGTTGCTGCTAAACTTATGGGTACTGCTGGTGGTCTTTCAGCATTAGCTAAGATGCCTGCTTGTAATGTTCAGCTGCTTGGTGCGAAGAAAAAGACCCTTGCAGGGTTTTCCACTGCAACGTCACAGTTTCGTGTTGGGTATATTGAACAGACAGAGATTTTTCAAACTACACCCCCTGCTTTGAGGAGTCGTGCTTGTCGCCTCTTGGCTTCTAAAGCAACTCTTGCAGCACGTATAGACTCTACTAGAGGGGATCCTTTAGGGAATGCTGGAAAAACCTTAAAGGAAGAAATTCATAAGAAAATTGAAAAATGGCAAGAACCACCTCCTGCAAAGCAGCCTAAACCACTTCCTGTTCCTGATTCTGAACCTAAGAAAAAGAGGGGTGGTCGTCGCTTAAGGAAGATGAAAGAAAGGTAGTTCTGTTATTTTGATTACCATTGAAATCTTTGTTTTTTCTTTTAAATTTTTTTTCCAGCAATTTGTTTGTGCATTCTGCATTTTGCTTATATCTATATATGTTATTTTCAGGTATGCTATAACAGACATGAGGAAGCTAGCGAACAGGATGCAATTTGGAGTACCTGAGGAAAGCTCTTTAGGTGAACTTTGATTTTTCTAATTTCTGAAGAATCATTTTTAGTTTTTTTTTCTTTAATGATGATTGAACTCAAAAACCATGTTTTGGGTCTTCAATAGGCTTGTAACCTCTGGTTATGTAAATACGATAATGCTTAACTACCTTCTTTAATGAAATGTCTAGTTCTGTATATTCTCTTGAGGAGTTACTTTCATGGAGCAGTTTCTAGAATCTAGTTATCAACTAAGAAGAACATAACCTATTTCCCACAGTTTTCTGACTGTTCATTTCCCTTTTGATGTTAGGTGATGGACTAGGTGAAGGCTATGGCATGCTTGGTCAGGCTGGGAGTGGCAAACTGCGTGTTTCAATTGGTCAGAGCAAACTTGCAGCCAAAGTTGCTAAGAAGTAGGTTCTCCTGTTCTTTTTTTCCCCCTTAATCGGTTAGCTTAATTTAGTATTTTTTTCTGTTCATCTCTCAAATTCAACCTTGCATGTTGATCTCCTGGGTGATACACTTTTTCCTTCACTTCAGGTTCAAGGAAAAGAATTACGGAAGCAGTGGTGCCACCTCTGGGCTGACTTCAAGTTTGGCATTCACACCTGTGCAGGTATTTATAGCTTCTTCTAATTTGACCATGAGCTGAAGGGATGTCAGTATATGTTGTTTTTATTATGACATATTTGACATAGGAAAGATTTGAGAAGTTAGCGTACATGGCTTTTATTAGGTGCAAGAAAGGGTTTAGAACCTAGGAGTCTAAATAGTGTAAAGTTTAGGTTATTTCTATTTCTTTTGGTTGGCATTTTTGCATTGTTGACTTAAATTATAAGAAGAGTGCTGGAGTAGAGGTGATCATGGGCCGGGCCAGCCCGGGCATGAAAAATGGGCCTAAAATTTTGCCCAAGCTCGACCCAAATAAAAATGCTAAAACCCAGGCTGGGCCTGGCCCGCTTGTATTAATTTTTTAATATTATTTAATATAATTTTTAAATATATATAATACATCAAAAATATTAAAAACATCAAAATAAATATTTCCCAACAAATTGAAAATAAATTTTAAAAAATATGTAGACTTAAAGAACACTAAGATAGATGCAACTTAACAAGCAAATGCTTTTAAAATAATAAAGAATTAACAAATGCCTTTAAAATAATAACAAAATTAACAATAAAATAAGTTTTATACAATATCCAAACAATAACAATAAAATAATAGCAACATAATAGTAAAATGGTAGCAAAATAGGGAGAAAACAACAAGAAAATAACATTCAAAAACAAAAAAAAATGCAGATCTTTTTGTCTTTTAGTGAATTCGGTTTGGGCTGGGCCGGGCCCGGGCCAAAAATGCCTTACCCTAGGCTTGGCCCATTTTCAAATGGGCCTAATTTTTTGTCCAAGCCCATTGTTTGGGCCTATATTTTTGCCCAAACCCTCCCATATTTTGGGCGGGCTGGGTGGCTCGACCCATGAGCAGGTCTATTCTGGAGATGTGGAAGACTGAGGGAACAAGGTCAGGTTTCTGGTTATGAAAGCACATGACATATTTTTAATTTTTAGGTAGTAGCATGTGTGCATGTGTGCGAGGTTTAACAAACTTTAGAGGGTTAACTTCTGATATGTGGCTGATTGGCTTTATGTTTATATGTAACATTGATCATTCTAAAATTTAGGACTGTAATTTGTGATGATTGTTTTCTCTATTTTCTATGTAGAATAGGAGAAGGTTGGCAAAAGTCTTAGTTTGAACTTCTTTTTACATGGATCAAACAGACATTATATTTTTGTTTGTGTGGGTAATGATTGGCATTTTTTGTCATCAGGGGATTGAGCTCACAAATCCTCAAGCTCATGCACATCAGCTTGGCAGTGGAACTCAAAGTACTTACTTCTCAGAGACAGGAACATTTTCAAAGATCAAGAGGACATAGAAAGGGAAGAAGCTCACCTAATTAGATGACATTTGGTTATGGTGTAATTACGCATTTGATACGAGTTTTATAAACTAAAGCACAAGTTTTGTTAGCTTAGCTGGCTATAATTGTCCCTTCTTTGTAAGCTACCAGTCACTGTTTCCCTGTTATCTTCCAGAATCCCCTGTTTTTAAAGAAGAGCTGATGAAGGCAGCAATCAGCAGGTGAAAGATTGAAGAGAACCATCAGCAGCAACCAGTGTCATAGGGTCATTACTCTTCTCTTCTCAAAGGACATGTATGATAAGGTATGATAGGATGTATAATGCATCCAGACTTATCCTTTTTTTATCCAAAGTGGGATTAATGCAATTTGTCTACTACTTTTAAAACACTTGGCTAGATATCTGAACTGGGCTGAAAAATTATGCCGGAAAAGGAATGATGCATAACATGACTTTTAAAATAAATGCCCTAACCTTGAATGAAAACCTACTGATTTGAGGCTTGAATACTAGGCAGATTTTCAACATAATTGCCTTTGATGTGAAGGAGTGTTGTGCTAAATAGTAAGTTTTAAAATTATACATTACTAGTTTTTTTAGCAGATATTTCATATTACGTTTTCAATGATTTTCATATTTTACTTTTTTAGCTATTATATAGTCCAAGTTTTCCTATTCCACAATTTTCAGTTACTAAAGAAAATTTAATTTTAAAATAAGAAATCATCCAATTATGTTAAGTTTCTTTTTTCTGTAGCTTAACTTTTAAAACTTTCAAAGTGGTAATTTAGTCATGTTTGGTTTTTCTTTTGTCCATTTTTATCGTTCAAGTGTTTGACAAAAGGGTGAGATTGTAGTTTAAAAAATTGGTATAATAATAAATTTAGCTTTTAAATTTTTACATATTGTGTTAATAGTCATAACTTTTAAAAATATATAGGTTTTGCTTGGCAAGTAATTATTTTATTTTATTTTATATTTTAGTTAGGATATATATTTTGAGTTATTATTTTTGTGTCTATCAGGATATCCATTTGAGTTTATTATAGCTAATGAATTTTATTGAAGGAATTGGAATGTGATTATATTTGATGTGAAGAATAGAGTATCGAGTCTATTTTGCTGCGTTTATAATTTCATTTGAGTTTATTATAGCTATTTTGATATATGATTAAAATTTGTTAAGGATTAAATTGGTAGAATTTGTAAATGTAGACTAAATTTGTTGACTTATTTAGAATTACGGCCCAATTGAGGATTTAAATGTGTTATTATACCAATTAAAAAAAAAAAGAGTGAGTCATCATTTTCATAAAAAAGTAACAGGAATTGGTGAGTGATGAAAGTTTTTGTAGTTGGGGAAGTATGAAAATTAGATGGTTTATGATTATAATAGAATATGGATTAGAGTTTGCAAGTGGTAAAAACTAAATAAGAGATTGTGAGTGGTGATGCCTTTTGAGGGCCCATTTTCAACATTTCTTTTTGAAGGTATCTCAATTATATAAAAATGGATAGATATTACAGTGGTCGTTAGACTTTGTTCACCATTACTTTTTAAAAACATCTCTGGGTTGGAGCAATAGGTGGAAGACACGAAAAGAAAAATATACAAGTTATAGTTTGTACTTTTTTTTTTTTTTTTTTTGGTTCGGAGGACTAGAGTTGATGTTTTTAACTTTTATTTATCAGTTATTGTTTTTCTTTTAAAATTTATTACAAATATATAACATATATTTTGAATTTGTAAACAATCTATATTAAGCTTAATGTATTTAAAATTTATATTTTATATATTAAAATATTGAAGATGAGATACAATAAATTATTTTTGTATAATATTATAATATTAACAGATTTGAATATCATTTAAGTGTATAGTTTTTTAGTTTGAAATGCCATTTCTGGAATGGGTATTTTATATTTTCAAAATCATTTTTCGGTAACAATATTAAATATTTAAATTTAAAGGTCAAATTTTGCTATGTGAATTTGGTTATTGTATTTTAATCCTTCTCTAATTTTTTGAAATTTTAGACATGATGTTAAATTAATTAGGTTAAATTTTACTGTTAGTGTCAAATCTATTAACATGATCTTTTTGTATGTATTATATGAAAATATAATGAAAATATATTTGATGCATACAGTTTTGGAAGTATTTAACTTAACAAATTTAGGAATTAAACACGATAAAATTAAATTTAAAACTTTTTAAAATAATTCTTTCCAAAGAGCTTTTCAAAAGTAGCACACTAATCCTAAGTTGACCTTGATTGTTTCATATACAGCAAGTTTCATGAGAAAAAGACTACGAAGAGGATAAAAAAGAGATCAAATATATGAGAAAAATTGTAATAACTATGTCTATTAAGAATTGATGTAGAAAATAATTAAGGTTCTGAAATCATGGTATTTATTTCTTCAAATCTCATTATATTTGTCAATTCTTATTGATTTTATATAAAATTATATTTTTACATTTTAAAAGAGATGAGTTTTTTGGTGGTTTATCTGGCGAGTGATATCAATTTAACTAAACAATAATAATACAGAGACGACTCGTGTTCTCATGGTGCATGATTCACCGACAACACTTTGTACACAAATATTATATTATCTACAATCATTTCCTACTTCGAGTAAAATGTTTAAGGTAAGATACACTTTACGTTTTTAAATACTTTTTATACATCTTAACTTAGTACCTATATTTTTGTATTGGAAAAAAATTACTTCTGTCCAATTTTAAAATTTGTCCAGTAAATTTGTTAGTAACAATTCATAAAATTACATATTAATGATATATCTAGAATAAAATATTTTGATTAAGTAATGCCATTATAAAAACCAAAGTATCAAATTATGTTGCAAGTGAAGTATAGAGATTAAATATGGTAATGGCAAAAATTGAAATTTGACTATTATCATCTGTACTATTAATAAAACCCGTAACTAAGTTGGTGTTACGGGTTATCTAGATATTAACTCGACTAGGAAATGAATAATATATCTTTTTATTTTTTTTGATGGTCTATTTGTCCTTTTATACTTTTATATAGTTTTTAATAAAATAACTAAAATTGATATATTTAGACTTTAAGTGTATAAACATTTATTTTGACCGTTACATTAATAATAACTCTTGAGTAAATTTAAAAATATAACTATTATCATAAAATGAAATGTTATTATTATTATTATTATTATTATCAGTTTTAGATCTTACATTTCATTGTTTGTTATATCTTATTTTTAAGCGTATGTTATGGGTCTCGCAAAGGAGCTTGTAATTAATATGAGACCCTTTATGTTCTCTTGAGGTCATTCGGCTCGACAAAATTGGCTCATTACTTGGATCCTAGTTAAATTATAAACTCTCTAATAACTTGTATTTTTACTTGGATAATTATTATAATTCCTAAATAATAGAAATGTATAGAGTTTAATTCTCTTAAGACTGTCATCTTGTATATAGATACTAATCTCTGCCATTGATGTAATTCGATCTGTATTGTTGGAACTGGAGGATCTCAAACACCTTATTGCTTTCTTGTGGCTTTTTGGTTTGTTTTGTTTTTCTGTTTTTTGAGTTTGCTTTTGCATTGTCTCGATGCCTTAGAGAAGTTTTTTTGTAAATTATCACTTTCGAGAGTAAGGTTAACTTAAGCAGATTTGAAACAAAAAAAATCGTCTAAGATAGACAAAAGTTCTAATCTTATAACACGTGTGATAGAATTTCTAATATAACTAAAAAAGAGAATGGTGTTAATATTTTTTTTTTTCAGTCAAAATTCCTTCTATATAATTGTGACCCAAAAAAAATCCTATATATTCACTTATTTCAATAAGTAGAGTTTCTTGTCAAATACTAATTTAAAGTCGAAAGGAAATTTTTATTTACTTTTCAAAAAAAATATGGATGATATTTAGAACCATTTTTGGGGTTTACTTTAGAACCGATTTTGTGATTTTAAGCTTGTAAAAGAAAATTGCATTAAGAACTCACCCCACAACTTTATTCACTACAAATTCCTCTTCACGCAAAAAAATATTTTTATTTAATATTATAAAAGGAATTTATTTTACATACTAATATTTGTATGGTTTTTAGATAGGGCTGTCCCTGCAGAAATGAAACTGAGTGGAACTGGTGGACACCTGTCCTTGAGTAACATGGCCCATCCCACCCCATTCATTCCATTCCACCTGTCTTATATTTAAATTAAATATTTTTATTATTTTATTTCTAAATAAAAATATTAATATTATATAAAATAAATTTCAAACTCAGTCCGGTTCATAAATAATTCTAAAGTAGTAAGCTATATATATTTGATACAACAATATACAATTTTGGAACTATATATATATATATATATATCTAATTATGCATAGTTTAGGTATTATATTAAAAAAATAAGAACTTATAGTGGGATTATTAAAAAGAATACATGATTAATTACTTTCATTTATTATTTTTATTTATGAAATATAAAATATTTTAATGAAATAATAGTTATCAAGTCTTCATTAAATTAGTAAGTAATAATTAATCTATTCTAATTTTTTATATTTATTACATTAGTTGATATTATTTTTATTTTTATTAATAAAAATTAATATTAAAATAATACTTTGAATCCAATACTCTATTATATAATAAATAAAAATATAATTAATATGATTTCATTTATTATTATTTAACTCGATTGTATAGTTAAATGAATAAAAAATTTGTTAAATTTATCATATTATTTATATGACTTTAACTATTATTAGTTATTAATTAATATTAAAATCATTTTTAAAATTTATCTATTATTATTCAACATAGTTTAAATGTATAAAACCTCTATTATTGCATTTATAAAACATTATTCATGCTAAGTAACTTAATATTTCATATATTAACATTATTTTAGTTATTTTTACTAATAATTAGTATTACAATAATACGTTAAATGAAAAATTATATTATGTAAAAAAAATTAAAATAAAAGTTATTTTTAATGTCGAATTAATAATATAATAGATAAAATAAAATATTTTCATCTGTTCAAACTTGTGTCTTTATTTAAAATGTTCATCTTTAAAATATATATTAAATTAAGAAAATTATTCAAAGTAAAATAGCAATATTTTAAGTTGTGTTAATTTAATTTTTAGTTTGGTTTAAGAGGGTATTATATTAATTATCCAATGGACTGCCACGTAGGACTGTCGTTAGGGAGATAACAAAGTTTAACGGTAAAGTGATCACTTCGTAACAAAACAATAATGTAAGTGACTAGAACGTAACATTTCAAACATAAGTGACTATTTTTGTAGTTTACCCAATTCAATTTAGACTTACAAAAATATTTAGATTCGATTAATATACAAAATTTTCCTTGTAATTCATCCAAATTATTTTCAGAAATTTTTGCAATTATCTTATGCTCAACGCATTTCACGTTCCCATTACGAGGCTATTTTACCTAAATAATCCAAAAAAAAAAATGAATTATGTAAATAACCCTAGTTTAAAAAACAATCACCCCAATAACCTAAAATGAACAGTAAACTTGGGTTGGGGGTAGTAAATAGCCGGTATCAGATAAATTTCTGACACAATCATTGTCAGGTGGTAAAAATATAATTTTTTAGGTGCTAGGGACTAGATGGCCGACACCCTTGTATTTTTTTTGACCCCGTATCATACCGGTACACATTTATACCAATATTCAAAAAAAAAATTTAAGGTGTTGGCACATTGATGGTCGACACTTCTTTATTAAATTAAAAAATATTTTTTTTGGTGTTGGGACATTGATGGCCGGCACCCTTGTACCAGATTAAAAAAAATAATTGTGTGTTGGGACACTAATGTCGGCACCCTAGTACCAAGTTTAAAAAAAAATTTGGTGCTGGGACATTGATGGTCGACACCTTTGTACTAGATTTAAAAACAAATTGGGTGCTGGAACACTGATGGCTGGCACCCCAGCACCAAATTAAAAAAAAAAAAAAATTAAGTGTTAGAATACTGATGGTCGGCACCCTTTATACCAAATTTTAA
Source organism: Gossypium australe (assembly GCA_005393395.2). Lineage (NCBI taxonomy): Eukaryota > Viridiplantae > Streptophyta > Magnoliopsida > Malvales > Malvaceae > Gossypium > Gossypium australe. The sequence goes on from CM016616.1 coordinate 18,965,141, forward strand.
AAAATAAATTTTTTAACTGATGGCCAACACCCCTTTAGTGGTATTGTAATTGGATTGGAAAAAAATTGTTGAGATTACCATCAAATGAGAGTGTTTGGGTGTGTACCATCAAATGGGGATACCGTATTTGAGAGTGTATCATCAAATAGGTGTGATGTAGTGGATTGCAAATGGGAGTGTACAACCAAATTTCGAGGTTGAATTATATATTATCATATTTTAATGGAGTTGAATTATATATTGTTGCGGTATAAGCACATCAGTACTGCAAACCCCAACTATAATTCCCGGCTTGGGCCAGGTCTTCCAGTAAAGGGAGGTACATGATGTGGACTTTATTCTGATTTACGTCCGACATCAGTATCCCACCTATGAGTTGTAGAGTATATGCTCTTGCAGCGTGGATAATGTCCATCTGCGTTAGGTGGCTCGGTAGATGTTTGAAGTTATTTCTTAACCACGCGAATTTCAACTCGGTTGGTTTTCCTTCCTCATCATCAAGGGCACTCTTCCTAGTAATCGTTCACAAGTGCCCCACGGATCGAGCACTTTTCTAGGCTCTGTCACTGCTTCTCCGTTAATAGACAGCCCCAGCTGGACTGCTACATCTTGCAGTGTTATTGTTGCCTCCCCACATGAGAGGTGGAACGTGTGTGTCTCCGGGCACCATCATTCAACTAGGGCTGATATTAAATCGGCTCGTAGGTCAGCAATCTCAATGTACGTGGCTACCCCAAACCCCGTGGCATTCAAAAACAACAAAAACCTCTGATCGGGAAGATATCCCGAATCATAGAGTCAAGGTCTCACAACCTGATACCGTTCCTGCAAAAATAGTAAAAATCATATTGTAACACTCCTAACCTGTCTCCATTGTCGGATTAGGGTTACAAAGCATTATTGTTAAAAACATAACGTTTAAATTCAATACAGAATAATAATTCAACTTACAAAGTAAATAACAATTACACAATTTAATCATAGCAATAATACTCATTTGGGCCTTAAACCGAGCATTCGGGGCCTGAAAAATGATTTAAAAATAATTAGGGATTGATTTGAATAAATTAGAAAATTTTGAGAAAAACATGAAAAATTGTGAAAATATGGGTCACACGACTGTGTGGCCAGGTCGTAGCCCAGACGGTGTGACTCCAGACATGGCCGTCCACACGTCTGTGTGACTATTCCACGCGCTCGTGTGCATAGACCGTGTAACTCTCTGTGACTGTGTGGCTCAGGGTCACACGACCGTGTCGCCAAGCCGTGTAACTCTCTATGCCCGTGTGAACCAACCTGCGCCTAAAATTTTTAAAACACACGGCCGTGTGACAGCCCGTGTGCTCCATAATTAGCCCCTAAAGCAAGCTATTTCAAAATCAAACCTTGCCCAACAAGCCACTCCATTTGTACATACATTCAATGGACCTAAACATACTTCAAACATTCATAAACATACCAATTCAATTAACCTAAATCTTATAACCAATATGCTATTCCAAGACACCTCATTTAATACCATAATAAAATCAATTAAGAACAAAACTATAATGCCATATCTCAAACACAAAATATAGGTAAAATAGCTACCTATTTACAACAATTGTCAATCCATTTCACCATTCAAATTAAGCATACCAAAATGACCATATTCATATAGCTTTTAACATGTACAAGCCAACTATACCATATATGCACATAACCATTTACAAAAGAAAGTATAAATGATGTTAAACCCTATACATACCATTTATAACCATAGATCAAAATAACTCAGATAGGACTCCGACTAAGTTCCAATCGATTGAGCTTCCGATGATCTACAAAATAAATGAAAAACAACCACATAAGCATTTAATGCTTAGTAAGTTCATAAAAGGTAAACTTCAACTTACCGAACATCAATTAACAATCCATACAATCATGCTCATTTCATCATATAACATTAAACTTTCCTATACACCATAATTCACATGGTTAGTAGAAATCATGAAAACATAACATCTCATATTCTAGGAAATAAATTCCACACCTTTCTTTTTCATCACAAAACAACTTCTCATTCATTACATTTCATAAATTCATACCCATTTTACCTTTTCAAATGAACATTAGCAATAATAGGTTCTTATACATGCCTTTCCTTCATCCTTTTCTTACCTGTTGAACCGTACAGAATAGCATTGAATACTCAAGGACACCTTTTCATATAACTGTTACCTTTTCAATATTGCTCACACGAGCTGTGAGATGGGCCTGTTCACATGAGGTGTGGGTCGGAATGTTAGCTATATGATGCTGCTCACACGAGCTGTGGAGAATTTGCAACAAATGTAGGACACATTCAGGATCAGCACCCGAAACATATAGTCCCTAATGACATGTCATTTGTATCCTAAGTATTCTCTAGGTTTATACGAGACTTTTAAGCTGTCAAGTACTTCATTATCGTATTGTTACCGAAATAATCAATCAAACAATACATAATAAGCATAAAATTCATACGATTTACAAAACGTAGAACTGTCGTTAGGGAGATAACAGAGTTTAACGGTAAAGTGACCACTTCGTAACAAAACATAACATAAGTGACTAAAATGTAACATTTCAAACATAAGTGACTATTTTTGTAGTTTACCTAGTCCAATTCAGGCTTACAAAAATATTCAGATTCAATTAATATACAAAATTTTCCTTGTAATTGATCCAAATTATTTTCGAAAATTATTACAATTATCTAATGCTCAACTTATTTCACGTTCCCATTATGAGGCTATTTTACCCAAATGACCCAAAAAAATAATTAATTATGTAAATAACCCTGGCTCAAAAACAATCACCCAAATAACCTAAAATGAACAGTAAACTTGGGTTGGGGGTAGTAAACGACTGGCATTATTGACACAATCATAGTCAGATGGTAAAAAAATAATTTTTGGGGTGCTAGAGACTAGATGGTCGGCACCCTTTTATTTTTTTGACCCCGTATCATACTGATATACATTTATACTAGTATTAAAAAAAATTTAGGGTGTTGGCACATTAATTGCCGGACCCCTTTATCAGATTAAAAAAAAATATTTTTTTGGGGGTGTTGGGACATTGATGGCCGACACCCTTGTATCAGATTTAAAAAAAATTAAGGTGCTGAGACACTGTTCATTTTAAGTTATTTGAGTGATTATTTTTGAACCAAGATCATTTACATAATTAATTATTTTTTAGGTCATTTGGATAAAATAGCCCATTAAGACAATAATTGTTTTCCACTTTAAGTCTATTTTCATTTCTGTCCCTCTAATAAAAGTATTTTTCTTAAAAAAAGATGAAGAAAATTTTCTCCTATAATCTACTTATTTATTAGATTTTCTTTTTCCTTTTTCTTCTTCTTCTAATGGAAATTGACCCTGGCATAATTGATGATCCCTTAATAGCTTCACTTTTATGAAAGTTTATATAAAATAATATTATTTTACTTTTTAATATGAAAACATTGGGTTTGATTAGACTTGATCATTTTAGGCTTGTTTTTTAGGCATGGGTCTTGTCTGAAAAATAGATCTAAAATTCTGTTTAAATTTGACTCAGATTAAAAGTGTTAAACCTAAACTTGACCCTGCTTGCTCATATTAATTATTTTTAGATTTTTCTTTATATAAAATAAATTTTAAAAATATAATACATCAAATACACTAAAAATATTAAAATAAATATTTTCCAAAAAATTGAAATACATTTAAAAAAAAGAGTCTTTATACTTAAATAACACCAAGATGGTTGCAACTTAACAAGCAAATACCTCTAAAATAGTAGCAAAATTAACAATAAAACAATAGAGTTATACAATATCTAAAATTGTAACATGTTATACATATTTTAATCAATTAGTATGTAAAGAAAAATGGACTAAATCCCAATTTTTTAATTCAAATTTAATATAACGGACTTTAGCGTTGAAAAACCAATGTCTATAATTGCAACTTCAGGACTATTTTTAAAAATTATTTATTAGGTTAAATTTAATTATTTGTTTATAATAAATTTTTAAAATAATATGTCATCATTTTTTTTAAAACTTACTGGAAACTTTATTTTATACTTAATTAATTTTTAGAATAATAGTGGAAGTCTAATCTATGTAGTAATACACATCAAATTAAAATAGCATATATTAATGTAATAAAAGTTTAAACATAAATAAATTAAAATATTGTGTTAATTAATTTCTTAAAAAAACATATTTATTTATATCCAATTTAAAAACACTTATCCAAAAAATTAAAAGAAATGGGAATAGTCGTAGTCATATAGTCGACGACGGCACACGCAGTAAAAGCAAATCTGGTTTTCAACGTAGGAAAAAAGCGCCATTTTTGTGGAGATTTGTAGCCCTAATTTTTGGATTTTAATCAAAGAAATCACACCACCCTTTCACTCCACGTGGCACTAATTTAGTTGCTTAGAAATGTCATCCAACTACTTTGATCTTCCTCATCTTCCGCCTACTTAAATCCAATTCCCCGTTTGATTTCTATGTTATCAAATAGTTCAGCGAAAACGTAACCACATCGTTTCTTAGAAAATCGAGGATGGCGGCTAGGAGGATTTCTTCATTGCTTTCTTGCTCATTGTCTTATTCTTCCCTCCTTCCTAAAGGTATTTGTATTTGAATGGATTACTTCATTGTTTTGTGAGTGTTTTTTCTGTTGTTTTGAAAAACGAAATGTAAATATTGATGAAGATTGATTAGATCAACTTTTGTAACTTATTATAATGCTTCAAGTTGATTGAAAGTTTCTCGCAAAACAATGGAAAAAATTAAAATTGATTTTAACGAAATAGAGATGGTGATTAGAATTGATGAGATCAATTTTTATAATGTATTTTAACGCATTTTGTTATGTATAACTAAAGAATCAAAATGTGAATGAGAGATTATTCAAATTTGAAAACATGTCCAAAAAGAATTTAATATCAATTTTACTTTTTGGTTCTAGAATCGTAATAATATAAATACGTATGTGTTATGCCCTGTTAATATTTTTTCTGGTCGCTCAAAGCTTTTCTTCGTAGTCATAATTCATTAACACTTTGCTAAAGCCGAGCCTACAACGAAAGCGATTGAAAGAGGCATTTGCTGTTTTTTTTTTCAAAGGAAAAAGAGACTTTTGCTGTTGGTAAACAATAAATATGTTTTGAGTTTATTCAATTATGATATCAAACAAAATTTCAAATCAATTATAAAGTGTTACCTATACCGATAATAAAAATAAATTTAATTTTAGAATGAAATAATTTTATTATTTTTAAAGTAAATCCGAAATTTGTTTTTTAATCAGTTTTCAAAATAAATTACCCTCCCATATTTACTTATATTTTTAATACCGCTAATCTATTTCATTGTTGTTAAAATAATTTACTAAGCATCATTTTTAACATGATTTCTCAATATTCTTTTTTATAACATTTTTCACAATAATATGAAACACTAAAAAAATTTCAATTCCATGATTTTTACAACACTTGTTCACAATTTTATCAGTAGTGACAACTTTTCTCAGCTATGTCTAAATATCAAAATCTAAAAGACATTGCAAATAAGGTAGTGGCCAACTTTTCTTATGAGCCATTGAGAACCAAACGAAACCCCTCCTCTCCCAACGCAACTTTGAAAATACCCAAAAATATATATATACAAAAAGATATCCATGTTTTTCTTTTTCTTTTTTTTTTTAACTGAAAATTAATGCATTTATGGCAACTCAAGAGTGGCACCTAGAAATATGGAGAGAAAAAAACAATCACGATATAGTCTTCCCATCTCCTTGTAGTCTTTTTATGTTTTTGCAAATAATTTGTTGGGTACTTTTATTCATCGAAAGGTATATGAACGTTTGAGAGCCGAAAATCTTAGTGGGAGTGGCTACTTACTTTTGTTATTTCCTCTTTATTAATGCCAATATTTGTTTTTAGCCTTAATTGTTGAACTCAACTTTTGCTTCCAGGGAGGTTCTGTGGAGTGGGCAGAGTGGTTTCTGGTTACAGCACTTCTGCTGGTATTGAGAACCCGATAAATCCTTCCATCAAAGTGCACTGCACTCAGCTTTTGATTAATGGGAACTTTGTTGATTCAGCATCAGGTGAGCTTTTTGTTCCTTATATTAATGTACCAATTGTACATTGTTGTTGATGTGCTTATAAATGTGTCACATAGGCATGATTATCTTTGGCTACTTGTTTACTAAATCCCCTAATCTAAAACAGGTAAAACTTTTCCAACATATGACCCCAGGACAGGGGATGTGATTGCTCATGTTGCTGAAGGTGATGCAGAAGATATTGATCGAGCTGTTTGTGCTGCTCGCAAGGCATTTGATGGAGGACCTTGGCCAAAGATGACTGCTTATGTAACTTCATAGTTATTATTATCTCTTCTATCTTATTAAATAATTTTCTACCTGTTAAACTTTGTCTATTGTATTCCAGGAAAGATCAAAGGTATTGTTTCGATTTGCTGATCTCCTTGACAAGCATATCGAGGAACTTGCAACGCTTGAGACTTGGGATAATGGAAAACCGTATGAACAATCTGCTAAAATTGAACTACCAATGATCTCACGAATAATTCGGTACTATGCTGGTTAGAAAAGTCACTGAAAATCACACTCAATTGGTGTTCTGAACTACCAAAGATCATTTCCTCAAATTTTGTTTGATATCTGACAATATTCTTTGGCTTATTCAGGCTGGGCAGATAAGATTCATGGTCTTACAATTCCAGCTGATGGTCCACACCTTGTGCAAACCATACATGAACCAGTTGGTGTTGCTGGTCAAATTATTCCGTGGAATTTTCCTCTTCTAATGTTTGCTTGGAAGGTTGGGCCTGCCCTAGCATGTGGCTGTACAATCGTTCTTAAGTCAGCAGAGCAGACACCTTTGTCAGCTCTTTATGCTGCCAAGCTACTTCATGAGGTAATTTCTTGACTATATTCCTTATTTACTTATTTCAAATGTACACTCACTTTTATTAAAAGATTGAATCATCAGCATAGACCCGGCGTCTAGTTTTCCTTTGCTTTCTTCTTTTAATAAATTTATAACTGAATTTAAATACATTGAATTCAGATACTTTATGGTGGTGAATCTGCAAGTCTTTTGTTATTATATTATTAAGAATGTAAGCTTAGTTGTCTTTCCTTCATGTGTATATGGTTTGGTAACTTTATCATTGAAATCCTAAGTTGTGCTTGATTTATTCTTAAAATATTTAAACTTCATCTTTTAGTCATTCTGAGTGGGAATTGTTTCCACAGGCTGGACTTCCTCCAGGTGTTCTAAATCTGGTTTCAGGTTTTGGTCCAACTGCTGGTGCTGCTCTTGCCAGTCACATGGATGTGGATAAGGTACTTTAAATTCTTAAAAGAAATAGTCAGTTCCATTCAACATTTATTAGCGTTTTTTTTCCTGCTTATCACTTCATCTTTTCTGAGTTCCCAGACTAATGTCTGGCACTGGCATTGTTTCCTTATATTATCAATCAGCCTTGCACTAAAGCTTCTTTATATTCTGTTAGATAGAATGGAATACAATTTATCCATGAAATTTATATTTCATCACATGACTCTTTTAAATACCTTTGAGACTGAGATAAATGACAACCATTTTACAGCTTGCATTCACTGGATCTAGTGAAACTGGAAAAATTGTCCTCGAGTTAGCTTCAAAAAGCAATCTTAAGCCCGTAACATTGGAGCTTGGAGGAAAGTCGCCTTTCATCGTATGCAAGGATGCTGATGTGGACAAAGCGGTTGAGCTGGCTCACTTTGCTTTGTTCTTTAATCAGGTAAAAATGCTTTTGTAACACCAAAATTAGTTTCTATATTGGGATTCTTTCGATGGGTTGTAGTTATAAGCCATTTGCAGGGGCAATGTTGCTCTGCCGGCTCTCGTATATATGTACACGAGGATGTGCATGATGAGTTTATAGAGAAGGCAAAGGCACGTGCACTGAAACGTAGCGTTGGTGATCCATTCAAGGCAGGAGTTGAACAGGGTCCCCAGGTAAATAATGATCAGCCACTTCTTCATGTAGTAGTTATTATGTCATACATACTAATGACATTGAAAATCAGCGTACGTTGTTATAATCTGGGGTTCTCTCCTGTACTCTTCTTAACTGATACCAATGCATACTTAAATCAGATTGATTCGGAACAATTTGAAAAGATACTGATGTACATAAGATCAGGTATCGAAAGTGGAGCAACTCTTATAACTGGAGGAGATAGGTTAGGGAGCAAGGGCTTCTATATTCAGCCCACTGTTTTCGCCAACGTAAAGGTATTACATTTACAACTTCAACTGGCGAGAATGGTATACCTCTGGTAATATAGATAACTGATTAAACTTTCACCAGGAAGATATGTTGATTGCACAGGATGAGATATTTGGTCCAGTTCAATCAATCCTTAAATTCAGGTGAGCAAATCAACCTTGCCTTGTGCATCCTCATCGTGATTACACATGACTTTAAAGCTCAAGTGATGTAATAATGTCAAAGGGACATGGATGAAGTTATTCGGAGGGCAAATAGTACGAGATACGGACTGGCTGCTGGTGTATTTACAAATGACTTAGACACTGCTAACACCTTGAGCCGGGCATTGAAAGTTGGAACCGTATGGATAAACTGCTATGATGTATTTGACGCAGCCATCCCATTTGGTGGGTACAAGATGAGTGGACAAGGAAGAGAAAAGGGTGTTCACTGTCTCAGCAATTACTTGCAAGTCAAGGCTATTGTGGCTCCTTTGAAGAACGCAGCTTGGATATAGATCCCTTTCACTAGATTTTAGTTTCTTTTGCTTTCTCTGGTCCATTTGGTTAAGCGGGTAATAAAACAAAAAACACCCAGGGGATTCTGGATCTTTTGTGTTGTATAAAATATAAACTCAACCCATAAAAGGCACGGATTATTTGTGAAACCATCAAAGATGATTCTAATACTAAATTTGTAAAGAAACCAACATTGAACCCTCATCTGCTTCGGTGTGATAAGGATTAGAAACAACACTACACTTATCTTTTGCAGCTCTGCCACATTGTTTGCCTGCAGCTGCATTTTTGTGAATGGTTAGAGGGACTATTTTGACTTGGAACAAAGATAGGGTGACCAAGCATGCTTAGATCTATTAGAGGGAATTGAGGGCTAGAGAGTAAGCAGACCCAAGAGTAAAATCTCTGTTAGCCCAAAGCATCATTCATCATGGCAATCATCAAGATTAGAAAAAAGCAATAAAGTTCTGGTATAAGATTTAGTCACAATATTAAAAAATCAATATGATACCAACACTTAATTTATATTAACATAAATAATTTAGACACAATTATAACATGAAAAAGTATCCAAAACACAATACAAATAGGTGGGAATAACAACAATGACATGTCTATTAAATTAAAACTCAATTAATATCCATTTCTTATCTTTTTAAATAAAAAAATTTATAAAATATGTAAAATATTCTATTCAAATGTTACTCGGAAAAAGAAAAACACATTCGAAATATACTATTCTTTCTACTTTGATTACTTTTATAAACTTCTCATTATTATCCTCTTTTTTCTCTTTTCATTTTTCCATATTTATATATCCGCCATCTTTTATGGGAATAATTTTTTCATCATTCGTCTTATTTTTGTTCATTTGCCATCTTTATATCAAACGTTGAATTTGCTGAGATTTATTTGAATGAAATTAGTTAAATGAATAACAAAGTAACAGGAATTACCAATGATGTGATTTTTATTGTTTTTAGCTAATATAATACTTAAAAAAAGGTTAGAACTATGTGGAATAAAATCATCGGTTCATTTCTCTTCACTTTGAGCATACGACTCTTTTTCCTTTCTTTCTCTACTTGTGTATGCAACAATAGTATTAGAATGTAGATTGACTCAGTTAACCCCCAAAAATTAGTTTTGATTTGTCTCATTTTTGTCACCTATTACCTTAAAAGAGTAGCTTTGTTCAAGTAATCATTCCTCGTATTGATGGTCAACTATGACCAGTGAAGCATGCTGGTGGAGAATTTCCTCAGAACTTAGGCATAGGGATTTCCTTCAAGAATTTCCATGATCCCTTTTATAATTTCTGCTTTTAAATTGGCTTCTTGTAGTATTCTCATTCTACTTTGAAGCTTATTGTTAATATCATAAAAATATAGTTGAAAATAACGTGGATTGTTTGCTTCAGGTGTCAATGATGGAATACCATGATATATTTGCCCATATGCTCGAAAGGTATAAATACTGTGTTCCTTGAAAATGCATATTCCTTATCCCACTGAACTCCAAACAATATAATGAGAATAAGAATATACTTTTATAGACCTTTATTTACTTTTGAAATGGTAAAGCTTCATCTTATTGTTGCTAATTCTTCTTTCCATTACCAATATAAGAACTCGTGTCTCGTATTGAAATCGTTTAGCACTGCAAAACGTGCAAGGAATTTTTGTAAAAGAGATAATTTGTAAAAATAAAATAAAAAATTATTTTCTATTTTAATTCTCATAAGCAAAAAGTTTAGATATTGACTAAAATTTTCTGAGTTTCTATGTCTCTTATGAAGTAGATAAAGTTGCACATAATCGGACAATTCTTATATTTCTTTATGCAATTTGATTTTGTTGGTTTTTCAGTATTTTAGTCGCTTTAACATAATTGTAAGTTGTATGAATTGTACAAATAATTCTTCTATTTTTTTCAAATTATATTTATAGTTCAAAATTTTAGATCCTTAACGATTTATTTGTGTGCTAAATTAATGTAAATGTACTTGAGAGGTCCCTTTAGGGATATGATCAAATTAGTTCTTCTATTATTAAATAGATCAATTTAATTTTTATAATATTAAAAAGAATCAAATATGAGTTAACATTTACTGTTTAAAGAATATCATTTGTTGTTTAATAAAGTTAACATTTTACCGTATAAAAAATATCTTGAAAATTATTTTTAAATTGTAGTTTAATTTCAAACAAAATATTTCATTTACAAAATTATAAAAACTTTAGTAATATTAAATATGTTAAACAACAATTGATATTTTTTAAACAGTAAATGTTAACTCTATTATAATTTAAACTTATTTAATTCTTTTTAATAGTATAAAGACTAAATTAATCCATTTAATAATAGAAAGACTAATTTGATCTTGTCTTTATAGTACAAGGATCTCCCATGTACTTTAGCTACTAAGGGCTAGTTTAGTATTAGTACTTTTAAAAAGTTTAGTTTAAGATTTGAGTGTTTAGCATTGCTGTTAAAAAATAATTTTGAAAAATAAAATGACCATTTTAGACATGGTATTATCAAGTAACAAATATGTATTTAAATAATGTTCAAATTAGTTAATATTATTATATTTTAGTAAGAATATAAAAAAATAATTAATTATAACTTGTTAATATTTTAAGATATGAAATATAAATTTTAAATATTTTAAGCAATAAATATTAATTATTTATAAAATTTAACTAGAACATATAAACTATATTTTAAATAATTAAATATAACCATTAAATATTTGTAATTAGATATTAACACATTTGCATTATTTTAAATTTTTTTATTTTTAATTAATGATTTTAACACATTTGTAATTAAGCACAACAAAAAGGGGAAAGTACCATATTGTTGAAGGGGTAAAAAAGTAATTAAGCGCTAAAAGTGCTTTTGGTAGAGAAAAAGTTTCCCCTTCTCAAAAGTATTTTTAAAAAGTAAAAAATTCAGCCAAAAACAGATTGTTTAACGCAACCTTTTCCTTCAAAAGTGATTTTCAAGTCATATTTTTTAAGCGATTCTAAAGAAAGCCGGTATTGGATTCAATTTGTAGTCAAATTCCTTTTGTAAGTAATCAATTCATCAATCATCCATTTGTTATTGAAATTGAAAAAATGGGTATTACGTGTGAATTGCAAGATATAAAATTTAGATTTTATATAAAGAAGTATGAAATTTTTGAAGTATAATTCTCTATAGATTCAGATCAATTGAAACATATTAATGGAATTTTGAGAAAAATTGAAATGATGAATAAATTTGAAAATTTTATACAGATCTAGAGATCCAAATCATTGATCTGTATTGGTTCTCTCCATCAGTTAAAGCCATGGAAGAAAAACATGGGGAAACAGGGTAGTGTTGGCGGCCCATTAGAAAAAGTTCCCCTCTTTCTCTCCATTACAACTAAAGGTTGGAGCAAAGAGATTTCAAAATTAAGACCAAATTAATAGCATATGTAATTATTAGAGGTTTAATTTAATTATTGTATTAATAAAAAAAGTACATCAATATTTCGTTAATAATTTAATAGAGGATTGAACAAAAAATTAATTGACAATAGCATTAATAATTAAATTAGAATTTTTTTTAAACTTAGACGACCCAAATTTAAACACACCAACCCAAATAGAAATACACCAATAATTAAGTCAAACACATATTTATGATCACCCCATGATGTGGTAAGAAATTATTCAACAAATATGTTTATAAAAATTGATAGTAATAATAAAAATTAAACTTTATTTAAAATGATAAAGTTGATATATTGAAAATCATAATGTCTTTAAGTTTAAATTTCATTATTGTGTATTTTTTTAGATTATATATAAAAACATAAAAAGACATGAACACCTTATTAATATCATTTTTTATTTTATAAAAATAAAAAACTTTTTATAATTTTATAATTGAATTAGGGTGTGATTGATGATTGTCATTGCGACCAACTCAATACATTTAAATAATAATATAAATAATAAAATATTCTAAATACAATAATGTTAATAATGGTGCAATTTTTTAATGATAATAATTGGTGTAATTAGGTTCACAATAATTCATTACCAAGTCCAAATTTTTTTTATAAAAAATAATAATAAAAAAGGGCTAAATGATTTATTTTAGCTTAATTCCACGTTATATTAGCCATCCCATGTCGGCTCCCTCTCATCACGTACCTTCGTACCGTATTTTACGACCACGTGTCACCTCACCATTTGCTTATCCACTGCTCGAAACTATCTACGAAGTAGCCTTTCTCATCTGCACGTGCCATGTACAGCCAAAGTTATTACACGTGTCCAAGCCGACATATCCCAAGTCCCTTTCTCTTTCCTTTTATATATAGCGGACGCCTGAAGCCAAAATCAGAAACTCAAAAATCTAAACGCTCAAGTCAAAATCAAACTTTTTTGTTTCCATCTCCTTTGTTTTTGTTTTTCTTGAAATATCTGGTAAATGATCCAAAAATCGAGTGGGTCGGGTCGCCGGATTCTGACACACCCGGCAATACATCCTTGCGATTCCATTTCTCCTTCAACTCTTCTAAACTCGCTGATCGATCTTGGTGGAGACATTTGCAGTTACAAATCCAAGGTTTTCTCCGTCAACAAGAGAAATGCGCGGGAAACGTTTCGTCAAATCGCGAACATTCTTCTTTTCCTCCAGGAGATCCGAGATACGACGTCGGATCTACCTCATCCGGTCATCCTCAGCTTGTCCGAGCTCCATCTGACTTTCCAGAAAATTCGATGCCTTCTGGAAGACTGCACCCGCGGCGGGACTCGAGCGTGGATGCTAGTGAATTCGGATAGGGCTGCGAACCAATTCCGGATCGTGATCCGGGGCCTGGCGACGGGTCTGGATGTTTTCCCTCTTTCAACCTTTGACATGTCAAATGAAGCCAAGGATTTGGTTGAGTTAATCATAAGGCAAGTTAGGAAAGCTTCATTCGAGCCCGACCCGGATGATAAAAAGGCCGTGAAAGATCTCATGCGGATCCTGAACCATTTCGAGGAAGGAATCGCACCTGATCCGATTCAGATCAGACGGATCTTGGACCATCTCGGGATTGATAAATGGAGCAGTTGTAACAAGGAAGTGAAATTCTTGGATTCAGAAATCGGAACCGAGTTTCCCAATGGAGAAAACAAAACAAAATTAGAGCTTCTGTGTAGCTTAATGGGATTCATGAGCTATTGCAGATGCGTAATATTTGACACCGTTGACTTCGAAAGTCAGCATCTCAATGGCCAGTGTAGCAACATCAGCAAAGATCTTAAAGGAATCAACGTTGATGATCTCAAGTGTCCGATCTCGTTAGAAATGATGTCGGATCCAGTAACTTTATCATCGGGCCACACCTACGACCGCCGTTCGATTTTAAAATGGTTCAGGTCGAGGAATGCCACTTGTCCCAAGACGGGCGAGAAGCTTACCAGCACGGAACTGGTTCCCAATCTTGTCTTGAAAGGGATGATCCAACAATATTGTGCTGAAAACGGCATCCCAGTCGTCGTTTCCAGGGGAAAGAATCGTGATATTTCGAGGACAGTAATGGCGGGGAGTTCAGCCGGTGAAGGTGCAATGAAGATGTTGGCTGGTTTTCTCATTAACAAACTTGTTAATGGAAGTGGTGAAGAGATGAACAAGGCGGCATTTGAGATTCGGGTTCTTACTAAAACAAGCATTTTTAACAGGTCTTGTTTGGTTGAATCCGGCACGATCACACATTTATTGAAGCTGTTGTTATCTGAAGATTCCAACACCCAAGAAAATTCCATTGCTGCTCTCTTGAATCTTTCCAAGCATTCAAAAGGCAAATGTGTTATAGTGGAGAATGAAGGGTTGGATTTGATCGTCCATGTTTTAAGAAAGGGACTTAAAATTGAAGCTCAACAACATGCGGCTGCTACGTTGTATTATCTTGCTTCAGTTGAGGAGAACAGGGTTCTGATCGGTGAAAATCCTGAGGCTATTCCAGGATTAGTAGAGTTGGTTAAGAATGAAAACCATCACTGCAAGAGGAATGCATTAGTTGCTATTTTTGGGCTTCTAGTGCATCCCGAGAACCATTGGAGGGTTCTTGCATCTGGGGTTGTTCCTTTGTTGCTCAATCTTTTGAGAGATTCAGAAAGAGAAGATCTCGTAACTGATTCTCTAGCCATTTTAGCTACTCTAGCAGAGAAAATTGATGGCACAGTCGCAATTTTACGCCGTGGTGCCTTGCAATTGTTAGTTGGGATCTTAAATACCTCTACTTCAAGAACAGGGAAGGAGTACTGCGTTTCCATGCTGTTGGCTCTGTGTGTCAATGGCGGACTAGATGTGGTTGCTCGTTTGGTGAAGATTCCTTCTCTTATGGGATCCTTGTATTCCCAACTTAGTGAAGGTACATCTCGAGCTAGCAAAAAGGCCAGTGCAGTCATCAAGATTCTGCACCAGTTTTATGAAAACAACAGCTCCTCAGCTTCAGTGACTCCAGTACTTCCCCGAGAACAATTCGTTCACGTATGGTAATCCGTAATCCAATTTATTCCTGAAATATTTCCATGTAAATACAGATAAGTGTGTACATTGCTTGTTTCCTTTTATTAGCTCGGTTTTTTGAAGAGCTAATCCACTCAGCTTCTGCCTTTTTTTATGAAGCTGAGTGAAAAACAACAGTAATTTAGCATTTCAATTTTTTTTAGGGTTTGTTCATAAATAAGGTCGCAAGACTGTAATACAATGATGTAAAACACATTCCATTCGTTGTATTGTAGTATCATGTATAAACTTCTTCAACCGTGTTGTACGTGTCCTTTTTCCATGTTAGTAATAAGATTATGCTACTACAGTTTATCTAAAACAATCTCTACAAACATGAAGACTTATGTCTCTTGTATCTCCTCTTTAGAGCTTTAGTATATGATTTTTCCACGGGATGCAACTGGCTTTGCTTGTATTGAGATATTAAGTGCTTTTTGTAGTCCTAACACCACCTGCTCCATGGATGGCCTTTCCTGCTTTATCCCTATGCACGACAAAGCTAGCTTGAGCACAAGGTCGAAAGCTTCTAACGAGTATTCCCCGTTAAGTTTCGGGTCTGCAAACTTGGTTGTGTCCCCTTCCCTAGTGAGTACTTTTGCCTGAGAAGTAAAAGAAAAATGCATTTGGGATCTTAGTAATAGGAAGGATGGACATCTATTATATAAACTTGATAGAGATTGTTATTACCATTTTACTTAGAGGCAATGGTCTGTGAAGATTCATATTAAGCACCCTCTGCCCTGACAAAAGTTGAAGAAGTACTATACCAAAACTGTAAACATCCCCGGAGACATTCACACGGTGGTTTCTACGGTACTCGGGATCAACATAACCAAATGTTCCTCTCACTTCTGAGCTCACATGGGATTGGCCTACGTCCATAACTTTAGACAAACCGAAATCTGCTAGTTTTGCTTGAAATTTATCATTGATTAGGATATTTGTTGGCTGACAAAACATAAAAACACCATCATATACCGTGATCAGAGAAGACTAATGACAGAAAGAGAAAAGGGAATAGCAGATTCCTTTCGTCTCGAATGCACCTTGATATCACGATGAACAATGCTGCCTTCTGGGTAAGTGTGGAGAAACCAGAGTCCCCTTGCACTGTCAATTGCAATCTTTAGTCTTTGAATCCATGAAAGACCTTTATCTTTACCTGTTCAATATCTTTGTGTGAGTGGTTTTCTATGTAACAAAAGCAGTAAATCACATTGATTCCACATACCATATAGCCACTCTGATAGGTTCCCATGATGGCACAGTTCATAGACTAGGAAGCATTCATCTTCATTCTCACAATAGCCAACCAAAGCTACAAGATTCGGATGCTTGATATGAGATAGGCTTCTGACTTCCCTCACGAAGGTTTCTATCTGTCCATCATTGATGATGTGCTTAATCGCAACGTACTGACCATTTGAGAGAAGACCCTTGTATACTTTTCCTGGTCATAACAGAATGAGATTAGGATCCAAGATCGGCATCTGAAGGAACTAAAAGTAAAAGGCTCTTGTGCTTATTTTCTATGTCAAACATTAGGATTCTAAGAATTTTGTCCCAGGGCTTCGTACGTATGCATAAAGTGGTGTTCTTAGGTGCAATACACAAATACAACAATGGCTTCTCAATGTTAATCAGCATAAACCCTGTTTTACACTTTTACTTGCAGTGTGAATGCATCTGTGGTTGTTCTTTGAAAACATTGTTTACCGTTCAAAAAACAATCCTTTTTCATGCCTTTCGAACTTGATTTAGATTCCTAAATACTGAATTGTAGTTAGGGTCTAACCAGCTATGCCTTGGCCAATGAAGTTTGATGCATTGAAATAGTTTGTTGCTGAATAAAGTTCTTTGATTGAAATCTTCTGAGAGCCAGAATTCTCAGAGAAATCCGATTCTGTAGAATAAGAAGACAAGGATGAGCAATGTTGATTAGTAATCTGTTCTTAGGCAGATTGAATAATTTTGCAGAAAAGCTACCTTTTCCCAGGCTTTGTTCTTTCCTTTTTCTGTAGCAGATCCATGTAGCAATGACTACTATTATCAAAGCTCCTGCTAATCCACCAATTAAAACCCAAAAACCTATTATGACCAACAAAATTATACACATCCGATTAATAATTACGTTAAAACATCGACACTTGAAACTCAGACTGCTGATGGTTGTTGTTGAGATTACCTCTTTTATGGATATTATCGTTAGCTGTGCCTTCATGTTCATCTGCAAGTCACAAGGAAGAAGGAGATTCATAAAATAAAAAGTGAACTGAATCATGAAGTGAGCACATATGCATAGTTATATTGATCTTATTGCAATTTACATTGAAAAATGTGATTACCCAAGGAAAAAGCACTTTCTCTGAGGCATTGAAAGACTGCATAGACCCAGTTCTCATCCTCAACCCTATTGCTTATCATGGATACCAATGCTGCAAATCTACATACATCATCATCATCACTAGCAGGTTGCTGTTTATAGTCTGATGATCCATTAATCTCTTCCCATCTTCTCAAACATGAATTGCACAAATGTTCCACTCCGCGACCGGTGCGTAACACCTTACAATCTTCTTGAAAGTTTCGGAATCTATCTCCTAGCTTATCGATAACATCGGTGACGGTATAGTCTGAACAGCTGCTGGCTCCACTTGTTAGCTTCTGAATACCACAGCCATATACATCTTTCTCGAAGCTCGCCATTGCCGTTAAGCAGTTGCTTTGTTGCGTGGAATTCAAGTAAATAGCTTTTGTAAGGCTTGCTCGCCGCCCAAGTGCAAGAAGGTATTGTTCAAAGGCTCCTCCACAGCAACTGCTATTGATGAACCCACCCCAGTTGCCTAATTCGCAATTTGGCTCCTTGGTGGAGGAAGGGTTTTTAATATCAAGAATGCAATTACCTACTGAATCCAGAGAAAAAGCAAAATCAAGTGTGGCAAACAAAACAAAGACATTCATGAAGGGAAATGCTAAATCCATGTCCACTTGAACTGAGAATAAGGATGGGTTAAAATGGTGATATGCCCACAGTTATTAAAGAAAAGACCAAATCTTTTTTCACTTGGATTAAATGTTGAGGCGAAACTGGAATCTGGGTGTCACAGGGAAACCAAAGAGATGATATTGGAATCATAAATGTGAATAAAATTTATATAATAATAGTGAACTGTAGTTGAATGGTTTATACGAGAGTATTGGAATGACTAGAGCAATGGATGTACACAAGGTGCCAAATGTCTTGGAAGAAATGGAATTTGATTAACAGACATTTCTAGTATCATTTTTATTTTATTTTATAATATGCTGATTTTCGAAGAAGGGTTAACACATTGTCCAAATAAAGTTTAATTCAACACCATAATTTATGATTAAAGAAATGGTGGTGGTAGCCGGCTTGGATTACAATGGAAATGGATGAACACACTTTTTTCATTGTCATTTTATAGTTTGTCTTCCAAGTTATTGACTCAAACACAAAACTTTGATACCAGATGTCCATACTGGAATATTTTATTATCTTTAAAAATAGTGAAATGAACCGGTTCGGGTCCTGCTTGGTTAAGATAAGAGTTTAAAAAAATATTGGAGGAGAATGAGAAGTGAATGTTGTTTCTCTTCAATGAGTTGACCCAAAGCTTGATTACAAAGGATTGAGTCAGAGGGTGTTCTGTTAAGTGATGCCAAAATGCCAATCTGGAAACGACATAAGTTCATTCATAAGAACGTCAGTTTATCTTCAGATTGATTAATCGCATCACTTACAGTTTTTAATTTCAGAAATTGCTATTGGGTCCTTGTTTTAGCTCATCCAGACTGTATATTCTCATTTCCCAAGTTGCTGATTGCTTAACAAAAAGTACATTCTTTAATGAATCAATCATTAGATTTAACATACAAGTATATCTCAATTCTGATCATGGTAGAGTAGAGATGGGAAAATGGATGTTTAAGAAAAAAGCCACCTTAAGTAGTGGAACATGAATCATCAGTGGTAACCAAAATGGAAGAGAGTAATGTCAATACTGCTCTTCATAGAGAACGGTCAAAAAACAGTTCGAAATCAGCAGAAGAAAAAAGAAAAAGGGTTAATATTGACTAATATTGTGCTTAGAAGTAATACAAACTCAACAAGCCTATTCCCTAGTCCAATCTACATTTAGTTCTTCAAAATAACAGAGGGCCTAAAAGAAAAGATATCGATGACTCACCCCGACGGTGACTAATAACCATGCAATCAAAATCTCAGTCCTGCACCAACACAGGGACCCACGGCGTCACAAGAATGTTAGATCAGGATCTCGACCGCAAAGCCAGGCCAGTTTCTACTTTTTTGATCTCAAATATCAGCATCCTCCACATCTTAAGCACAAACATCTCCGCTTCTTCATCTAATATAGACTGCAGCAGCTCCAGCATTTGGGAAGCCTTCACATGTTCCTGAGTACCCGACACGATGTAATCAACCAGTGTTTTCTCTTCTTCTCCCAAAAACTCCGTAATTTTCTTTGAGATCCAGGGTCTCATTCTCTCATGCAATGCATGCTGTACAAATGCACCAAAAGAAAAGAGTACCATCTTAGAATTACAGCCTAGGAAATATAGATACAGACTAATTACAAATTTCTACATTGAAAAGACAAGACAATTCTGCATCACAGAATTCTGAAAATCCTTTAAGACAAAACATTCTATTTCTCATTATTTTGATCAAGATGATAACTTAATTACAAAACTATAGTTTTGGAACACCATATAATTTGCATGTACAATGAGCTGACTATAAGTAAAATTATAAGGTGAAGAGAGCTGCCCAGAGATGATTATTTCCAACAAATGCAGGAGAGAAATATAGATACAGCAATATTCATGTTAGTTTCGTGTATGCCAAGGACTAAGAACATGTGGAATGCATTTGGGTGTTGAATTGATTATACTGCTATAATCAAGTAAACATTAGGCACTTTGTTAACCAGTTAATCCTGACCAAAGGATAGATGTTTCTCAAAACTAACAGTTTGAAAAAGGACATGTGAAAAGATGATTACCTGATCATACACATTCCAGTTTATCTCGTATGAAAATAGTTCCTCCTTGGTTTTTGGAATCATATCAATTAGTTGTTTGGCATCCAAAAGCTTCTGGTTATCTGTTGTTTTCACCTTATCCTGTCCATGTTCCCTGTCTCTATCCCGATCAGGGATCTTCTCTTTGCTCTCATCTCTGTTGCGACTGTCCTCATCATTACGATCTTTATCCCTACTAGATTTATCATAAGAACGTCTGCTTCGCTCTCTTTCTGCATCAGACTTTTCCTCTTTAGGGTTAACATTTGATATTCGCTTTGCAAATTCAGCAGCTGCAACCAGATTTGGTGCTGGTGCGCCAGGTTGGACAGCCTGCAGTTCCTCAGTAGAGTAATCAATGGGAACCAGGGGCCTCATTTTCTTCTCCTTCTGTGCATCATCATCTTCCTCCTCATGGAAAACAGATGGGACAGTAGTCCGCTTTCCAGATCCAACAAGACCAAAACCTAACTTCCTCGGTGCATTCCCAGTCTGCCGTGTATCTGATGCAGAAACAAAGGCCACATTTGATTCATCAACAGAACCATTTTGCATATTCCCATCACCTATCATATACAAACATAGTTCATTTCAGAAAAATAAATAAAATGAGATGAACACTACAATTAAATTAAGGGGAGAAATGAACAAATACCAGATATCTGGTTTTCATGACTTGATTCGTGCTCATAATGCTGTTCAACTGCCTTATCTTTGCTTTCGGTGCTAGGTTCTTCAGCCAACACGTTCTTTGCAGCTCCATTTGCAAAGCGACCAGACAAAAGCTTTAATGCATCTCGTTGCTGCTGCAGTTGCAGCTGCTCCTCCTCTGCCCTTTTCTTGGCCTCAGCAATTTCTTTCTCTTCTTTGAGTCTATCAGCCAAGTCATCTTCCTTCTCCCGCAATCTCTTCCTCCTCTTTTCCTCCAAAACACTCCTACGCAGCCTTTTCCTTGAATCTTCATCATCATCATCTTCTTCATCATAGCGAATCTCCTTCTTTCGTTTGCGCTCCCTCTCTTTCTCCCTCTCCTTCTCATACTGTCTCTGCTTCTCCTTGTCCTTTTCTCTTTGCTCCCAATCTCTAAGAAATTTTTCATACTCACGCTCTGCCTCCTCAATCTTCCTTCTCTGTTCCCTCTCTTTTCTCATCCTTTCACGCTCTGTTTCTCTTTCTAATCTTTCAATTTCACGCTCCTTGTCCCTCTTAAGATCTTGCTCTCTGTCTCTACTCCTATCATATCTACGATCAGGTGAGCTTGTCTCAGGTCGATCATTTTCAGTTGTCGCTTTGCTCTCACTGGTAGTCTCATCATCATTTTTACCTTCAGCTCCATCTGCAAAATTATGCACTCAATATCAAAATCTCCTATCTTTGAAAAATAATTAGTATCACTATTTCCTCCAGTGTGATCCTCCTTACAATTTAAGGACTTCCATATATATTTTTTGATGACATGGCATGGTAAAAACAACAAAGAGATCAACAAAACCACAAAGATGCAGTTGCAAAAACTCACCATTTCTCATTAAATCAATATCAGAGTTCCCATCCCTTGATTTAGCAGGCAAATCTGAATTTGATTTCCCAGAACCATCAGGAGCAGTTTGTGGAGGAGGTGGTGGGAGAGGATTGGTCTTTAACCTCTCCTCAATCATGCCAGCAAGCTTCTCTGAAGCATCTCGATCAGCCTCACGGTCTTCATCAGTGACAATGCCAGAGTTGGCAATGTCCATGATATTTTCTTTGTTGCCACTGTCACTGTTCTTCTTTGGATCCTCAACAGAAGTTGTTGAAGATTCATTCTTCACATCACCTACTGCATTTTCACCTTCTTTCTCGGACTCTGCAGATGGAGGTTCATTTAGTTTCTTTGCGTTTTCAGTTTTCTTTTCAACATACTTCTCCAGATATTCCTTTGTTGCTTGACTAACGTTTACCTGTTAACCATACAATTAAGTGCAAAATCAAATCATTGAAACAAGATAAGAAAGACAACAGTAACCACAGGCAGAACTAAATCATTCAAACAGAAGCATCAGCTCACAGCCTGAATAATATTACTTAAAGACTCCCACTTAATTCATCTGTTTACCAACCATATCTCCATAGAACATTTAACCAACCTAAAACAAGTTATTTTCCAGGAAAAAAAGCATAAAACTTCCATTTACTGACATTTATGTACTTAAAAATGCCTATCTCCTCCTTATCTTTCTAAAGTGACCATTTGAAACAATTTTAAAGTGAAAAAAAAAACATCAAAGAGCATTCAGAAATGGAGTTAGGCAATATACTGCTTGAGTATAGATCATAATGAAACATATGTACCAGAAAAGCTCAAATCTATCTTACACCTTGATGTTATTGACAATTATTTTCTACCATGTTCAAATATCATCCATCATACTTCAATTTTATATTTTGCATTTTTATACATAATTCGGGTTATAAGATACACTTATTTTAAAGTACAGTAAAAGATAGTAGTTCAATTACATTCAATTTCTAAATTTCCAAAATAAACTCAACAGTTTGTCATGTAAATGAAATGCAATAATAGTTTAACCTTCATGATTTTAAATCATAGTGAATTAAGACTTGAACCTGATCACATTTTAGAACAGAAATTTTTTTTCAAGACAATCATGGGGGATCAAATAGGATAACAAAGAGTACTCACCACTAATTCTTGTCCGTCAATATTAAATTTGCTAAGTAGGCGCACTGCACGAAGAACCCCTTCAGCAGACTCAAAATCACAAAGCCCAAATGCTTTTGGTGTCCCATTAGAGGGGCGTTTCCAACTCTTGACAGGTCCACAAAGCTTCAAGAAGTTAATAATAACATTATATAAAGCCAAAGCTCGCAGATAAACATAAACAAAGCTCCTTAAAAAATGAAAAAAAGAAAGCACATAATAATAATAACCCACACGAAGGAGAGAGAGCATGAAGTCGTTGTCCACTGTTGGTGCTATCTTGCCAATATAAACTGTCGTTTGTGGTTTCTCTGTTGGAGTAACATTAGGAACAGCTGGTCTAATGACAGGAGGAATAATTGGGCGAGCACCAGGAACAGGAGGCCGTGAAACTGTTGGCATCACACCAATAGCTCCAGGTGGGCGTGGAGGGAATGCAGGCCGAATCATTGCTGGGTAAGG
Organism: Gossypium australe; assembly: GCA_005393395.2. Classification (NCBI taxonomy): domain Eukaryota; kingdom Viridiplantae; phylum Streptophyta; class Magnoliopsida; order Malvales; family Malvaceae; genus Gossypium; species Gossypium australe. The sequence goes on from CM016616.1 coordinate 18,988,754, forward strand.
AGAGGGATAGCGGAGAAGTCCTGCATAAACAGAAAACAAATATCTATGCAACCATATCAGAGCAAGTTAACAGAATAAACACATCGATAAATGTTTTCAATGTAACTAAGCACTCTTACAAGGAAAAAAAACTTCTAAAAGAATAATTAAATGATTTTACCACACAGTAAAACTATAAAGAGATGGCACCACAGGCATGGCAACTATCACCAGCTGAATAGCAAACCTGAAGGAAACATCAAGAGAATAGCATCGAATTCATAATCATGACTGTGTAGAGTGCACTTACCTTAGACATCCATTCGTTAAGACATCCATTCGTTAATAGCCTTATCCCATGCACCAATTGCACAAATTTGTAGATTGGATAACATGAGACTTCCAGCATCTCATGCTTGCAAATGAATTATTTAACACAAAATTCTAGTTTCATATTTCACCATTTAGATTTATCTCAACTGTTAGAGCCCAAGTGCCACAGGAAAAAACACAAAGAGGAGAGAACGAGAAAGAAAAAATGTAACTGGGAGGATTGTGATACCTTAGAATACAAAGCCAAGGAGCACTCAGTTGTTAACATGGTCTGCTGCTGGCAATTCATAAACCCATGAATGGGAAATTATCCTTATAACTACCAGAAAGTATACAGCCTACTAAAAATGAACAGGACAGAGTGCGACATGATTTAGAACAAAATGGCACAATTATGAAGCTATCAAATTCGTCTGCACATTTTTTTCACACATGACCATTAAAATTCTAGGTGGTTTTAAACTTGAAAATGATATTTAAAATCTACATTTCTTTTCTAACTCCAAATGCAATTAAGGCATACCAAATAGAAGTGGGTCTCTCTAAGCAATTTTGAATAGAAGCCTTTCCAACATTTCTCACCCGTATTCAATCAAAGACACTGCAGGACAAAACATCTCATCTGTGCCCCTTTTTTCTATATCACTCCCAAAATTCCTCATTACTCAATCCCTCACTTAAGGCATATTATCAGCACATTCATAACAATTGCACAAGGAAAAAAACAATACAGCAAAGAAATAAACACATGTACATACATATGAATAATCAATAATCAACTTAATGGTACAAATAATCAGATTAAAGATCAACCCTTGAATTGAATTCACAATTATGCACCCACTTAAAAAAAGGAAGGAAAAACCCACCCGGCGGAGGCATGGTGCCCGGAGGAACAGCTCCCGGTAGCGCAGCATATCCATTTGGAATCGGAGCAAACGGTCTAAGAGAAGGATTCGGAACCTGACCTGCAGGCACCTGGTACTGCATCAACGGCGGCGGAATAGAACCAGGAGCCGAACTCACGCCGGGCGGCTGCAAGCCAGGAGGTTGAAAATTCGGTAACGGCGAAAACTGCGGGACCGGACGGAACGAAGGAGGCGCCGGGGGGACGGCCGTGGCAGCTCCGGAGATCGGCGGTAGAGGAGTCGAGTAGGAAGGAACGGCGGGAGGAGGTTGAGGAGATACCAGGGGGGCGCTAGGGTTAGGGTTTGGTTGGAGCTGTGTTGATACGGTAGAGGAAGGAGATGGATCGGGTTGGGTTGGTAGTGTATTCGGATTATCGGAGTCGGGTTTAGATTGGGAATTGGTGGTGTCTAGGGCTGCTGGAGACGAGGGAGATTCGGCCATTGAACTAGAAAGAGATCGAAGCGATGAATTCAGCAGTAAAGGTTTTCAAAGAATTTTATTACTTCTAAAATAATTTTCTTAGATTTTTTTTTATTTATTATAGAACTTCAAATCAAAATCCAATGCTCAGTTAATGTAATCTATGTGCCCTAAACCTATATATACAACATTAGAGAAAGAAATGGAGGAAGCGCGTGAACTTTAAGGGACAAAATTTCCTGCTTGCGGTAGCATGATTATAGTTTCGGTTCGCGCTTTTTCATTGGGAAAAAAAATCTGTACATGCATTTTTATTTTTTAACTCAAATTTAATTTGGTAATTTTCATATTATTGTTATCATATATTTATGAATATGTCTATTTTTGTAATTTACTTTGTTTAGTTTAAAAATAATACTATTATTAATACAAATCATAAAAAAATATAAATACATTACACATAATACAAACTAGAACTAAATTACTACAAATTAATATATATATATATATATATATATTATCTCTACGAAATAATCTCATAACAAGAGAATGACTAACCCAACATACAATTAATAACATAATCTAAATAAATTTATTTTAAAAATTATAAAACAAACTACTTTAATCTTTTTATTTAAAATAATATTAGGAATCCTATACACGCATGAAAATTACAAAATTAGAACACAAAGTGTATTTAAAAATAACATATAATAAATAATGAAACGTATGGTTTGAAACCAATTAATAACTAGAAATCTTATCACACGCGTACGCGTGTTGGAACCACGAACTTAGAACACAATGATATGTTTAGAAATGATATACAATAAATAATAAAACGTATGGTTTGAAACTAATTAATAATAATACATGAAATATGTACCATATTAAAATGAAAAAAAATAGATTAAACGAAATTTAAACACATAAATACATGAAGTTGAGAATCCTAAATGAATGCAATTGTTTATCATGGTGTTGTCATTGAGTGTGATACGGTTCTGACATTTTTTAAATTTCCTTAATTGAGTTGGTGCCCAGTTGACTCATGACACCAACTTAGTAAATGACTAACAATATAGATATACAATTGATAGAGGTAATAGAATATAATAATATGATTAAAGTGTAAGTTTTATGGTAGATTAGAGCTTTGACATAGTGATAAATATTTTGTTAATATAAACAACATGGGTTCTAATCCAATCACATTCAAATTTTTTGGGGTTTTTTTTAAATTAAAAGATTAAAATACTCTTGAATAACTTATTTTAATTATGGAAAGACATTTTCGTAATTTCCATAACCGAGTTGATGCCTGGTTGATTCATGACACCAACTCGGTCAAGGACTTAAATAATAGTATAGATAAAAAAAACTAAAACACCCTCGAATAATATAACTTATTTTAATTATGAAAATTTATTTTCGTAATTTTCCTAATCGAGTTGGTGCTCGGTTGGCTCATGATACTAAATCAGATAGGGGCTTAAATAATAATATAGATACATAAATATATAAAAATGTATATAACAAAAATATTTATTAAAGTTTCATATAAGAATAAAAAATTACTTTAGTTCAAATGGTAAATAAAATAGTTTTATATACATGGTATCTTTGATTCAAATATCATGGATAAATTTTTTATTTATTTATAAAAATATAAAAAGACAAAAACACCCACATAATCATTGTAACACCCCGAACCCTTATCTGTCGCCGGAACAGGGTTACAGAGCATTACCGAACTTTTTAGATCAATTACGAACATTACGTATCATAAATATATTGTAAATAAATCATATAGTCCCTTATATGAGCCCTCGAAGCCAAAAATATGTGTTAGAAACAAATCGGGACTAAACGGGTACTCAGGAAATTTTTTTTTTTGAAAACTTCAAAAAATTTCAAAGAAACAAGGGACACACGCCCATGTGTCCAGGCCGTGTGGTTCACACAGTCAAGAGACATGCCCGTGTGAAAATACCTAAGCATTCTATTTTGAAATTTTTAAGTTGCAGGGGACACATGGCCAAACCACACGCCCACATGTTAGCCGTGTGGACTCAAAATGAACCTTAAACATCAAGTTTACCATACCATGCAATCTTGAACACTAAGCAACTTAAAAACCATTTATTCAACCAATTCAAAACACAATCCAATACATTTAAAACATGTCAAAATAACCAACCTAAATATCTAACCAATGTACCCTCATAGGTACTTCAATTGTGTTATCAAAACATTTCAATAAGACACCATTGAAGACCAAAGTGGAAACATGTCAATTTCAATCTAAATTTGCCTATATTTTGTCCATTTATTCATTAATTTAAACATGTCATACTATAGCCTTAACATAAACACATATATTCATATATATAATCAACCAAAATTAACTTATAATCTTATTTACAATCAATCCACGATATAGTTAACATTTAGACATACTAGGTACATGCCAACACAAAAAAAAATAACAACACCACGTTTGAGATTGGGATCGTTGCTTGGATGCTGAGTCGGTGATCAAATCAAGTACCTAACCTGCGCACTGAAAACAAAACCGTACACTGAGTATAAACTTAGTGGTATTTCTATACTCCGAATACTTAAAAGTAAAGTACTATAACATACACATTTAATCATGCATTAACAATAATCATTCAATTGAACAATTTATTCATAATACATTCAATTCTCATCATTTGCTATCTTAATTAGCTTTTCTCAATGTCACACAATTCATATATCTCATTTCTAATTTCACATTCGCCATTTTCAAATACCTTTCATAATATCACTTCATTTATTTACCCCTATTAACACGACTCAGACTCAGACGGATATACAGATCCAACCAAAGCACACCAGTTTGGCACCCAAAGCCTCATCAGATAATTCGAAGTAATAATTTGACACCCAGTGTCTTATTGGTGCAACCAAAGTAAATTGGTACCCATTACCTCATCAAATTAATAATAGATTGACACTGTAACACCCCTTAACCCTTAACCCTTATCTGTCGCCGGAATAGGATTATAAAGCATTACCAGACTTTTCAGATCAAATACGAACATAATACAAATCAATTAGCATATACTTCATAAATTAATCATATTGTCCCTTTTATGGCCCTCGAGACCTTAAATATGTATTAGAAACAAATCGGGACTAATTCGGGTTCTTTGAGAATTTTTCACGAAATTTCAAAATTTTTCCTAGTTGCAAGGCACATGTGGCCAAGGGACATGCCTGTGTAACCCTATGACATGCCCGTGCTTGAGGCTGTGTCCTACCCTGTATAACTCTCTGACTTACCTCACACGGCAAAGTCACATGCCCGTGTGCTAGGTTGAGGCACACGTCCGTGTCTCTGCTCGTGTGGAGAATCCTGGGCATTCTGTTTTGAAAATTTTAAGTTACAGAGGACACACGGCCAAATCACAAGCCCATGTGATAGCCGTGTGTCTCACATGGTCTGGTCACACGCCCATGTGCCAAGCCGTGTGGACTCAAAATGAGCCTTAAACATCAAGTTTACCAACTCTGTAATCTTAAACAACAAGCAACTCAAAATCTAATCGTTCAGCCACTTCAAAATACGACTAAACATCTCTAAAACTTATTAAAATAGACATCCTAAGTGCCTAATCAATAAACCCTCATAGATATCTTACTCATAATATTAAAACAATCCAACAAGCCATCATTCAAACCAATTTCTAAATCATACCAATTTAGCTTAAATTTTGCCTATTTTATACACATTTAAGCATTAGCTTAAACATACCATTCTATAACCTCAACATATCACATATGTTTATATATAACCAACCAATATCTTCTTATAATATTATTTACAAACACTTCCCAAAATGACAAACATAACATAAACATCCTAGGTACATGTCATTACCAAAAAGAAATATACTTCACCACTTTGAGTTCGGGATCAGTCTTGGATGTTGATTCTGTAACACCCCCTACCCGTATCTGTTGTCGGAATAGAGAAGGAGGTATTACCGGAGTTTACTGAACATTTTCGAATAATTCTGAGTCATTTATTGTTAATATTCTGAAAATAATCATAACGTCCCTCTATTGGGCCCTCGAAGCCCAAAACATACATTAGGAGCCAACCGGAATTAAATCGGGATCATAGGGAATTTTTCGCAAAATCCTAAAATTTTCCTACATTGGTTAGCGTACTTTAATATTAACAAACTTATTTTCTCGACATGTCTCGCGTCAATTTATTACTTGTCCTAATATACATAATTTTCCTGTATCAACGTATCAAAGATAGTATTATATTTACATGTCATGATACATATCATTCTCTTATTGTTTCTTCATAAATATAAATTGTTCAATTTGTTATGACAATATTTCATGTACCATCATTTTCATGAGTTTAGTGTATATTTATTCCAGTAGCTGTTCATAATCTTGAATATGCATATTATCAGGCAATTTCACATACATGTATTTTCCATGCCATATTTCATGTATCAAATAATTATCATTTCTATGTCTTTCAAGTTTAATTTCATGATTTCAAGTACTTGTCATTTTCTATATTTATCCCGTTGAATTTCTCAGAATTTCGATGGATTTTCCAGTAGTACACTTATAGTGTACAATTTCGAGTCCGTCATTCGTACACATATGGGTATACCCTTTTTCCAGAGAGCACACTCCCGCGAACCTCGTCCTTACAGCGGGATTACCAGTCCAGGCTAAATCCCCTGTAAGAGAGCACACTCCCGCGAACCTCATTTCTTACAGCGGGATTACCGGTCCAGGCTAAATCCCCTGTAATATAAACTCATAGAGTATTGTCGGGATTACCAGTCCAGGCTAAATCCCCTGCAACGACAATTACTCTAATGAGCTGGATCTGAATTACCAGTCCAGGCTAATTCAGACCTTAATTCGGATTACCCGTCCGGGCTAAATCCATTTTCCACATATTCTTCGGGAGGGCTATATCAGGATCACCCGTCCGGGCTAGATCCTTCTTACACATATTCTTCGGGAGGGCTATATCAGAATAGGATCACCCGTCCGGGCTAGATCCTTTTTACCGTCAATTCCTTTTCAGAGATCCATCGAATTTTCCTTTCATTCAACCGGGATTTCTTCCCCTTTTTATCAAATATATCATCAATCTTCATACAATGAACATTCAAATTATATTCACATCAATAACATATATTTCAAGCATTTAAGAATATAGTTCAAGTTACATGAACTTACTTCGTTGCTTGCTCATGTTTATAGTTTCACTAATTCGATGTCCTCTCTTTTCCACGTTCAAATCTCGTATTTGAGTTATCCGGATATTTATAAATAAATTTGATCATCGTTTTCATTCATTTCATATTCTGTTACATTCAATTAATGCTATATGCAAAATTACCATTTTGCCCCTAAACTTTTAATTAATGACGATTTCATCCTTAGATTCAGAAAAATAAAATTCTTGTAATTTAATCCTTGTTCCAAGCCTAATTATTCTTATATATATCGACAACAGCCCATGAATTCTATGAAATATCAGAATTTTCCATAATTTCAACACTTTTCAATTTAATCCCTAAAACATATTTTCACCGATCTTGATCTAAATTAATAATTTCATTCAATTTTATAATTTAAATAATAAAATAATCCACTTCATGCAATTTGGTCATTTCTGACATTTTTACAAATTGCCCATAAAGTTTTACTTTTATTCAATTTAGTCCTTGAGCCTAGAACATGCAAATTAGCCATACTAGCTAAATACTCATATATATATTTTCCTCCTCCTCCTCTCCATTCCACATCCTTAATTTATATAACATTCTTATAAGTAACATTATCTATGATTTCACTATTTACTCATAAATTTATTCAAAGTTGTTCATTTGCGTCATAGTCACTAATTTATTTATTTCTTGAGATACAGAATTCTAATTTAAGATCCGCTAATTTTCTCTGAAACTAGATTCACATATATTCTTACCATAAAATTTTTAGAATTTTTGGTTTAGCCAATAAGTACAGTTTATTCTTTAAAGTCACCCCTATTCTGCTGTCTGACAGTTCCGACCCTTCTTCACTAAAAATTAATTATCTCATCATACAGGATTTGGATAATGTTACCGTTTGTTTCTTTTGAAAATAGACTCATTAAGTATTTTATGAATATAAATTATAATGCATAATTATTTTTCTCCAATTTTTTATGATTTTCCAAAGTCAGAACAGGGGAACCCGAAATCATTCTGACCTTGTATGACAAAACCTATTATATCTCATGATTTACAATGTTATTTCTTACACCATTTCTTTTATAAGAAACTAGACTCAATTATATTTAATTCTATATATTATTCATCCTCTAATTCAATTTCTACAATTTTTGGTGATTTTTCAAAGTTAGACTACTGCTGCTGTCCAAAACTGTTTTAATGCAAAATGTTAATTATCAAGTTTAGAACACCTTTATTTCCTTTCTCTACAACATTTCCCATTACTTTCTCTTATTTTCCTTCACTAACATATCAAGAACATAAAACTTTATATAAGAAAACTCTACATTAACATCATTTCCATGCTTTTTCCACAATATCAAACTTAAAAATATATTGAAAACATGATGTTCTTACCTTGTTTTATAGATTTCAATCTTTAACTTGATTTTCTCTCTCCTCCAGCTTCTATTTCTTGAATCAAACTTGATATTATTGCTCCCCATAGTCTCCTTGTCATCTTTCTCTCTTGATGGCTATGGAAATTCTTTTGAATTATAAGTGAAAATGGTGGATTTTTTGTGAAAGGGCTAATTTGTAAAGAAAGCAAAACTTTCTTTTCTTTCTCTTCTTCTCACGTGGTTTGCATGGGAAAGAGATGATGATAATTCATCATCTTTCCTTCCTTATGTACTACATAAATAATAATAAAATAATGATAAATAATAAAATATCTTATCAAAATATTAATAAAATAATATTTATCTAATTAAATAATTATAAAATATCATCTATTATCATTACTTTCTAGATTTCTCTCTCTTCCAATTGACCATTTTGCCCTTTGTGATCTTTTAAAATTCCATCCTTGAATCATCACATAATTTGGTAAAATTATGATTTAGTCCCTCATAATTCTTTACCTATTCAATTTGGTCCTAATTCATCCATTTCCCTTAGTTTCTAGATTATTCCACCCCTAAAATATTTGCACTATTGGTCTTTCAACTTTTTCATATTTACACTTTAACCCCTCAAATTTTGAGTATTTACACTTGGGCAACAAAACTTTTCTCACTTTACAATTTAGTCCTTTCTTGAATTAATAATGTAATATATCATAATATACTTCCGAATGTTGATATAATCCAAATTTTTCTTTTTGTCGCTTTATTTCCTTATTTTACTATATCAAAGATAATATCTTACTGTAAAATTTTTTTGGGGTATTACAAATTCAATGATCTGACTTTAACCTAGTCTACGCTCGGAAAACAAATCGTACGCTGAGTATAAACTCAGTGGTATTTCTATAATCCGAATGCTTTAAAGAAAATAACATTATAAAATATGCATTTTTAACCATAATAGAACATTAGTTAATCAACAAATCAATTTATCCATTTATCTTTCATTTCTCATCAATAGCTATTTCAAATAGCTTTTCTCACTTTGATTTACAGATCATTTATCAATAACAATATTCTTTTCATGAACCCTTGTTTCATACATTTCATTTGTATAATTTAACTCATTGTCCAATTCCAATTCACATACAATTTCATTCAATATCGATCATATTGCCAATTCATTTATTTACCCCTATTAACACGACTCGGACTCAGATGGATACACAGATCCAACCAAAACACACTAATTTGGCACCTAGTGCCTCATCGGATAATTCGAAGTAATAGATTAACACCCAGTGACTCATCGGTCATGCCGAAGTAAGTTGGTACCTAGTACCTCATCGAATTTATCCGAAGTAATAATTTGACACCCAGTTTCTCATCCATTCGAAGTCGAAGTATCCCTGAACTCTTCCAATCCTATGGCATGCCAACTATATCCAACTCGGCTCGATATTGTTAATAGGGTTTCATTCACTTTTCAATTTCAAACAACATTCATTCCAATTCAAATAATCACATATACTCACATAATCAATTCAATTCAATTCAATATCATAATATCAATACTCACCTTATTTCACTTACCATACATATTAATCAAAATACAACTAATATTATTAGATTCGAATTATAGAAATACAAACCGTAACTTCCGAGTCACTCCTCGTCGACTTTTTCCTTTCCTTTCTTAGTCAAGATTTCCGGCACAATGTTAGCTACTGAAATTAAAACAATTTAAAATCATAAATACACACAATTTCACATTGAATATTTCAATTTACATTCAACTTTTATCTAAATTCCAATTTAATCCCTAACCAAAACTAACTTTATTTTCTTTGCAATTTATTCTTTATTTTCATTCAATTTCCACTTAAAACTAAACTTAACTCTCTAATTTCACCATAAAACCTTAAATTTTGAAAATTTCCCAATTTAGTCCCTGTTACTCCAAAACTTATAATTTATTCTACAATTCAATCCATTTTTCACTTCTAACTTGAAATTCTATCAATTTAACCCCTAGCACTTCAATTTATTCAACATGAACAACTTCTAAAAATTCACTAACTTCTAAAATTTCAACATAAATCAAGTATTATTTAGTTCTAAGATTGTAAAAACATAAAAAATTCAAGAAAAGGGACTAAATTGACTTACCAATTAAGCTTCAAACTTTAAAACCCTAACTTTCCTTTATTTTTCTTTCCCTTTTCTTTATTCCTTTTTCGTTTCAACTTTATGTTCTTCTTTCTAATTCTATTTTTTTGGTTTATTTATTTTATGTTTAATTAATATAATATAATAATATAATATAATATAATAATATAATATAATAATTATTGCTTAAATAATAAGTAAATATATTTTAATATATGAATTTTATTTTAACACATGTCATGCTCATAACCAAACATTTGTCACAATTTGGTCAAATTACTTATTTAGACCCTTAACTTTTCTCTATTCTATAATTCAACTTTTACCCAATTTGCAATCTAGTTTGTATACTTAATTTCTCTTAATTCAAGCTAATTCACCTAGCCAAAACCTAATTAAACACAAAACTATATTCGTAAATATTTATTAAAAATAAATATTTATGAATCCATTTTATGAAAACGGAGACCCGAAAATACACTTTCTAATAACCGTAATTTCGTCCTCGAAATTTACCTGAAAAGAGGTGGGGGTACTACAATCTCATTGTTTCTTCCGGTTCCCAAGTTGCTTCTTCAGCACTATGACTACGACATAACACTTTTACTAACAAAACTCGTTTATTACGTAATTCCTTCACCTCCTGAGCTAATATCTTAACTGACTCTTCTTCATATGATAAATCAGGTCGGATTTCAATATCCTCAGTCGAAATAACATGAGAGGGATCTGATCTATATCTTCTTAGCATTGATACATGAAAAACATCATGAATTTTCTGTAATTCCGAAGATAAGGCTAAACGATAGGCAACTGACCCAACTCTTTTCACAATCTCATATGGCCCAATAAAACGAGGACTCAATTTTCCCTTTCGACCAAATCTCAAAATTTTCTTCCAATGCGATACTTTAAGAAATACTTTATCGACGACAGAGTACTTAGTGTCACGACGTTTCAAGTTTACATATGATTTCTGTCTGTCGAAAGTTGCTTTCAGTCTATCTCAAATCTTCTTAACAGTATCCTCCGTTTCTTGAATTAACTCTGGCCCAATCATTTTTCTTTTATTCAATTCCATCCAACATACAGATGATCGACATCTACGACCATATAGAGCTTCATACGGAGCCATCTGAATACTTGATTGGAAACTATTATTATATACAAATTCAACTAACGCTAAATAATGTTCCCAACCTGATTCAAAATCAATAACACAAACTCGAAGCATATCTTCTAGAATTTGAATAACTCGTTCAAATTGCCCATTAGTCTGTGGATGAAAAGTTGTGCTAAAGCTGAGTTGAGTACCAAGAGATTCATGCAACTGTCTCCAAAATCTCGATGTGAACCGTGGATCCCGATCAGATATTATCGACACAAGAATACCATGCAATCTCACAATTTCCCGAATGTAAACTTCAGCAAGTTTCTGAAGTGACCAATCAGTTCTGACCACTATAAAATGAGATGATTTTGTAAGCCGATCAATAATCACCTAAATAGCATTTTTCTTACTCGTTGATAATGGTAACCCCGTTACAAAATCCATTGTAATACAATCCCATTTCCATTCGGGAATATTAATAGGCTGAAGTAGTCTAGTAGGAACTTGATGTTCTGCCTTTACTCGTTGACAAGTCAAATATTTAGCCACATATTCAACTATATCTCTTTTCATTCCCGACCACCAATATGATTCTCACAGATTTCGATACATTTTTGTTCCTCTGGGATGCAAAGCAAAAAGACTGTCATGAGCTTCGCGAAGTATAAATTCTTTTAATTCTGAAACATTTGGAACACAAATTCGATTATGAAATCTCAAACAACCATGCTCATCAATGCTGAAATTCTCTATCATGCCATTTTAAACCATTTCTTTCTTCTTTACTAACTTGTCATCTTCTAACTGTGCTAACTTGATTCGATCAAACATCACCGGTTTAATTCTCAATTCAGCTAATAAACTTCCATCATCATTGATACTGAGCTGTGCAAACATTGCTCGTAATTCAACTGTTGTTTTTCTACTTAGTGCATCAGCTACAACGTGGGCTTTACTCGGGTGATAATCAATAATACAATCATAACCTTTTAAAAGCTCTATCCACCGACGCTGTCTCAAATTTAACTCCTTTTGAGATAAAAGATACTTGAGACTTTTATGACCGGTATAAATATAACATTTCTCACCATTCAAGTAATGTCTCCAGATCTTTAGTGCAAAAATCACAGCAGCCAATTCTAGATCATGCGTCGGGTAATTACGCTCATGCGGTTTGTAATACCCCGAAAATTTGTACAGTAAGATATTATCGTTGATATAGTAAAATAAGGAAATAAAGCAACAAAAAGAGAAATTTTAGAGTTATGACAACATTGAGAAGTATATTATGATATATTAATTCAAGAAAGGACTAAATAAACTTGAGGGGTTAGAGTGTAAATATGAAAAAGTTGAAGGACCAATAGTGAATATATTTTAAGGGTGGAATGATCTAGAAACTAAGGAAAATGGATGAATTATGACCAAATTGAATAGGTAAAGAATTATGAGGGACTAAATCATAATTTTACCAAATTATGTGATGATTCAAGGATGGAATTTTAAAAGATCACAAAGGGCAAAATGGTCAATTGGAAGAGAGAGAAATCTAGAAAGTAATGATGATATTGATGATATTTTATAATTATTTAATTAGAAAAATATTATTTTATTAATATTTTAATGAGATATTTTATTATTATTTATTTAGTATATAAGGAAGGAAAGATGAAGAATTATCATCTTCTTTCCCATGCACCAATGTGAGAAGAAGAGAGAAAGAAAGAAAGTTTTGCTTTCTTTACAAATTGGTCTTTTCACCAAAAATCCACCATTTTCACTTAGAATTCAAAAGAATTACCATAGCGATCAAGAGAGAAAGATGACAAGGAGACTATGGGGAGCAAGAATATCAAGTTTGCTTCAAGAAATAGAAGCTGGAGGAGAGAGAAAATCAAGCTAAAGATTGAAATCAATAAGACAAGGTAAGAACATCAAGATTTCAATATATTTTTAAGTTTGATATTGTGGAAAAAGCATGGAAATGATGTTAATATAGAGTTTTCTTATATCAGGTTTTATGTTCTTGATATGTTAGTGAAGGAAAATAAGAGAAAGTGATGGGAAATATTGTAGAGAAAGGAAATAAAGGTGTTATAAACTTGGTAATTAACATTTTGCACTAAAACAGTTTTGGACAGCAGCAGTAGTCTAATTTTGAAAAATCACCAAAAATTGTAGAAATCAAATTAGAGGATGAATAAAACATGGAATTAAATCTTATTGAATCTAGTTTCTTATAGAAGAAATGGTGTAAGTGATGCAATTGTAAATCATGATATATAATAGGTTTTGTGAGACAAGGTCAGAATGATTTCGGGTTCCCCTGTTTTCACTTTGGAAAATCATCAAAAATTGGATAAAAATAATTAGGAGTTTAAATTTATATTTTTAAAATCTTTAATGAGTCTATTTTCAATAGAAATAAATGGAAACATCATCCTAATTCTGTACTAGGAGAAAATAATTTTTTAGTGAAGAAGGGTCGAAACTGTCAAAAAGCAGAACATGGATGACATTAGAGAATAAACTGTACTTATTGGCTAAACCAAAAATTCTGAAAATTTTATGATAAGAATATATGTGATTCTAGTTTCTAAAAAATCAAGCAGAACTTAAATTAGAATTCTATAGCTCAAGATATAAATAATTTAGTGACTATGACGCAAATGGTCAGCTTTGAATAAATTTATGAGTAAATAATGAAATCATAGATAATGTTACTTATAAGCATGTTATATAAATTAAGGATGTGGAATGGAGAGGAGGAGGAGGAGGAAAATATATATGAATATTCGGCTAGCATGACTAATTTGCTTGTTCTAGGCTCAGGGACTAAATTGAATTAAAGTAAAACTTTATGGGTAATTTTGTAAAAATGTTAGAAATGACCAAATTGAATGAAATTATTAATTTTAGATCAAGATCGGGTGAAAACATGTTATAGGGATTAAATTGAAAAGTGTTGAAATTATGGAAAATTCTAATATTTCATAGAATTCATGGGCTGTTATCAATATATATGAGAATAATTAGGCTTGAAACAAGGATTAAATTCCAAGAATTTTATTTTTCTGAACCTAAGGATGAAATCGTCATTAATTAAAAGCTTAGGGGCAAAATGGTAATTTCGCCTAGAGCATTAGTTGAATGTATCAAAATATGAAATGAATGAAAATGATGATTAAAATTATTTATAAAGATCCGGATGACTCAAATATGAGACTTGAACGTGGAAAAGAAAAGGCATCGGATTAGTGAAACTATAAACATGAACAAGCAACGAGGTAAGTTCGTGTAACATGAATTATATTCTTAAATGCTTGAAATATATTTTTATTGATGTGAATATGATTTGGATGTTTATTGTATGATAATTGATGAAGTATTGATATTCTTGATGAAAAGGGAAAATAAATCCCGGTTGAATGAAAGGAAAATTCGATGGATCTTTGAAAAGGAATTGACGGTAAAAAGGATCTAGCCCGGACGGGTGATCCTATCCTGATATAGCCCTCCCGAAGAATATGTGTGAAAAGGATCTAGCCCAGACGGGTGATCCTGATATAGCCCTCCCGAAGAATATGTGGAAAATGGATTTAGCCCGGACTGTTAATCCGAATTAGGGTCTGAATTTAGCCTGGACTGGTAATTCAAATCTAAGCTCATTAGAGTAATTGTCGTTGCAGGGGATTTAGCCTGGACTGGTAATCCCGACAATACTCATTGAGCATATGTTACAGGGGATTTAGCCTGGACTGGTAATCTCGCTATAAGAAATGATGTTCGCGGGAGTGTGCTATCTTACAGGGGATTTAGCCTGGACTGGTAATCCCGCTATAAGAAATGAGGTTCGCGGGAGTGTGCTCTCTAGAAAAAGGGTATACCCATATGTGTACGAATTGATGGACCCGGGATTGTACACTATAAGTGTACTACTGGAAATCCATCGAAATTCCAAGAAATTCAACAGGATAAATATAGAAAATGGCAAGTACTTGAAATCATGAAATTAAACTTGAAATACATAGAAATGATAATTATTTGATATATTGAAATGTGACATGGAAAATACATGTATGTGAAACTTGCCCGATAATTATACATATTCAAGATTATGAACTGCTACTGGAATAAATATACACTAAACTCATGAAAATAATGGTACATGAAATATTGTCATAATGAATTGAATAATTTATATTTATGAAGAAACAACAAGATAATGATATGCATCATGACATGTAAATATGAGACTATCTTTGTTACGTTGATACAAGGAAAATTATGTATATTAGGACAAGTAATAAATTCAAGTGAGACATGTCGAGAAAATAAGTTTGTCAATATTAAAGTATGCTAACCAATGTAAGAAAATTTTAGGATTTAATTAAAAATTCCCTATGATCCCGGTTGGTTCTTAATGTATGTTTTGGGCTTCGAGGGCCCAATAGAGGGACGTTATGATTATTTTCAGAATATGAATAATATATGACTTGTAATTATTAGAAAATGTTCAGTAAACTCCGGTAATGCCTCGTACCTTATTCCGGCAACAGATACGGGTAGGGGGTGTTACACGGTTTCACTTGACGAGATGCATAAGCTATCACCTTTCCATCTTGCATGAAAACACACCCGAGACCATTCAAAGAAGCATCACTATGAATAACAAATTCCTTTCCCGATGTTGGTAATGTCAAAACTGGTGCCTCAGTCAACATTTGCTTCAATTTCTTAAAACTTTCTTGGCACTGATCATCCCAGACAAATGGAACATTCTTTTGCAACAATTTTGTAATCGGCAAAGCTATCCTTGAAAATCCATTTACAAATCTTCGGTAGTAACCAGCCAATCCAAGAAAACTATGAACCTCTGATACATTTCTCGGTGCTTTCCACTGAACAATCACTTCAATCTTCTTCGGATCAACACTAATTCCATCAGCCGAAACCACATGTCCCAAAAATACAACCTCTGATAACCAGAATTCACATTTGCTTAGCTTCTCGTATAATTGTTTCTCTCGTAATATTTGCAAAACAATTCTAGATGCTGCTTATGTTCAAATTCAGATTTCAAATAGACCAGAATATCATTAATAAAAACTACCACAAACTGATCCAAATACGGTTGAAAAATACGGTTCATAAGATCCATAAAAGCTGCCGGGGCATTAGTCAATCCAAAAGGCATTACTAAAAATTCATAATAACCATACCTTGTACGAAATGTTGTATTCGGTATATCACTTTCTTTCACCTTCTACTGGTAGTAACCCCATCTCAAATCAATCTTTGAAAAAACAGAAGCTCCTTTCAACTGGTCAAATAGATCATCAATATGAGGTAACGAGTATCAATTTTTGATCGTCACCTTATTCAATTGTCGATAATCAATACACAACCGCATTGAACTGTCTTTCTTTTTGACAAACAGCACTGGAGCTCCCCAAGGTGAAGTACTAGGACGTATAAATCCACGATCCAGTAAGTCCTGTAACTGCACCTTCAATTCTTTTAACTTTGTAGGTGACATACGATACGGGGGTATTGATACTGGAGTTGTACCAGGATAAACTTCAATTTCAAACTCAACTTCACGATCTAGTGGTAATCCCAATAATTCTTCAGGAAAAATATCAGAGAATTCACAAACAGTCTGGAATTTACTGCATTGACTTTGAACAAAATTCGAATTAATAACATAAGCCAGAAAAGCTACACAACCCTGATGATGAAGTTTATTAGCCTGAATCGCTGAAATAATACGAGTTGACCCACTGGTTAGAATACCATTTACCTCAATCTTATCCCCATTTTCACTCTGAGCAATAAACTTCTTTTTACAACAATCTAAAATCACCCCGTGCTCTGAAAGCCAATCGATTCCCAGTATTATATCAAAATCACCAAATGGCATTATCAACAAGTCAACAGAAAAGCTTCTATTCTGTATCATTAACGGACATGTTCGACATACTTGATCCACTAGCACAGTTTGCCCCAATGGACTAGACACCGCTATTGATACTCTAGACATTTCAAATTTTAAATTTCCCGACTTAACCAATTTTGTATTAACATATGAGTGTGAAGATCCCGGATCTATTAAAGCATAAACAGGTTCTGAATGCAATAAAAATATACTGTCACCACATCATTTGCATCACTCTCTTCACAGGTCCGTACAACATATGCTCGAGCTGGTACACTGGCTTCTGATTGTTGAGTAGCAACATCACTTCCTCTTCTAGCACCACCCCTGGAAATCGAACCATTTCTACCTGATCCTCGACCTCTAGAAGTAGGCACAAATCTCTGGGATGTAACTGGTGTAGCATTCTAATTTTTCAAACAATCTCTAACGAAATGTTTAGTAGATCCACAACGGAAACAACCTCGAGTCAATTTCCAACACTCACCCCGATGCTTTTTCCTACAATGTTCACAATTTGGAATTTCAGTATCTCGAGATAGACCTCGTACACTACCAGTAAAAACTGTCATCTGTCTTCTACGGTTTTTTATCACATTTGTCTAATTTGAAACTCAATCTTCAACTACCACGAGATTCTTTTGATCTTTTAGGTTGTAGGTTTGAACTAGTAGCTCCAGAATGTTTTCCAATCAGACGGAGGTTTTCAGGCTTTTTTTCAATACCTAGTACTTGTTTAACTATCTTATCTCTCTCAACCAAATCCACAAATTCTGTAATTCTATGTAATACCAGTTGTTCTCTTAATTCATCATGTAAACCCCGCAAAAATCGCTTGCAACTGTCAGCTTCAGTTGGCACAAATTCAACTACATATCTACTGAGTTGCGAGAATTCCCTAACATCTCATCTTGTTTTAGCATCAAGAACTCTTGTTTTCTGTCATCAATGTACAATTCACCCACATATTTCTTCTGAAATTCTCTTTGAAAGAAATCCTAGTTTACTTGTTCTGCCGGTACATGTCGGGTTACTGATTCCCACCAAACATACGCTTCTCCTTACAATAGATAAACAACACATAATAAATAGATAAACAACACATAATAAACTTTCTCGGGGAGTACATTCAAGTTGCTGCAAAATTATTTTTGTAGATTCCATCCAATTTTCAGCTGTAGATGGATCAACTCCTTTTAAACCCAAAAATTCAGTTGTACCATACTTACGCAGTTTTTTAATCCGGGCTCGTTGGGTAGTAGGAGAAGATGTCGTAGCAGATGCAGTTCCTGCTATTTGTTGAAGAGCATTAGCTATAACTCTAAGTAACTGGGAGTCATCCCTTTCTCTAACATTAACTCTTTCAACATTAGGTGGTTGATTACCCACTTGGTTTACACGGAGTTGCCGACTCTATTTCATCTAATTCATAAGATTCATCGTCTCCAGTATACATTTCTTGATCAGTGTCATCAATATATTCATCCAACATCTTTAACTATAAAACAGAAACAAACAAATATATCAACATCCAATCTCGACTCAATTTGACTCAATTATGGCATGTACCTCAAGACTCAATTCCGAGCTCAATTTAGTCCGAGAATCGGCTAAACCTGCAAAACTCTGATACCACTAATTGTAACACCCCCAACCCTTATCCGTCGCCAGAACAGGGTTACAGAGTTTTACCAGACTTTTCAGATCAAATACGAACATAATACAAATCAATTAGCATACACTTCATAAATTAATCATATTGTCCCTTTTATGGCCATCGAGACCTTAAATATGTATTAGAAACAAATCGGGACTAATTCGGGTTCTCTGAGAATTTTTCACGAAATTCCAAAATTTTTCCTAGTTGCAAGACACGTGTGGCCAAGGGACACTCCCGTGTGACCCTATGACATGCCCGTGCTTGAGGCTGTGTCCTACCCCGTATAACTCTCTAACTTACCTTACACGGTAAAGTCACATGCCCGTGTGCCTCACACGGCTGAGACACACGTCCGTGTCTCTGCTCGTGTGGAGAATCCTAGGCATTCTGTTTTGAAAATTTTAAGTTGCAGGGGACACACAGCCAAACTACACGCCCATGTGCCAAGTCGTGTAGACTCAAAATGAGCCTTAAACATCAAGTTTACCAACCTTGTAATCTTAAACAACAAGCAACTCAAAATCCAATCGTTCATCCACTTCAAAATACAACTAAACATCTCTAAAACTTATTAAAATAGACATTCTAAGTGCCTAATCAATAAACCCTCATAGATATCTTACTCATAATATTAAAACAACCCAACAAGTCATCATTCAAACCAATTTCTAAATCATACCAATTTAGCTCAAATTTTGCCTATTTTATACACATTTAAGCATTAGCTTAAACATACCATTTTCTAACCTCAACATAGCACATATGTTTATATATAACCAACCAATATTTTCTTATAATATTATTTACAAACACTTCCCAAAATGACAAACATAACATAAACATCCTAGGTACATGTCATTACCAAAAAGAAATATACTTCACCACTTTGAGTTCGAGATCGACCTTGGATGCTGATTCAACAATCTGACTTTAACTGCACACGGAAAACAAACTGTATGCTGAGTATAAACTCAGTGGTATTTCTATAATCCAAATGCTTTAAAGAAAATAATATTATAAAATATGCATTTTTAACCATAATAGAACATTAGTCAATCAACAAATCAATTTATCCATTTATCTTTCATTTCTCATCAATAGCTATTTCAAATAGCTTTTCTCACTTTGATTCACATATCATTTATCAATGACAATATTCTTTTCATGAACCCTTGGTTCATACATTTCATTTGTATAATTCAACTCATTGTCCAATTCCAATTCACATACAATGTCATTCAATATCAATCATATTGCCAATTCATTTATTTACCCTTATTAACACGACTCGGACGAATACACAGATCCAACCAAAATACACTAGTTTGGCACCCAGTGCCTCATCGGATAATTCGAAGTAATAGATTGACACCCAGTGTCTCATCGGCCATGCCGAAGTAAGTTGGTACCTAGTACCTCATTGAATTTATCTGAAGTAATAATTTGACACCCAGTGTCTCATCCACTCGAAGTCAAGTATCCCTAAACTCTTCCAATCCTATGGCATGCCAACTATATCCGACTCGGCCTGACATTGTTAATAGGGTTTCATCCACTTTTCAATTTCAAACAACATTCATTCCAATTCAAATAATCACATATACTCACATAATCAATTCAATTCAATTCAATATCATAATATCAATACTCATCTTATTTCACTTACCATACATATTAATTAAAATACAACAATTAATATTACTAGATTCGAATTATAGAAATACAAACCGTAATTTCCGAGTCACTCCTCGTCGACTTTTTCCTTTCCTTTCTTAGTCAAGTTTTCTGGCATAACGTTAGCTACGGAAATTAAAACAATTTAAAATCATAAATATACACAATTTCACATTGAATATTTCAATTTACATTCAACTTTTATCTAAATTCCAATTTAGTCCCTAACCAAAACTAACTTTATTTTCTTTACAATTTATTCTTTATTTTCATTCAATTTCCACTTAAAACTAAACTTAACTCTCTAATTTCACCATAAAATCTTAAATTTTAAAAATTTTCCAATTTAATCCCTATTACTTCAAAACTTATAATTTATTCTACAATTCAATCCATTTTTCACTTCTAACTTGAAATTCTATCAATTTAACCCCTAACACTTCAATTTATTCAACATGAACAACTTCTAAAAATTCACTAACTTCTTAAATTTCAACATAAATAAAGTATTATTTAGTTCTAGGATTCTAAAAACATAAAAATTTCAAGAAAAATGACTTAATTAACTTACCAATTAAGCTTCAAACCTTAAAACCCTAATTTTCCCTTCTTTTTCTTTACCTTTTCTTTCTCCCTTTTTCGTTTCAACTTTATGTTATTCTTTCTAATTCTATTTCTTTGGTTTATTTATTTTATGTTTTAATTAATATAATATAATAATTATTGCTTAAATAATAAGATATATATTTTAATATATGAATTTTATTTTAACACATGTCATGTTCATAACCAAACGTTTGTCACAATTTGGTCTAATTACTTATTTAGACCCTTAACTTTTCTCTATTCTATTATTCAATTTTTACCCAATTTGCAATCTAGTCCGTATACTTAATTTCTCTTAATTCAAGCTAATTCACTTAGCCAAAACCTAATTAAACACACAACTATCTTCGTAAATATTTATTTTTAATAAATATTTACGAATCCGTTTTATGAAAACGGAGACCCAAAAATACACTTTCTGATAACCGTAAATTTCAAGTCGTTACAGACACCCAGTGTCTCATCGACTCGAGGTCGAAGTAATCCCTGAACTCTTCCAATCCTATGGCATGTCATTTATATCCGACTCAGCCCGATACAGTTAATAGGGTTTCAATTCACTTTTCAAATGCCATAATTATCCAATATTCAAATATCACATTAATTACAAATTCACATGCATTCAATTCAATATCAAAATGCTAATTACTCACCTCATCCACTTATCATAAACATTAAATCAAAAACACAACAATTAATATTTAGATTCGAATTACAGAAATACAAACCAGAACTTTCGAGCCACTCATCGTCGACTTTATCTTTTCCTTTTTTAGTTGAGGTTTTCGGCATAACGTTAGCTACGGAATTGAAACAATTAAAATTCGTCAATACAATACAATTCAATTTCACATTGAATATTTCAATTTTTATTCAACATTTACCTAAATTTCAATTTAGTCCCTAGACCGAGACTAACTTTATTTCTTCACAATTAATTCTATATTTTCATTCAATTTCCACTCTAAACTAGAATTAACTCTCTAATTTCACTTAAATCCCTAAAATTTGAAATTTTCACAATTTAGTCCCTAATACTCAAAATTTACAATTTATTCCACAATTCATTCCTTTTTCAATTCTAACTTAAAAATCTATCAATTTAGTCCCTTATACTCTAATTATTCAAACATAGACAACATTTTAAAACTCAATATTTTCAATTTGACATAGGTTAAGCAATATTTAATACCAGGATTTCAAAAACATAAAAATTACAAGAAAAAAGACTAAATTAACTTACCAATTGAGTTTTGAACCTTAAAACCCTAATTTCTCTCTCCTTTTCTTTTCTTTCCTTTTTCCTTCTGTTTCGTTTCTTATTTTTTCTTTTTCTATTCTTTTTCATATTTTATTTGTTTTGTTTATTATTTCATTTAATTATTATTATAATAATATAATATATATATACTTAAATATTAAGTAATACTTATTTTATTATTTATACATATGTATATTATTTTTACATATGTCTTAACCAACACCAACCACTTGTTGATTAAGGCTTAATTGCTTATTTAGTCCCTTTACTTTTTCTTTAATCTATAATTTAACTTTCACCTTATATGCAATTTAGTCCTTATACTTAATTACTCTTAATTCAAGCAATTTCAACTAACCAAAACCTAATTAACCACTAACTTCGTAAATATTTATTTTAAATATTTACGAATTCGTTTTACGAAAACGAAGACTCGAAAATACAATTGCCGATTACCCGTGACTATCAGGTCGTTACAATCATATAACTTACTTAACAAAAAAAATAGTTTCTTGGTAATTCTTTAACTGAGTTGAGATCTAGTTGATGAGTAACACCAACTCAGTAAAAGACTTAATAATGATAAGAAGTGTATGGATATACAATGCATACAGGTAATAATTGTAATAAAATTATTAAAATAAAATTTTGATTCAGTGGTAAAATTTTGCTAACTCAATTAGGTTGAGTTCAAATCCTATCATATGCATATTTTTATTGGTTTTTTTTTTAAAAAAAAAAAACTAAAGTACCCTCAAGTAATATAATCTATTTTAGGGTAAACTACATAAATATTCACCTAACTATCAAAATATTCATTTTAGGCACCCAAAATAAAAAGTTTACAATTTAAACAACCATGTCACATAGTTCGATCATTTTAGTCACTCACGTTAAAATCACAAGCCACAAGTTGACATGACAATTAAAAAATCGGTATAATAATAAATTTAGCTATCAACTTTTACATATTACATTAATTTAGTTATAATTATTAAAAAATTAACCCTCAAAATTCAAAGAAATATATAAATATATATAAATATTTTCAAAAAATATAATAATAAATTAAAATTTGTATTTGTATTAAATAAATATAATTATATTAATATTAAATAAATAAAAATCTCCCAAGAAAGGAAGGGCGGGTGATAAGGGGAGGGAGGGGAGGGGCCGAGCGAGAGGGATGGGGGATTTTTATTTTATCTAATATTAATATAATTATATTTATTTAATATTAATATTAATATTAATTTATTATTATATATTTTAAAAATATTTATGCACTTTTATATATTCCTTTGAATTTTTTAGAATTAGGATCAAATTGAAATTATTTGTAAATTTTGAGGGTTAATTTTTAAAATTAAGACTAAATTCATATAATATGTAAAAGTTGAGAGCTAAATTTGTTATTATACCGATTTTTAATTGCCACGTCAGCTTGTTGTTTTGTGATTTTAACGTGAGTGATCAAAATGATCGAAATATATAACATAGATACTTAAATTGCAAACTTTTTATTTTAGATGTCTAAAATGAATTTTTTTTATAGTTGGATGACTATCTCTGTAGTTTATTTTTTTATATAATAAATGTTACCATTGTTACAATTTAGACTTATTTGATTCTTTTTAATAGTATAAAGACTAAATTAATCCATTAATTTAATAATATAATGACTAATTTGATTCCGTCTCTATAATACAAATACCTCCAACATGTTGAAAAATCGAGAAATTATCTAACTCTTACTCTAATAAAATAGGATTGATTGTAAGTGTATTTTTGAGCACTATAGATGTCTTTTTATATATACTCAATGGATATTATTTTGAAGAGTCGCAACTCTTTTACATTTGATTTCCCTTAGACATATTTCTTAGAAAAATATGTCTCATGGAATCAAATGCATCCTTAGAATAAATCACTACTTTCTAATAAGTGTTCATGAATAATTATGAATTTGTAATATATAATTTCCAACGCAAAGTGCTTTAATATTTTTTTAAAATATCAGTTAAGTTTTAGATTAATGAACTAAATGTGTAAAAAAAAAACTTTTAAATACGAAAAGAAAAAAAATTGGAGTATACTTGTATAAGCTAAATGGAATTATTAAATGGGATGAATCAACCAATTTCACTGCGATTTAAATTTTTTATAGTTCGATGAGTATTACTGTAGTTTATTTATTTTTATATAGTAAATGTTACCATTGTTACAATTTGAATTTATTTCATTTTTTTAATAATGTAAAGATTAAATTAATTTAATAATAGAATGACTAATTTTATATGAATAAAATTTTATATTTTTAGATACCGAAAATCAAAATCGATCAACCCTCAATTTCACCACCATCTAAATTTTGTATGAACAAAATAAATTTTATATTTTGAGATATCGAGAATCAAAATGGGTCAAAATGGGTCAGCTCTCAGTTTCACCACCATCTAAATTTTGTATGAACATTTTGTTTTTTTTTTTATTATCTTTTTTTGAAAGTATTTTAGATTAAGAAGTCTTATAATTTCGAGCTGATGGGGATAGTCGCACGATTTTTGTTTAAATTGTCTCGTTTTATCATTTTTGAGACTCGGCACACAAATGTGCCGCATCTAGGGTTATTTCAAATGGCCCAATCCCAATCGATCAATACTGATCTCTATTTTCAACTCCTAAAATGATATGTATATAAAATTTACTAACATAAAATTAAGTTGATTTTACTTGGTTGCATGCTTTAACTTAATATTTATTAGTATAATTTTTATTTGTTTAATTAATTTTTAATTTTGTTTAAATATATACATGAAATTTTATTTTGATTCAATCATATACATTTAAAAAAATAAATACATCAATTTATTCTTATATTTCATAAATATAATTATATGTGTACACAATATATAAACATAAAATAATACTATATAAATAAGTGTGTTAATAATTTGTGAGAAATAGATATATAAAATTGTAATGTATAATTTTAAAAATTATCTCTAAATATAATTATATTGTTAAATTTAACCCAATTTGTTGAAATAAAAAATTATGAAAATGTGCAAATCGTTTTACAATGGTGTAAATGAATTCCACCTTCGTGTATTTGTGATAGAAACATTATCAAAATTAATGAGTTTCAAAGAAATAAAATTATTTACTTGAGGGGTTCCATAAATTAATTTCCAGAAACCAAAACCCAAGTACTACAATTCCCGTAAGAACTTACTATGATTCAAGCCCGATACAGAGGAAAAAGAAAAGCAAAAGAGCATGCATGGTAATAGTACAGCTGCAATTAACTTTGTGCAGATTTGTTTTTCTTTTTACCAGCAAGCATATATGATCCACAAGAGATGAGGCCTTGGTCAAAATGGGTTAATTTTTAACGCATAACATAACAGGTTTCTTAGTATTTAAATGTTGTATGGGAAAATTTATACTGTCAAGCAATAAGAGTAATGTACATTTCTAGAATGAGTATTGTACTATATTTGTTTATATATGAAGGTAGTGGGTGATTACTGTTTACACCCGACGTTTCTTCTTCTCAGGAGTATCATGAACCTGTGCTTTCATTCCATATGTCTTTAGCTGATAATTTTCAAAGGCCTTAGAAACTGCTCCTACCTACACAACACACATATATAGAGAGAGACATAATAATTAATACATATGCATATATATATATATATATATCATCTAAATCATGGTAATATTCTTTATTCGTGGAAATTAAACATAATCAATTTAGGACCAATGACCATACCAGTTCAGGTTTCTTGGAGTATACTCTGACAATCATATCTTGACAAAATGCAGGCAGCAAGTGACTTATGCGCTCATCTCTGATCGGAAATTTGTAATCGCTCTCATAATCCTGAACAAGAAATCCCAACATCGCCGTTAGCTTAAATTAATTTCAGTGTTATGGATAATTTTGAATCCATCACAAAAAACACAACTAGTTAATGTATTAAGGGTGCTTGCTTCATTTTGGGTATTTTCCAACTTATAAATTGAGTATGCAGCTAGCACCATAACTCTACTTTGCTTAGCAATCATCATGGTGCAACAATATGGAAGTATGAAATATTTTGTAGGAAGTGGTGTTAGTACCTGGAAAAACTTTATGCTGGATGTGGAAATACATGCAAGGAGAGCCACACCAAATCTGTTACAATGTTCAAGAAAAGGAAAAAAAAAAGTGCAATGAAAACATTATGCTCTTCCGCAAGTACCTTTCGAGAGGGTTACTCCTCCCACGAGTCAGGTCGATTTTCACAATGCTCACAGAAATGTCTTCCTCATTCAATGGAGTGTCACCATTTTTCTGATAAGAAGATTACTTGTCATTACAGTTGGATATTAATCTTTGAGTAAAGAATCTAGCATAAAATTCTTTTTATTTTGCCACCTGAGAACAAACAATATCTTGAGGAGTGATGTCCTTGAAATGTTCTTGTTTGTCCTTTGGGACAGCGAACTCATTACAGAACTGCAAAATATAATCAGCTGTTGAAGAGGACAATTAAACGCTCTAATTGAAGAAAGAAAACCCTTTGCTTATTAATAATGTTTCCTAAAGAAGACCTGGTACAGATCTCTTCTCCGGATGCGAAGGACCAGATCTCTGGCCTTCTTGAGCTCTTGTTTATCAGAAGTTTCAATTTGTCTTAATATTGAATCGTCCAACTGCAGTTGTTAAAGGGCAATTGAAGTCCTAATGAGTGATGACATAAAAGTTGGAATGTTGAAGATTAAGTGTAAATAATGCTTTAAGCTCAATAGACCTTCCAAAATTTAGCTGGCTCTTGGATTGAGGCTGATATACTAAGTTCACCATTTGCTAATGTTAAAGCATCTACAACCATGAGTTCTATTGCCTGGGGGAACAAGGAAAAAAGAATGCCGAAGTGTCAAAAGTCTATTGCATTTACTATTTGTACACACCCTGTAGCATTTACTGCTAAAAAGTTCAGATTAAAAAGCTCCAAATACGCCAGAACTAACATTTTGAAGTTGTGGACAAAACAGAGTAATTGCAGTTTGGTACCTTTACTTTAGCATGCGTATAAACCGTTCTATGTAAATCAGCTCGAGTAGCAAATAACTTGTGGACAGTCAGATCTGTCAGAAACATATATATTTGTTGAAGATTAATTGTTAGATGAAGATAATAAATTTGGACAAATACTAACAATCCTTGGCCCGGTAACATATCTCATCACCCATCACTCTCATTGTTTCCAGTAACCTGCAAGTTAAAATGAACATGAAGAATATGCACGACTACAAAATATGTTCAATAAACTAGAAAGCTCTGCGCTTTTGCAGATGCAGAAATGTTGAATTAGCTTGAAACTTAACATCCCACCAGAGTATGTATTAAACAAAATGATCATATGATCATTATACATTGATCCCTACCTTTGAAACTGAAAATTGCAGCCAAGGCCACAAGCACGAGAGTCACGTACAATATAGTCAAATCTGCAAGGAAAATGAAATTATTGATTCTACTTTCAAAACCACAAATTGTAGTAAAGTTAGAAATAAAACTTAATTATGGAAAATCGATTACTTACTTATCAACATCTATCCCATTTCGACCATTTGCAACAATGTCATACAAAAAACGCTTTTCATTCACAGTCTACATTAAAGGAACTTTAAAATTGTGATGGCCAGGTAAATGATGATGAAACTAAAAACAGACGAGAATGTGAAAGAACAAACAAGATTTAGGTGAATTACGAGTAGTTACATTTTGTGAAGCATTTGCTGAGCTAGCAAGTACCATTTCCTGTTGAAATGGCAAAATCATATCAAGCCTCGCATTTCATGTAGCTAATTTTCATGTATATAATGCAATTGAAATTTCAAATAATATAATTCAACCTTCACATTGTTAAGGATTGCAGCATCTATTTCAATGTGGTGCGCATCAACAATGTAATCAATCATCTTCACTGACATGTCCTCATGAGACCTAATATATTCCCACAAGTAATCAGAAAAAAAAAAGGGGTTAAAGCAATGAGAGATCAATATAAATTGTAATAATTTATTTATTTTTTGTTAGATTTAGATGCCCAACA
Organism: Gossypium australe; assembly: GCA_005393395.2. Taxonomy (NCBI): domain Eukaryota; kingdom Viridiplantae; phylum Streptophyta; class Magnoliopsida; order Malvales; family Malvaceae; genus Gossypium; species Gossypium australe. Next base: position 19,017,579 of record CM016616.1, read on the forward strand.
TGCGGTGCAGACTATGGAACATTGTCATTTATATAAAACAAGCAGAAGGTACACAAATTGAAATTTTTGAATGTTGAACATAACGAAGAAAAAAAATTTAAGAGCTTCAAACTCGCAGGGCAGGAATAACTTCAACAAAAAAATACTAGACACTACCTAGATACAAATCACAATTTTATTCTTAGGATAATAAGCTATTGCATATTCACTACGGGAATGTAATGCACCTAGTGCTTACATCTGAGGCAAACCTAACAATCTATATCTAGAGTTGAATGTAAGAATCACCATTCAGATCCATTAAGAACCCGGGGAAGAAACTCGCGCTCAAACAGATGGCTGAATGGTCCATGTCCAACATCATGCAGTAGTCCTACACGCATGTAACCAGAAAAAATAAGAAAAAAAGGTTAGATACAGAAACAGTGATAAGAAAGAAAATATCAGTAACGAGGATGATTACCAGCAAGTTTTACTGTTCTGATATCATTACGTTCAATGTTGATCTCCGAGCCCTACAAGGATGCCATGCGAATAAGGGGAATGTCTCAATATAATGGGAGATCAGAATGAGAACCACCAGACAGTGAAGTCATGTTCCTACTTGGTGACCCTGAACTGTATGAACAGCTTCACCAGCCAGCCAATAAACTCCCAGAGAATGCTCAAAGCGAGAATGAACAGCTCCAGGGTACACCATGTGCGTTAGACCTGATAAGCAAGCAACTTAGATCAGCAAACCGATTAAGTTCCTAAAAATCTGATGTAAGAAAGTTCAGCTTACCAAGTTGCTTTAGCTCGCGAAGTCTGCAGTAGACAGTAAAGTCATCAAAAACATATAATTTCTAGTTATATATGAAAAAAGAGTGAAATACATGTGCATATTGTTCAAAAAAAATCAAATCAAGCTTGCCTCTGAAACTGCTCTGTGTCAACAAATTGTAAGAAGAACTGCATTAACAGTAAAGCAGAAAGTCATCTCAAGAAAAAAATTGATCATCAACAGTACCTCCAGAAAAATAAGATCAAATTTGAGCTGTGTCCATATTCTAAAGTAGAAACTTCTAAATCTGTACAAGATATTCGTCATTCCTTCACAATTTTTTACTTGCTAAATTCTATTAATATATCTCATATTCTTCCGATTTGTCTCGACACGAAGATTCGTAGATTCCAAAGCTTATCTTCATATCTCCCCGATTAAAATCTCGTTTACTAGTTCAACCCAAAAAATGGTTTACCAGAGAAAAACATTATTATGACATAAACTAAATAATAAAATCCGATTTGAGACTATTTTACTTACCTAAATCACACACACAAACATAAACACACGAGTGCAAGTTCGGAAATGGAAGTGAAGCTAATACCGGATCAAGGTAGATGTTGCCGTGGACGTTGTCATGGATGTGCTTCGAGAACCGTCGATCACGGCAGGAGAACGAGTACAAGCTCGTCACCTCCTCGTTCCCATTCGTTCCCATTCTTCTCACAGCCGGAACCTCTCAAGGAAACGCAAATTACAAACGGGGGAAAACAGAGTTCAGGAAACTGTGAAAAGGATAGAAAAATTCAAAATCTCCTAGATTCAAATTCACTTTCTTTCAACAGCTAGGGTTTCAAACAGAGAGAGAGAGAGAGAGATGGTTACTCACAGCTTCGTTGGGAATATGTATGAGATGAGAAGCGAGAGGGTGAAAGAAAGCGGTTATTATAAGTGCAGGCAGGGAAGTTGGAGTGGAGGCGAAGTGAAAACGATACCGCCAAAAATGCAATTTGTTCGTTACCACGTTCGGGAGTCAGCGCGTGAATCTCACTATCCAATCATTTGAATGATAAATTCCCATCTTTTAAAATATAAAAAAATAAAATTGGCAACCTCTTTTCGATGGAAGGCCATGAGTTAGCTACTAGCTGGTGTCGTTGATCTACGTCGAATACGATGAAAATATAGTTTGATAAGAACGAACAGAAATAGATTAAAATTTCAGTTATTGTTTATGCACGAGACGTCGTAGGTAGGTATTTATATATGTTAATTCGTATTCTATTTTAAAATTAATATGTATTTCGTAGAGTTAAATTCATTTTTATGATGATGCGAATTAATATAATGCTGTTTCGTAGAAAGATGCTAACACTTTACATACGAAAAATATAGATTATGGATTAAGAATACTATACTATATATGAATTAATCAGTGTGTAAAATTTTAATAAAGTGAATTATATAATTAATATTTTTAAGACGTTTATATTATGAAAACAATATACATATGAAATAATTATTAAAGGAAGCAGTTATGGCTAATTTACCAAAATATACCAAAAATAAAAAAAATTACGGAAATGGGCCGAATTTTACATTATTTACGGAAAAGGGTCATTTCTCCCCAAAACGCATACACAAAACGCGTTGACGAGGACGCGCTTTCTCCCTCCTTCCCCCGACAGTCTTTTCAGTTGTTTTTAGTGTTAGGGTATAAGGTTTTAAAGTTTTAGGGTTTTAGGGCTAGGGTTTAGGATTTTTTAGGGTCGTTGGGTTTAGGGTTTTTAGGGAAAATTAATGGTCTAGATTATAGGGTTAATTGGGGTTTAGTAAAAATATGTTTAGGATTTTGGGGAAAATATATTAGCAAAATAAAAATTATTTGAATTTTTTGACAGTTGTATTTGGCAAAATAATTTTGAGAAGACGTTTCTGAACAAATAGTGCCGAAAACGCTTTAAGCAGGATGCGTTGTCAGTAAGAGTACTGAAAAGAGCTCCCACGTGGACGCTCTTTTGCTACAGTAGTCTCCGGTAAAATAATTTTGAGAAGACGTTTCTGAACAAATAGTGCCCAAAACACTTCAAGCAGGATGCACTGTCAGCAAGAGTACTGAAAAGAGCTCCCACGTGGATGCTATTTTGCTACAGTAGTCTCTAGATGCACTGTCAGCAAGAGTACTGAAAAGAGCTCCCACGTGGACGCTCTTTTGCTACAGTAGTCTCTGGCAATCATTAGACTATAAATCAGCCAAATTTCATTCTCAGGTTGCATAACAGAAATTGAGGCAAAAGAAAAATAGAAATTGAAAATGAGTGAACGTATTAATGCTGTTATTTACTACGATGGTGAGGTTTGTGACACCGAAAATGGTGTTGTTTTTTTATCGGAGAACACAGCGCGACTGGGTTTTAATCGGAACATAGATTTGATAGAACGTCGCAAAAGAATTAGGCGTAAAATCTTCGGAACAATGCCAATGAAAGTTCAGTCTATTAAGTATAGATTTTGCGCTTCGGTTGATCCGGTGAGATATGACTCATTCGACATCAAAGGTCCTCGGAGCTTTGAGGCAATGGTGGAGACTCATCTTGCCAGTGGATCACCATATCATGAGGTATATGTACAATTTTCATCGCTAAGTGATCTTCCTTCGACCTCAACATCTACTACTGTTCGAGGGGAATACACGACCCCAAGCCGATACTCTGTTAGTGGGAGGCAGACTACGGAAGTGCCCGTGTTTGGTGGTAGTATGGAAAACATAACCCCTGCATGACACTCGGTTGGTGGATGGGACATGCATATCCTTCCTTCGACGTCCAATGATAGAAATACGTATTGGGGAACATCATCAACTTCTAGTGGTCGGCAATCCACATATGATTGGGAACGTTACGAAAGATGTTTAAGGAGGGATAATGTACTCCTCACGACATCCACTGCGAGGGGCCCTCGTTCGTTGCAGATTATGGTGGGTCGGATGATGAGTCCAATGTGGATCCACCTCGAGAGCCCGGGCCCGATGGTACAGAAGTTGCATTATTTTCTGAACCGGGGCCTGTTCCAACCGTACCTGAAGATGTTGAGGGCGGTTCAGATGAAGAAGAAGAAGATCCGCTATTCAGGGCGTACTCGCCTCCAGCCCACATGCATAATGTCGATCTATCTCAAGACGATGCATTGGAGTTTCCTGAACTACCACACCGGAAGCGTGACCGTACAAGTTCGTCGTTGGATATTACAAAAAAAAAACAACTTTTATTTTATTAAAGATATTAAAATTAAATTACAAAAAAAAAATAAACAACTTTTATTTTATTAAAGATATTAAAACTAAATTACAAAAAAAAACAACTTATATTTTATTAAAGATATTAAAATTAAATTACAAAAAATAATAAACAACTTTTATTTTATTAAAGATATTAAAACTAAATTACAAAAAAAATAAAAATAATTTTTATTTTATTAAAGATATTAAAATTAAATTACAAACAAAAATAAAAAAAATAACTTTTATTTTATTAAGAAATAAAAAAAATTATATTACATTTAAAAAATAAAAAAGGCGATCGGAATCAATGTTGGTGCCGGTCGGAATCAGTGCCACATGCGGGTGGTCGGCGGTTACGCGCTAGATTCTTCCTTTTTTTACCTTCCGGCGGGGGTCGTGGAACCTCAGGCGGGGATTCTAGTTCCTCCGGCAGTGGGTCTGGTTGTGGGTGTTGGGAGGATGACCCACTTTGATAAAATAACGACTGCGGAGGTGTTTGCATAAACCATGGCAGGGGTGTCTGAATCCCATAAGGCGAAGGAGACTGGTAAAAAAAAGAGCTCCCCGACGGTGCCTCGTGTGATCCCTCATGCGACGACAGCCTCAAGATAGACTGGCCAGTCGGAGTAGTCGGGAACGGACTCAAACCGGCCCATGCATTCCAACCTGTAATGGGACTGGGAAAAGGAAATATATATGAGTTAGGATACATATAAGGGCTAGGGTACGCACCTGGCATAAAGGCCAAAGGTTGTGATGTCGGTGTCGTCGGCTGAAATGTTGGGCCCGGTGACTGTGTGGGCGCTGTTGATGGCCCCGGTGACTTTGTCGGCGCTGTTGATGGTCCCGTCTCATCACCCATAACCTTGGATTTAAAGGGCCCAATCGTTCCCTTTGTTCACGAAGTTGCCGTCGCCTCTCCTCTTCCGACAATAAATACGGCTTGCCATGGATCCTAAACCACGGCATGTATTTCGGCACGCACGCTAACTCAAGAACGACGATCGGTTCCCAGATAGGTATATAATCATACCGGTTCTCCCACATTTCGATATATGCTGACCAATATCTTGGCCAATCCGTGTGCAACTGTTGTAAGTCGACTTTGTGCTCATCATCGAGCACCTCAGGTGGCACGGGAATCAGTCGTCAGAATCCAAATTGTTGCAAAATCCGATCTGACTGGGGCATTTCCACGGTGGCATAATTGATCAATGGGACCTTCACATGCCAAATGTTCGGATTTAGCAAGAACTCCTTCGGAATTACTGCCCGAATTGTCGAATCCTCGTATGGTGTCCATTGAAACTATATTAACATGACCAAAATATTAGTTATATACATAATACTAAATACTAAATACGAAATACTAAATTATAAATACGAAATTCAAAACGACAATTTTATTACGAAAATATATTGTATTTAATACTTACTTGTGATTCCGACCGTTGCTCTAATAGAAGCCGTATATCTTCAAGCTCGGTAGGTATTCCAACATAACTCGCCGAATGGTTCCACCTAATTAAATAATTTTTTAGCATACAATTATACTTTAAATCTACGTAATAATTGTAAAATATAATATTAAATTTACCTCGTTATGAGTGGGAATGTATATGGGTGGTCGACTCGAGGATGTAAAAATGGAAATCGAAACCGTGCCCATGACTGCAGTAGTGATAGGCAACCTCTGATTTTCTCTTTACTCAGCCGCGTCGCCCCGCACATCTCCCGATACAATTTTGATAGCACGGTAGACCCCCAACTCATTTCACCGGCTGCTCTAAAATCAACGAGTTTCAGCAGCCATCTCAGGTGTACGAGGTTTCGTGACAGGTCTGGCATCAGATAGCCTCCAATCATCTCAAGAATGTATGCCCGAGCATACCGTGTTCTTTCTATTTCGGTCGAATTATTATCCGGCTCCGGGAAGGTGTCTCGTAACCAGCCCATCTCGATCCGACCTCCATAAATGTTATCCGGAATGGCACCCAGAAGCTCATAGCATACGGCGGTCCAATTGCTAGAAGTTGCGGACCCGGTGACTATGAACCCATCCACCGGCAACCCCAATTGCAACTGCACGTCTTCCAGAGTGATAGTACATTCTCCGCATGGAAGATGGAAAGTGTGCGTCTCGGGTCTCCACCTCTCTATCAACGCACTAATTAACTTCGGCTCCAACTTGCACCCCTGGCTTATCGTGGCCACTTGCCAAAAATCCGCTTCTCGCAGGTAATTCTCGATCAACGGCGATGGCGGACAAGACATATTGCGAATATAGCATTGCAGCACCCGATCTACAGACTGTTTAAAAAATTATAAAATAAATTTTAATTAAAATTGCATAAACCTAAAAAATATTGAATAGTATTGAAAAATTAAAATTAAAACTTACCATTTGCATTTGATCAACGGAGATGTGTTTATTGTCGAGACGAATTAATTCCCCGGCTGTAAAAAATATAACGTCGGTAATGACAATATATCGCAAAAGAAAAAAAATAGAAATAAAGAACACACAGATTTTACGTGGAAACCCTTTCGGGAAAAACCACGGGCAGAGGAGAAGAAAATTTACTATGTCGAATTCGAATCAATTACAAGAGGAATAGACCATGTCTATTTATAGGCTTATAAAGCCATATTCTAATAGGAGTGTAATAAGATTGAAACTCCTTATTCTAATCAATATCAAATAGATGGAGTTTAATAAGGTTTAAAAAACCTTATTCAAATAAAATAAAAGAAGTGTAATTCTATAAGGATTCTTCTTTTATTTTATTTTACCATTGTATTTTATTTAAATAAGAATTTGGGTCACTTAATTCTAACAATCTCCACCTTGACACGAATTCTCAATAAACAAGTTCTTCATCGCGAACTCTCAACGAACAAGTTCTCCACCTCTTCCATAAAACCCCTTAAAGGTTTAACTTCAACAGTGAACACCAACCAAGTCTAAGCAATGCTTAAACTTGGTTATAGGAAGTGACTTAGTCATCATATCTGCAGGATTTTCATGAGTACTAATTTTGCTCACAACAATATCACCACGAGCAATAATATCACGAACAAAATGATACCGAACATCAATGTGTTTTGTTCTCTCATGAAACATTTGATCTTTTGTAAGGAAGATGGCACTCTGACTGTCACAAAATACTATGCTGATTTGAATGTCTTCATTGAGCTCACTAAAGAGTCCCTTCAACCAAATAGCTTCTTTACAAGCCTCAGTAACCGCCATGTACTCAGCTTCAGTGGTAGACAAAGCGACTGTAGTTTGCAAAGTAGCTTTCCAACTGATTGCACAACCTCCGATTGTAAAGACATAACCAGTGAGAGATCTTCTTCTATCAAGATCTCCAGCAAAATCAGCATCAACATACCCAATGACTCCATCTCTAGTTCTTCCAAACTGTAAGCAAACATCAGTAGTACCTCGTAAGTATCTTAAAATCCACTGAACTGCTTTCCAATGTTCTTTACCGGGATTCGCCATGTATCTGCTAACTGCACTGACTGCATATGATATATCTGGACGTGAACAAACCATAGCATACATGAGAGATCCCACTGCACTAGAGTATGGAACATGTGACATGTACTCAATCTCATCATCTAATTTTGGAGACAAAGCCGATGAAAGTCTAAAATGGGCTGCTAAAGGAGTACTAACAGGCTTAGCACTCTGCATATTGAACCTGCAAAGAACTTTCTCAATGTACCCCTTCTGACTTAGGTACAATTTACTTGTTTTTCTATCTCTGAGAATCTTCATACCAAGTATCTTCTTTGCTGGTCCTAAATCTTTCATCTCAAATTCTTCACTTAGTTGGGCTTTGACCTTTCTTATCTCTCCTTTATCTTTTGCTGCTATCAACATGTCATCAACATAAAGAAGTAGATACACAAAAGAACCATCACTGTTTTTCTTAAAGTAAACACAGCTGTCTAAACTACTTCTTTTAAAATCATGATAAGTCATAAAGGAATCAAACCTCTTGTACCACTGTCTTGGTGACTGTTTCAAACCGTAAAGAGACTTTTTCAGCAAGCAAACATAGTCCTCTTTTTCTGAGACTGTAAAACCCTCTGGTTGTTGCATGTAAATATCTTCCTCAAGCTCTCCATGCAAAAATGCAGTTTTTACATCTAACTGCTCAAGCTCCAAATCTTGCATGGCCACAATACCAAGCAAAGCTCGAATCGAACTATGCTTCACAACTGGGGAGAACATATCTGTGAAGTCCACTCCTGGAATTTGACTGTAACCCTTTGCAACAAGCCTTGCTTTATATCTGGATTCTTCAACTCCTGGAGTCCCTTCTTTCTTTTTAAACACCCATTTACAGCGAACAACCTTTTTACCTTTAGGAAGTTTCACAAGATCTCATGTTCTATTTTTGTGGAGTGATTCCATCTCCTCTTGCATAGCACACATCCACTTTTCTGAGTCTTCACAGCTAACTGCCTCAGAATAATTAGACGGCTCTTGGTTTGCATCTATATCTTCAGCCACATTTAAAGCATAAGCAACTAGATCAGCCTCGGCATACTTCTTTGGAGGTTTAATTTCTCTTCTAGTTCTGTTTTTGGCAATAGAGTATTGTGGTGAAGAAGCAACTCTATTCTCAATTTTTGTACTGGCTTGAGGAGTTGTCTCTGTATTAATCTGATGCTCCACCTGCTTTTGATTTTCTTTATTGGAAGACTCTTTAAGAGATAAGTTAGGTAGCATAGCAGTTTCATCAAAAATAACATCTCTGCTAATCACAACTTTTTTATTTTCAGGACACCATAACTTATACCCTTTTACGCCAGCTTTATAACCAAGAAAAACACATTTAATGGATCTTGGTTCCAATTTTCCATTATTAACATGAGCATACGCAGGACACCCAAAGATCTTTAAATCAGAATAATTAGCAGGATTACCATACTATACCTCTTGTGGAGTCTTTTTCTCAATGGCAATGGATGGAGATCGGTTGATCAAAAAACATGCAGTAGAGGCTGCTTCGGCCCAAAACGACTTTGGTAAGTTGGCATTTGACAACATGCATCGAACCTTCTCCATGATCGTTCTGTTCATTCGTTCTGCAACACCGTTTTGTTGTGGAGTATGACGAACTGTCAAGTGTCTCACGATCCCTTCTGACTTGAACAGTTTATTAAACTCATCAGAACAGAACTCTAAGCCACTATCTGTGCGGAGGTATTTTATTTGTTTTCCTGTCTGTTTTTCAATCATAGCTTTCCAAGACTTAAATGCGGAAAGCACATCGCTTTTCTGCTTCAAGAAGAATGCCCAAACTTTTCTAGAAAAATCATCAATAAAAGTTAGCATATAATTAGCTCCACCTCTCGAAGGCACTCTTGATGGCCCCCACAGATCAGAATGAATATACTCCAATGTTCCCTTCGTGTTATGGATTCCTCTGGTGAATCGAACTCTCTTTTGTTTCCCAAAAACACAGTGCTCACAGAACTTCGGTTTGCAAATTCCTTGCCCATCAAGAAGTCCTCTTTTGCTCAATTCTGCCATGCCATTCTCACTCATATGCCCTAGGCGCATATGCCAAAGTTTAGTAATATCTTCATCTGACAAAGAAGAGGAAGCGATAGCTGCATCACCAATAACAGTAGAACCCTGCAAAACATATAACTTGGCATTCTTTCTCTGCCCTTTCATCACAATGAGGGAACCTTTGGAAATCTTCAACATCCCACTTTCAGCTGTGTATTTGTACCCTTTTGAATCAAGAGTACTCAACGAAATTAAATTTCTCTTCAATTCTGGAACATGCCGTACATCACTAAGTGTTCTGACAACTCCATCAAACATCTTAACTTTAATTGTTCCAACACCTGCGATTTTACACGAAGCATTATTTCCCATCAAAACAACACCTTCAGACACCGTTTCGTAATTTGTAAACCAATCCCAATTGGGACTCATGTGGAAGGTGCAGCCTGAATCAAGTATCCACTCCTCGCTCTCTTTAGAATTGTTGACAGAAGCGACTAGAAGTTCACCATCACTGTAGTCTTCTACAATATCAGCTTCACCAGAATTTTCTGGTTGTTTTCCCTTTTGATTTGCAGCCTCCCTTTTAATCTTGTTCTGTAGCTTATAGCACTCAGATTTAATGTGCCCTTTCTTCTTGCAGAAATTACAAGTTTTACCTCTGTTTGAAGACTTTGATCTACCCTTAGATTTACCGCGAGGATTCCGATCCTGTGTCCTTCCACGATCATCATCAGCATTCCGATCTTGTCTCCCACGAACAATAAGACCCTCTCCCTGGGAGTCGGGTTTAACCACAAGATGCTTCATCTTATCATACGAGGTCAAAGAATCATAAACCTCATCAACTGTGAGAGACTCACGGCTATATAAAATCGTGTCTCTAAAGGTTGAGTAAGACGGGGGCAACGAACAAAGTAGAATCAACCCTAGATCTTCCTTATCATACTGAACCTCCATGGCCTCCAAGTTTGAGAGAATTTCTTTAAACACTGTTAAGTGTTCGTGCACAGACGCACCTTCCTCCAAACGATGAGCATAAAGTCGTTGCTTCATATGCAACTTGCTGGTTAGAGTTTTCGACATACATATTTGTTCTAGCCTCTTCCATAATGCTGCGGCAGTCTTCTCCTTCATCACATCCTGCAAAATTTCGTTAGATAAATGCAGATGTAACTGTGTTAACGCCTTTCGATCTTTGCGCTTCTTATCTTCCTCCGTCAATGTCGAAGGCATCTTATCTACCCCTAGCAGGGCTTCCTCTAAATCCATCTGTGCAAGAACTGCCTGCATCTTTATCTGCCACAACGCAAATCTGGTGTTGCGATCCAACAGCGGAATTTCATACTTTAAAGACGCCATTACCGTGATCGAGATGAAAAAAAAAAACCCGGAAGCTCTGATACCAATTTGTAAAAAATATAACGTCGGTAATGACAATATATCGCAAAAGAAAAAAAAATAGAAATAAAGAACACACAGATTTTACGTGGAAACCCTTTCGAGAAAAACCACGGGCAGAGGAGAAGAAAATTTACTATGTCGAATTCGAATCAATTACAAAAGGAATAGACCATGTCTATTTATAGGCTTATAAAACCATATTCTAATAGGAGTGTAATAAGATTGAAACTCCTTATTCTAATCAATATCAAATAGATGGAGTTTAATAAGGTTTAAAAAACCTTATTCAAAATAAAATAAAAGAAGTGTAATTCTATAAGGATTCTTCTTTTATTTTATTTTACCATTGTATTTTATTTAAATAAGAATTTGGGTCACTTAATTCTAACACCGGCCATTGGTAATACGATCGAATATTTTAAAATTTATCAAAAAATATATTTCAAAAAATTTAAAAAAGGCCTTTTTTGTAAATATTAAAGGACTATTGTGAAATTTGAGAGGAAGTTTCAATGAATTTAAGAGAAATTTGAGAAGAATTTGAGAGAAAATTGAGAGAAAAATGAATAAGGACTTTGTTGTGAAAAAAATAAAAGGGTGGAGGGTTTTATAGGTTTTTTTTACCGTTGGGCACGCTTTCCTGCTGCATCCCCCAAAACGCGTTGACGTGGACGCGTTTTGTACAGAAATGACCCTTTTCCATAAATAATACAAAATTTGGCCCATTTTCGTAATTTTTTTTATTTTTGGTATATTTTGGTAAATTAGCCAAAAGTTACTTATTATGAAACTAAAAAATTGTTAAAAACTTAAGCCTTTTTAAAAGTTAAATATGGAAGTTGACTTTTAATGTTCATTTTTTATTCCTTTTTGCTGTAAACCCAGTGTTCCAGAGCGTATCAATCGATGTTGGAGTTGAGATTTTAAAAATAATATTAATTTTCTTTCATTAATAATATAAGAGAAAAAATAAAAGAAAATTTATTTGGCGCCGAAACACGTTTTCTCCATGACACAAATTTGAAAGATGAGACCATAAGTAAAAAAGAAACTAGTCATCGATTTTTTTAAATTATAATAATAAAGTAAAATTCAAACAAATGTAATTTGAACTTATACTACACCTAAAGCGGTAAACATCCTTAATTATCAAGTTACCATATGGGGTTTATTGAGATTTTTCTTTAATTTTCCAATATTTAGATTAAAGTTGGCACTTTTAATAATATAAAGAGTAAACTATAAAAATAGTCATTTTTGTTTATCTCAAATTACATTTTAGTCACTTATGTTTGAAACGTTACGTTTTAGTCACTTACGTTATCATTTTGTTACGAAATAGTCACTACTCTACCATTAAGCTCCGTTACCTCCCTAATGACAATCTTATGTGGCAGTCTGAATGAGTTTTAAATGTCAACCTGAATGTCTAACTGGGATGAGAATAGTTTTTTCAGTCAAAATAGAAAATAAACTAAAAGAAAAAAGAGACAAACGGTTTTCTTTTTTAGTTTAAGGTGTAATTAATTTAAAATTTTTTAATTAATTAAATTTATTTAATTAAAAACCTATTCTCGTCTCAGTTGAACATCCAAGTTAGCATTTAAAAACTATTTGGACTACCATGTAAGATTGCCGTTAGGGAGGTAATGGAGCTTAACTTTAGAGTGACCACTTCGTAACAAAACGATAACGTAAGTGACTAAAACGTATTATTTCAAATATAAGTGACAAAAATGTAATATGAAGTTTTCACAAAAAAAAATCTGAGACAAATAAAAATGATTATTTTTATAATTTATCTTAATACAAAATCATTTTAAGTTCAACCCGGTGTTTTTTTATTGAGAGTATAATTAAATTTACTATTGTAGTTAATATTTTTCATAAATTAAATAATAAATTATTATATAATTTATAAATTCAAAATAAATAACAAAAGTAAGTACTAATTTGTTCCAGTTTAGGGTAATTTTTTAAATTTATTTTAATTTAGATGTCAACATATTCCAATATGAAGCAATTTGATATCCCTCAAAAAGAATCTACAAAAAACAATATGGATACCGTCACATCACTCTGATTTAAAGCAATTTGCAGCGTAGTCATTTTTCTTCACCTTTCAGACAGATAGAAAAGAAAAGAGACAACAGGGACTTACATGCCTACGTCCTAATCCATTTGTGTGAGGCCGGGCACATGATTCATGGACTAACCCTTTTTTCATGTTTGAAGATTAAGCAATAGTTTTTGTCTTCAATACTAGAAATCACACCTTTGACTCTACAGCCATTCCAAAATACCTTGGGAACATGAGCAAGTGTTGCTTTCAGATGACAACGTAAAGATTATAGACTGCATCCATTATTAGATTATGGGTGCACACAAAGGGTAAGTGTGATTGCTTTTCATTGTGTTTGTGCTTGTGATGCATTGTGATCCGTGTGGAATGCGGATGATGTTACCTATTTCGACTTTGTTTTTAAAAGATGAGGCTCTATTTGGTTCAATCTTCGGGATTGTTCTTTTGATTGGAGGTGGATTTTGTATTTATTGTGTTGATTTTTTTCCAATGATAATAAAAACCTGATTTATACTTTTGATTAATTGACATGACTTGTTAAGAAAAATGCAGTCATTGGCCCACTTTCTAGATCTCCTTCTCATGGTGTGTTTCCCTTAATGCGTGTATTAGTGAGAAAGCTGAGCACTGAGAGCAGCAATAATTGTAAAACAGATGATAGACCCCATCTGTTGTATCAGCACCATGATGAGCTAGCGAGGGGCTAGGGGCCGTATTCTGTTCATGCACCGTGATGTTGGCAGCTTTTACCACATTTTCAATATTATGAAAATGGTTCCTCCATTAACAATCAATTCATGCAGCACCAAAATCTTATGCGGACAACATGATTATTCAAATTTTAATTAGGGTGAGTTTGGATAGATTGTAAGGTATAATATAATGTATTTAGTTTATTTTTTATGCTCGGGTCCAAATCAGAAATAAAAACTAAATAAAAATAAAATATAAGTCCAAAAATAAAATTAAACAGTTCAAGTTTTGAGGCTTCAAGTCCAATTACAAAATAAACTTAAAATCAACCCAAAATTTCGAGGCCAACAAGTCCAAAACTTGAAAAAAAAATTGGAAAAGCTAGAAAACAGGCTTTGCCCCGCCGTTGACTCGCCGGGACTTGCAAACAAGAGAAAAAAAGGCAGAAACAAGAACACTCAAGAACAGTTGCAAGGACAACAAAGCAGTAGAAAAAAAATAAAAGAAAAAGTAATGTAAACGGCTATAAAAGTTGGATCTAATGTAATTTTTTCCGGGCAAGGATTGAATACGAAAAAAGATTGAATACAATAGAAACAAGGTTCGAGCAAAAGCAGATAAGAAAACAACAAGCAATTGAGGAAAAAAACAAAGCAAAAACGTGCTAAGGTCTTTTCATTTTTTTTTTTAATTTTCCTTTTTCCAAAATTGTTTTCCATCTCTTTATCTTTTTTTTGGACACTATTTATATATATAGATTAAAAAAAGAGTTTAAAAAAGAGAAGAGTTACCTATTTTTTGACTTCACCGGAAAAGGGGAGACTTTTGGCCTTCCCGCAGGCGACAACGGCGGTGGCCCACCGGAACTCTCGCCGGACTCTGAGGGTTCTCAGAGAAAAAAGGGGAGGGGCTGAGGTTTTTTTTTTTTTCTGAATAGGGTTTAAAATGAATTTTTTTCTCTAAAAATTTTGCCTTAAATAGGCCTCCAAAACGATGCCGTTTTGAGCAGGCCTTTCAGGCACCAAAACGACATCGTTTTGACGCCTGACCCACGTGTTGACCTGACCCACTAGCAGGATCCATGTGTTTTTTAGCAGAAGGGATAATTGTACTTTCAGCCCTTCCGCTTTTTAATTAGTTTGCAATTCAGTTCTTTATTTTCTATAAATTTACCCTGTGATTTTATTTTTTTCTCATTTTAGTCCCATAAAGAACGGCGCCATTTAAGTGGCATGGGAATATTCCCATTTTAATCCGTGCACCTTTGCACGTGTTTCATTTTAGTCCTTTAATCGGTCCTATCTTTTTATTTTAAAATTTGCCCCAAAATTTTGTTTTAAAATTCAATTTAGTCCATTTCTTTGTTATTTTTGCTATTTTATTATTTAATTAATTAATTAATTTAATAATATTTTTACTATTATTATTTTCCTTTTTTATTTATTTACTTGTTATTATTATCATATTATTAAATTAATGAGTTTTGCATTATTATTTCTATTATATTTTTTTATATTTATTTAACTAATATTTTAAATACATTTATTCTATTTTATCATATTACATTTATTTATTCATATTCTTTTATATGATTACAAACCTTAGATTATTCATTATTTTTATTATCATTCATATCATTCATATCATTCTCATTATTATTAGTATCATTATTTTTTAAAACCCTTTTTATATCCCATTTATTCATATGGTTGTTTACTGTTGTTTTTTTTTTAATTTAATTTAATTTAATTTTTTAGTTTGCTTGTTATTTTTCTTTTTATCTGTAGTCAGTTTATTTGTTTCGTTAATTTATTCTTGTCTTTCTTGTTGTTTTTTTTAAACACATTTATTTTGTTACGCATATTATCATCGTAATTTATTTTCACAACAAATTTGTGTTACATTAATTTTACTCGATACATAAATTATGATTTTAAAATAAGTGATACTTCGTATTTTGAGATTCAAAAGGTCGTACCCTAACTTACGGGGTTTCGATTTTCTCAATAAATCCGAATAAATGAACTTTTTTTAAAAAAAACTTGAATTTTAAATAATCTCGGGAATCAAGAAAATCATATTCTAACTTACGGAATATGATTTCTTTCTAAAACCGAGATAATCGAATATCTTTCAAAATAAGTAAATTTTTTTGCGTTTATTCTCGTATCGAGAATTTAAGATATTGTGCCCTAACTTACGGGACGTAATTCTCTTTCTCGATTAACGCAAAATATGCCCCTTTCTAGAAAAATTTTCAATATTTTAACAAAGGATCTTATTTTAAATCTCTTCAAGATTTTCAATTCTCGGCACTAAAAAACACGAAGTAATCAACTAGGTACCAATTTTTGGGCGTACCGAGGGTGCTAATCCTTCCTCGTGCGTAACCGACTCCCGAACCCGTTTTCTGGATTTTGTAGACCAAAAATCATCATTTTGATAAATTTAAACTTTATTAAAATGATTGAATTACGAGGTGATCCGATCACACCTAAATAAAAAGGATTGGTGGCGACTCCCATGTTCGTTTTCATTTTCAAAATCAAAGTCGACCCCTTTTCAAAAAAAATGGTTTCGATAGCTTGGTGACTCCATTGGGGACCCAAAATATGAGAGTCAAGCCACGAGTTGATTACTTTTTGTCCTTTTGTCGAAAATTAAAAATCTGGTTTAAATTTACAATCCTTTCATTGCATTTCATCTTTCTTTGTTGCGATCTTCATCATTTTGGTTTATAATTGCTTTACTGGGTTGAGTTTTTGATATATTTCTGCACATTGCATCGCATAATCAGTCGATTTTACCCTTTTAAGTGGGAGTGAGAAGCTATTCCTTCGTGAGGTCTTCACCTCCGTATAGGATAGTGGATCGCTTTCGGGATACATCCGTACCTATGTCTTCGTGAGATTTTCATCTCCGTATAGCCATAGGGAAATGTATTTCCCTGAACTGAACTCAGTCCATATGAGCCTGTAATGGGTGAGGATTGAGGAATCTGCTAGTTTAGGTACCTTTACTTTAGAACCAAACCCCATATAATGAGCCTTAAGAGCCCACCCTAGGTAGAACCACACCAAACCCCTAGTGGTCATCCAAATAAGTGTTTTATTTGTTATTTATGTTTTTTGTATTAACGTGTTTTCTTTTGTTTTGGTTATGATTTGATTGCATTGCATTTTCATCATAGAAAATGTAACACCCCTAACCCATAACCATCGCCGGAATAGGGTTAACAGGCATTATCGGACAATACGGAACTTTTACAAACATTTCACATTATAATTTATCAAATCAAATCAAAGTGTCCGTTAAATAGGTCTACGAGACCTTAAACATACATTAGAAAGAGGTCGGGACTAAACCAAACACATACGAAAATTTCTGAAAATTTAATATTTTTCAAAGCTACAGAGGTCACACGCCCTGTAATGGCCTAAATTCAAGGTTATCGGAACAATGGTTTCGTAACCATAAATCCGATTTAAAGAGAAATTTATTTTAATATTTTTTGCATGAATATTTATATGATAGGAAAATCGTATTAAAATATCGATAGAAAAATTTTACCGATTTAGTGGTTAGTTAGAAAAAGGAATTATTGAAGGAATTGGGTAAAAACAAGGTATCGAGACCTTGATCTCATAAAATTGAGTAGGAAATATTTTTATAAATATTTATAAAATGTTAGTAATGTGGTATTAAAATTTCGTTAGAAAATTTTAACGTTTGAGTATGTAATTAAATGAAAAGGACTAAATTGTAACAAATACAAAATTATGAAAAATGATTAAATAGTTTAAATGATAAAAGAAAGAGGGCTTTAAAGGAAAATAGACCCAAGGTCTATTTGGGCTGGACGGCAAGGGTATGAAATCAGCAACAAAATAAGGAGAAATAAGGGTAAAATGGGAAAATAACAAAATTTGCTAAATAAAACTAGGACTAAATAGGGATATCTAGAAATCTCTTCATTTTTCTTCACTCTCATCAGCTAAAAACGCCATAGGAGGGGTACCTAAGCTGTTATATCATAATTTTTGCACCAAGTAAGTGAATCTTTGCCTATTTCTTGTAATTTTGTGTTTTTAAAGACTTTTACAACTAGGTCCTACTATTAAATTCATTAGTCTTTGATTTCATGGATGAAATTGAAAGCCACCATGGTTGGTTTATGTAAGTTTATGATGAAATAGCATGAAATTTAAGCCTTAATTCGTTTAAGAGATGATTTTATTAGGTAATTTCAATAGAAATTGATTTTTGGGACCTAATTATGAAAGTGTTTGGAATTAAAGTCTATTACTGAAATTATGATTTCCAAAGGTTATAAAGTAGTTTAAAGTGATAGAATAAAGTGTTAATTGAGAAAAATAAGCTCAATTGAGAGGTTAATTGAGCAGGGACGAAATTGTCATTCATTGAAAGCTTAGGGGAAAAATGGTAATAACCAACTTGCACTAAAACAGTTTTTGACAGCAGCAGTAGTCTAACTTTGGAAAATCACCATAAATTGTAGAAGTTGAATTAGAAGATGAAAAAAATGTGAAATTAAAGCTTATTGAGTCTAGTTTCTTATGAAAAAAACGGTGTAAGCAATAGAATTGTAAATCATGAGATATAATAGGTTTTGTGAGATAAGGTCAGAATGAATTCGGGTTCCCCTGTTCTGACTTTGAAAAATCATAAAAAATTGTATAAAAATAATTATGGGGAGTGGTTTATATTCTTAGAATCCTTAGTGAGTCTATTTTTTTATGGTACAAACAAAAATATTATTTTAATTCTGTAAAGTGAGATATCTGAAATTTTGTGAAAGGATAGCAGAACTATCAAACAATGAAACAGGGGAAACTTTAACGAATAAACTTTACTAATTGTCTAAGCCAAAAATTATGAAAATTTTATGGTGTCAAGATATGTGAGTATAGTTTCAAGAAAAATTAACGATTCTTCATTTGGAGTTCTGTAGCTTGAAAAATAAATAATTTAGTGACTATGACTCAAGTAGACAGCTTTGAATGAACTATAAATAGTAATAGAATTATAATGAATGCTACATGTGAACATGAAATGTATTGAATTGATAATTGAATTTATTTATTTAGATCCGGAAAACTCAAATACAAAGCTAAATCGAGGAAAGGAAAAAGTTCCGGATTAGTAGATTTTGCATACAAACTAGAATCGAGGTAAGTTCATGTAACTTGAATTATATTCTTAGATGCTTGAAATGTATGTTATTGATGTGGATATAATTTGAATGTTCATTGTATGAAGATTGATGATACATTGATATATTTGATAAAAAGGGAAAGAAATCCAGGTTGAATGAAAGGAAAATTTGATGGATCTCTGAAAAGGAATTGACGGTAAAAAGGATCTAGCCCGGACGGGTGATCCTATCCTGATATAGCCCTCCCGAAGAATATGTGGAAAATGGATTTAGCCCGGAAGGGTAATCCGAATTAGGGTCTGAATTTTGCCTGGACTGGTAATTCAGATCCAAGCTCATTAGAGTAATTGTCGTTGCAGGGGATTTAGCCTGGACTGGTAATCCCGACAATACTCTATGAGTTTATATTACAGGGGATTTAGCTTGGACTGGTAATCCCGCTGTAAGGATGAGGTTCGCGGGAGTGTGCTCTCTGAAATGGAAATGTGCGCACATGAATACGAATTGACGGACCCGGATTTGTACACTAAAGTGTACCTCTGAAAATCCATCGAAATTCCAAGAAATTCAAAGGGATAAATATGGAAAAATAACAAGGAAATGGAAATCATGGTATTGATGAGCTCATCAATCATTGTACATATTAATGATACATGAAAATTATTGAACTAACTTGAATGTTGAGTTTGTGCATGTTAAGGTAATAATGCATTGAATGGATATATAAATGGTTATTACATTATATTGAAAATGTTAGGTAAGTATAATTCTTGTTACATGGGCTTACTAAGCACAAAGTGCTTACTCTGTTTCCTTTTCTCCTGTTTTGTAGTATTAAGAGCTCGGAGGTCGGATTCGGTGGGAGACACATCACACTATCAACCCCAAGATTTCGGTATATAAAGAACCTTTATTTTGGAAATCAATGGCATGTATAAGCTAATAAAGTAGATGTTAATATGAAATGAATGTAAGGTCAGCCATTGGTATGGCTAACAAATTTCTAGTTTCAGTATGTAATGAGGTTATCTTATAAATTTGCATGGATCTATTTTAAAAATATGTTGAATTGGATCAGCTGATATGAATTAATCTCGGTTTAAAAATTTGCAGGAAAGACTAGATATTTATAAAGGGGTTATATTGAGTAAAAAAAAATTGTAAACTCCGGTAATGCCTCGTTCCCTATTCCGATAATGAATACCGGTAGGGGGTGTTACACGCCCGTGTGGCCAGGCCGTGTGCCTCACACGGTCTCAGACACGCCCGTATGTCTAAGCCGTGGCAAAACAGGGCATACATACTGACTTGTCCACACGGCCTGAGATACGCCCGTGTGCCTCACCCGTGGTCGACACTGACTTGCACCATACGGCCAATCACACGACCGTATGTCTAGCTCGTGGTCGAAATCGACTTGTTTTGAAATGCAACCACGAGGGACACGATCAAGCCACATGCCCGTGTGCTCAACCGTATGGGCAATTATAGGCCACTTGCAAGGCCAATTTGCCACCCACACTTTGGGCTATACCTACAAGCACAAATAAGCATCATTCCATGCATCAAAAGCAACCAAAACATACCAAAATGTTTATCTTTTATAACCATTCAAGAGCACATTAAACATACCAACTTAGGTACCATTTATCTCAATTTAATCACAAGCATTTCTTAGCAAAATTCATCCACAAAGTTACCAATTCATTGTGACATCTTTTCATCTATAATATACCAACTTTGCATCATAAAACTTATCATAAATTTTGGCCATCTCATTAGCCCAACCACTAGCCATCAAACCATACCAAATTATGCAACATATAGCATGAAATACTTATTCATATCATATTCATTATCAAGCCATATCACATGGCTATTTTTACACCTTTCAAAACATAACTAAAACTCTCTAGACTATACATGCCATACTTGAATATACACACTTTCAAAAGGTACCAAAATATAATTTGATAGTGTGGTGACGATCCCCGAGCCTTTCGTAGCTTTAACGATCTATAAAACAATGGAAACACACACAAAGTAAGCTTTCAAAAGCTTAGTAAGCCATATACAAATAAACTTAACATATCAACATTCATAATCATATCAAATACAAGATCATTAATATATCTCATTGGTAAATTCATAATTCTTCCTTAGCTCATTTGTTTAGCCATTACTTACCAACAAGTCATATCTCCAACTATCTCTTTTGTTCATAGCACATTCATACATATATCACATTTCGTATCAACAAGTTTATTCACATATCTCACTTGTGCACATTCACATATACTTACCTTTTATACTCAATCATAGCATACACTTCAGGCGTACCTGAAACGGTCACACATTTCACTTAGTCTTTCATATCTCGAAATTGCCCGTTGAACCATTCGGAATCAAATAGGATACTCGGAACACTCGTACAATGCCAACGTCCCAGACGTGGTCTTACATGTAATCAAATATCGATGCCACTATCCCAGACAGGGTCTTACACGAATCAAATACGATGCCAATGTCCCAAACATGGTATTACACATAAATCTCAAATCGACGCCAACATCCCATACGTGGTCTTACACGATACCACATATCGGAACCCTATGTCATGACATATAAATCCTATCTATTCCTAAGGTTCGTACGGGACTTTTCGGACATTATCACATTGTTGATACTTTCTCGATGTTCACATGTATATCTTCCAAAGCGATTCATCTCAATT
Organism: Gossypium australe; assembly: GCA_005393395.2. Classification (NCBI taxonomy): domain Eukaryota; kingdom Viridiplantae; phylum Streptophyta; class Magnoliopsida; order Malvales; family Malvaceae; genus Gossypium; species Gossypium australe. Next base: position 19,039,251 of record CM016616.1, read on the forward strand.
CAACATCAATTGAACATGAATAATTCAACTTGACTACATTTATTTGTATATTGACTTACCTCGTATGGATATAGACAGACAGATTCGACTATTCGATCACTTTCGACTTTCCTCGATCTAAATTCGTTTTCTTTGGTTCTTGATCTATACATATTCAAATTTAACTCATTTATTCACCAAATCATTCAATTCAATCCAAAAACACACATTTAGGTCATTTAACAAATTAGCCCTCACATTTTCACATTTTAACATTTAAGTCCTTATTTCACAAAATCACAAAATACATATAATTTCCTTTACCCATGCTTAGCCGAATTTTCAACATGATCATACAAGTCCATACATTTCATTTATTTCACATTTTAGTCCTTCAAAATATTATTTTCATAATTTAGTCCAAATTACTCAAATTCACCAAAAATCCAAAGACAAAACATGTTAATATAACACATATATTTCATATTTCATCAACTAACATTCATCAATGGCACATTTCAAATTCTTCATCAAATTCCAAAATTAAGACATGGGTTTCGTAGTACTCAAAGCAACGATTACAAAAACGTAGAAATTATCAAAAACCGAGTCAAAAACATACCTTAATCAAAGTACTTCAATGGCCGAATATTAAGGAAGCTCAAACCCTTTTTCTTTTCTTATTTTTGGTGGTGGATGAACAAAGATGATGAATGAAATGTTTCTTTTTATGTTTTAATTATATTAACATTATTAATCAATTTACAAATTTAACCTTTTTAATTAACATTAAAATCCCACTAACATATGTCCATCTTTGTCATTTAAAACATTCAATGGTTAAATAACCACATAAGGATCTTATCTTTATAAAGACACATCAATTCGATACTTAATAAATTAGAAGGCCACTTTTACATTTTATGCGATTTAGTCCTTTTCTCAAATTAAGCACACAAATAACAAAATTAATTCACAAAGCTTTCACACATGCTTAATCACATATTGCAAACACAGAAAATAATATTAAAATATTTTTGACTCGAATTTGTGGTCCCGAAACCACTATTGCGACTAGGGTCTAAATCGGACTGTTACAGAAAAGAGGTGTTGATTCATGTTCAGTTGCTAAATAGAGAGCTTTTCATGGAAAATGGATTTCTTGATAAAGTGGAAGACAATGCGAGCATTCAAATATGGTCCGAGAAAACGTAACGAGAGAAGGGTGATAGTCTGACGGAGGAGTACACGACTTTGTTTCGTTGCCTGAGGATTTAAGCTGACAAAGATTATTTCGAGAGCCGTCAACGTCCAGACTTTCTTAAAGGAGCTAACGAGCATCACGAGGATAAGTAAGCAATGGCTCGCGGTCCGGATCAAGCAAAAAGGAGATGGTAGAGGCATCTCTTGGAAAATTCGCGAGATTTGATCTTAACACTCGGACATGAAGAAAAGGATCGATGTCTTCGTTTGGAGTATGAGGGCAAGGCCGTATATGTGTCCATTTTATGTAAAGAGATTTGTTTTCTAGTAAAGTTGTTCTAATAGAATTGAATCAGAACCAACGCCTCTTTTTGCATTCATGCATCTGCATTACATTCCATAAAAAACCCTTAAGTAATCAAAAGAGTTGGAATTCTTTGAAGAGGTCAAAGGCCCGCAAAGAATGTTGGGAAATTGGAGTAACAATGCTATATCCGAAAAAGGAATTGGGAAAGAGAATTTATCAGGCATTTGCCTTTATGAGCTTGGAATTGTTCTGAACAACTGGACTACGGAAGAGATTCCTGTAGTTTTTAGAGCCAATACAGAGTAATGTTCAAAACACGCTTATTACTCTAAGCCTAAGAGTAATAAGAATCTTTTTTTGAAATAGGCTTATGTCCAACATCTTTATTTCAATAAAATACATCTTTGCATATCATTTTGAGCAAATATTCTTTCATTCTTTCATTTCATTCATAATCATACCATACAGATAGTTATTCTTAGATTCTTTTGTTCTTTGGATCTTCCTTCGTTCTTATAACATGTCTCCAGATATCAATGATATTAGCGACGCTGCTACTGACTCAGAATCTCCTTTTGAGCGAGATATGTATCTAGAGGGATATCAGGACTTTGAAGATGATAGAGATTGTAACTTATCTCCTGATTTGTTAAGGATGGTAGAACAAGAGGAGAAATAGATTCTACCTCACAAAGAGTCGGTAGAAATTGTGAACTTGAGAGACAGACAAGAAAATAAAGAAGTGAAGATCGGAGCTTGTATTACCACAGAGACAAAAGCGGGACCTCATTGATTTACTCCGAGAATTCAAAGATGTCTTCACATGGTCGTATCAAGACATGCCTGGTCTAAGTATTGATATCGTGGTTCACCGGTTTCCCATAAAGGAAGAGTGCAAGCCAGTTCAACAGAAGCTCCGAAGGATGAGACCCGATGTTGTGATAAAAATAAAAGAAGTAGTCAAGAAGCAATTCGATGCTGGTTTCTTACAAGTGGTTAAATACTCAGAATGGGTAGCTAATATTGTCCCTATCCCTAAAGAAGATAGAAAAGTACGAATGTACATAGACTATAGAGACTTAAACAAGGCCAGTCCAAAAGACAATTTCTCGTTGCCTCAAATTGACACCCTAGTGGACAACACGGTAGGTTATTCACTGTTCTCCTTCATGGATGGTTTCTCTAGATACAACCAGATAAAGATGCATCCTGAAGACATAGATAAGACCACATTCGTAACCATATGGGGAACATTTTGCTATAAGGTAATGCCATTTGGATTGAAAAATGCGGGAGTGACATATCAGAGAGCCATGGTAACCCTGTTCCATGATATGATACACAAAAAATTTGAAATTTATGTCAATGACATGATCGCCAAACCCCGAACAGAAAAGGAGCATGTGCAAGTCTTGAGGAAATTATTCTTGAGGTTGAGGAAATTCCAGCTCAAACTCAATCCGGTAAAATGTACTTTTGGGGCTAGGTTGGGAAAATTGCTAGTATTTTGTAGTCAGTGAAAAGAGGATCCAGAACGACCCAGACAAAGTAAAAGCTATACAACAATTGCTTCCACCATGCACTCAAAAAGAAGTTCGAGGTTTCCTAGGAAGACTAAATTACATTGCGCGGTCCATTTCACAACTAACTGAGAAATGCGACCCCATATTCCGCCTCCTTGAGAAACACAACCCAGGCGTTTAGGATGAGGAGTGCCAGAAGACTTTCGATAAGGTCAAACCTTACTTGTTTAATGCCTTAGTACCGATGCCACCTAACCCAGACAGGCCACTGATACTGTAATTGGCAATATTCGGGAATTCCATGGGACGCGTGCTTGGTCAACATGATGAATCAGGAAGAAAAGAAAGAGCGGTATACTATCTCAGTAAGAAATTCACTAAATGTGAGACAAGATATTCGCCAATCGAGAAGTTATGTTGCGCCCTAATTTGGACAACCCGAAGATTGAGACAGTACATGCTGTACCACACAACTTGGCTCATATCAAAGCTGGACCCTCTAAAGTACATGATGGAGTCGACTACTTTAAATGGAAGAATGGCCCAATGGCAAATCCTGCTTTCCAAATTTGACATAGTCTATGTGAACCAGAAGGCTGTCAAAGGAAGCACAATAACAGATTTTTCGGCCAGTAGAGCTCTAGAGGATTACGAGCCTTTGAACTTTGATTTCCCGAATGAAGATCTGATGTATGTTGCAACCACTGAAGAAAACTCTCAAGAAGGTCATCCTTGGAAGCTAAACTTCGACGGAGCCTCAAAGGCTATGGGTAAAGGAATTGGGGCAGTCCTGGTATCCCCAAACAGAGATAATTATCTCTTCACTAGCAAATTGGATTTTGATTGCACGAACAATATGGTAGAATACGAAGCATGCATCATGGGTATTCGTGCAGCCATAGAACGTGAGATCAAAGTGCTAAAGGTATATGGGGATTCTGCACTAGTAATCTATCAATTCAATGGAGAATGGGAGATAAGAGATCCCAAATTAATCAAGTATCGAAAGTTGGTTCTTGAGTTAATTGAGGAGTTTGATGACATCACCTTCTATTACCTCACACGAGATGAAAATCAGATGGCTGATGCCTGGCTACCTTGGCTTCGATGGTCAAAGCAAACAAACAAGAGGATGTAAAGCCTATCCAGATGAGTATTTATGAGACTCCAGCTTATTATTACAACATCGAAGAAGAAGAAGAGGACGACCACCCATGGTACCACGATATACTGCGATATGTGAAGAATCGTGAATATCCTAACCAAGCAACTGATAATGATAAAAGGACGCTGAAAAGACTGGCCAATGACTATATCTTAGATGGGGAGATCTTATATAAAAGGAGAAAAGATCAGGTGTTACTAAGATGTGTAGACGCTGTCGAGGTTAAAAAAATCTTGAAAGAAGTTCACAAGGGTGTCTGCGAAGCACATGCCAATGGTTTTACAATGGCCAGGCAAATCATGAGATTCGGATATTATTGGTCCACCATGGAAGGAGATTGCATCAGTTATGCCAAAAAAATGTCGCAAGTGTCAAATTTATTGAGATAAAATTCATATACCTCCCTCACCTCTTCATGTTATGACTTCTTCGTGGCTTTTCTCTATGTAGGGCATGGATGTCATTGGGCCAATTTCACCCAAAGCTTCTAACAGGCATCGATTTATCTTCGCAGTTATCGATTACTTTACGAAGTGGGTAGAAACTGCTTCATAGGCCAATGTTACGAAGTCAGCAGTCAGCAAGTACTTAAAGAAAGAGATCATATGTCGATATGGAATGTCAGAAAGGATCATATCTGACAATGCATTGAATTTGAACAACAGCACGATAGCAGAGGTCTGCAGTTAGTTCAAAATTAAACACCACAACTCGTCACCATATCGCCTAAAAATGAATGGGGCAGTTGAGGCAACCAATAAGAACATTAAGAAAATTGTAGGGAAAATGACTGAGATGTATAAAGATTGGCATGAGAAATTACCATTTGCCCTCTATGCTTATCGAACATCTATCAGGACTTCAACTGAGGCAACGCCTTTCTCTTTGGTTTATAGAATGGAGGCAGTTTTATCCATTAAAGTCGAGATTCCTTCTCTCCAAGTTTTGGCAGAATTGAAGTTGGATGAAGCAGAATGGACCCAATCCCGATATGATCAGTTAAACTTGATTGAAGAGAAATGGTGAAAGCCATTAGTCATGGTTAGATGTACCAAAAACGAATTATGCAGGCTTATAATAAAAAGGTTCGTCCTAGAGAATTCCATGAGGGAGACTTGGTATTAAAAAAGATCCTTCCCATACAAAAGGACTTTAGAGGAAAATGAATGCCAAACTGGGAAGGACCTTATGTGGTAAAGAAGGCCTTTTCAGGAGAAGCGTTAATCTTAACTGAAATGGATGGCAAGACTTTGCCTAATTCAGTGAATTCGGATTCAGCCAAGAAATACTTCACTTAAAAAAATAAAAAAAAAGAGAGGCCAAGATGAAAACCCGTAAAGGGCGCCTTAAGACCAAATGAGTTTTGAATAGAAAACTCGTAAAGGGCAATTGAACTTTTGATCAAAAGATGGGGCATGCGGTAGTCTTACTATGCCTAAATTAACAAGAAGGAGAAATGTTACGTCTTGGGGCATCGACAAAGTACTCTAGATCTCCGAAACACATGTTGAGCTCAAAATGGTCCTCAAGAAGTTTGTGCAGAGAAGCTCGTGCTGCGATATTTGGGGCACCTATTTTTCTTTTACTCATTTCAACAATGTTTACTTTATTTGATTAATCTATGCTTTTTAAATTTTGTTCTTGATAAATTTCAGTTTTGTCCATCATTATGATCTTTTTCAAGCATTTTGCATTGGAATAACGATTAATGGACTAATAATACTCTCATAAAAGGAGTTTTGCATATTACTCTGAAAGCTTCTAAATAGTATGAAAACCTGAAATAGGACTATTATTTAGAACTAATCAAACCTAAGAGTTGGAAACATTTGAGAAAGAGTAGTAAATCATGGCTATTTCTTTGGGTTTTCTGTCAAAAATACCAGCTAAGCAAGAAGGCAGGGTAATACGTCAGTGATAGAACCTTGATGAACAATGAACAATGACAACCTAAGCATTGAATAGGGGATCATTCTCACAAAATTGCATTCTGCATTCATGCAAATATCATTCATACACATCTAGTTAGGAACATTTGTTTCATTCTGATCATGACATCCTAATTATTTGGCATAAACATAGGCCCATGAAATGGATTCTACAGGTCTTGTTACCCAGAGAATGGTGTAACAAATCGATGGATTGAAGAAGCCAAAAATTCTATACCTCTAGGTTGCAGTGGGATGGATAAAAGAAATTACAAATCTCATCTCTCTGAAGTTGCAGTGGAGATTATCGAAGCTTTCATGGTGAATCTTATCTCCCTGAAGTTGCAGTGGAGCATATCGAAGTTTTCATGGTGAATCTTATCTCCTTGAAGTTGTAGTGGAGCAGATTAAAGCTACAAACCTTATCTCCCTGAAGTTGCAGTGGAGCAGTTTGAAGCTACCAATCTTATCTCTCTGAAGTTGCAGTGGAGTAGACTGAAGATAGCAAGTCTTATCTCATTGAAGTTGCAGTGGAGTAGACTGAAGATAGTGAATCTTATTTCCCTGAAGTTGCAGTGGAACAGATTGATGCTATAAATTAGATATCTTATCTCTATGAAGTTGCAGTAGAGCAGATCACAGCAAACCCTATCTCTCTGAAGTTGCAGTAGAACAGACTGAAGATAGTGGATCTTATTTCCCTGAATTGCAGTGGAACAGATTAAAGCTTCAAATTACAAGTCTTATCTTCCTGAAGTTGCAGTGGAGCAGACTGAAGATACCAATCTTATCTCCATGAAGTTGCAGCGGAGCAGATTAAAGCTACTAATCCTATCTCCCTAAAGTTGCAGTGGAGCGGGTTAAAGCGACAAATCCTATACCTCTAAAATTATAGTAGGTCAGATTGAATCTACTATAACTACAAATCTCATATCCCTGAAGTTTCAGTGGAATAGATTGAAGTTACAAGTTTTATCTCTCTGAAGTTGCGATGGAGTCGATCAAAGAAACAAGATGCAGTGGATTGGAATGAAGCTACTTGAAGAAGAGAAGCACCAAAAGAAGTCAAGAACTCGACAAGACCAGGCAAAATTGACCCTTTTTTAAAGTCTTTGCTTCGTTCTCGTTGCACGACAACGAGCAAAGAGGGGCAGCCGTAGTGGGCCAATTTAGCCCGGGCCCAAACTAGAAATAAAACCCAAATAAAAATAAAATATAAGTCCAAAAATAAAACTAAACAGTCCAAGTTTTGGGGTTTCAAGCCCAATTACAAAACAAACCTAAAATCAACCCAAAATTTCGAGGCCCAACTAGCCCAAAACTTAATTTTTTTTTTTGGAAAAGCCAGAAACCCTAGGGTTTCTGGCGCCGCAGCCTCCCTCGAATCGTCCCGAGGCCCCCTGGCGCGCCCTCCGCTGTCGTCGTTTCATCGAAATGGCAAAAAACAAAATTTGCCCCACCGTTGACTCGTCAGGACCTGCAAACAAGAGCAAAAGAAGTAAAACAAAAACACGCAAGAACAGTACAAAGGACAACAAAGCAGTAGAAAAAAATAAAAGAAAAAGCAATGTAAACTGCTATAAAAGCCGGATCTAATGTAATTTTTTCCAGACAATAATTGAATACGAAAAAAGATTGAATACAATAGAAACAAGATTCGAGCAAAAACAGATAAGAAAACAACAACAATCAACTGAGGAAAAAAACAAAGCAAAACGTGCTAAGGTCCTTTCAATTTTTTCTTTTTTTTTTTATTTTCTTTTTTCCGAAACTATTTTCCATCTCTTTATCTTTTTTTTTTCGACACTATTTATATATATAGATTAAAAAGGGAGTTTAAAAAAGAGAAAAGTTACTTTTTTACTTCACTGGAAAAAGGGGCGACTTTTGGGTGACCGGTCGCCGGTGGCCCATCGGAACTCTTGTCAGACTTTAAGGGCTCTCAGCGAAAAAGTGGAGGGGCTGAGGTTTTTTTTCTGAATAGGGTTTAAATTGAATTATTTTTTCTGAAAATTTTGCCTTAAATAGGCCTCCAAAACGACGCCGTTTTGGGCAGGCCTTTCAGGCACCAAAACGTCGTTGTTTTGACGCCTGACCCGCGTGTTGACCCGACCCACTAGCAGGATCCGCGTGTTTTTTAGTGGAAGGGCTAATTGCACTTTTAGCCCTTCCGCTTTTCAATTAGTTTGCAATTTAGTTCTTTATTTTCTTTAAATTTACCCTGTGATTTTATTTTTTTCTCATTCTAGTCCCATAAAGAACGTCGCTGTTTAAGTGGCATGGGAATATTCCCATTTTAATCCGCACACTTCTGCGCGTGTTTCATTTTAGTCCTTTAATTGGCCCTATCTTTTTTATTTTAAAATTTGCCCCAAAATTTTGTTTTAAAATTCAATATAGTCCATTCCTTTGTTATTTTTGCTATTTTATTATTAAATTGATTAATTTAATAATATTTTTACTATTATTATTTTCCTTTTTTATTTATTTACTTGTTAATATTATCATATTATTAAATTAATGAGTTTTGCATTATTATTTCTATTATATTTCTTTTTATATTTATTTACCTAATATTTGAAATACATTTATTTTATTTTTTCATATTACATTTATTTATTCATATTCTTTTATGATTACAAACCTTAGATTATTCATTATTTTTATTATCATTCATATCATTCTCATTATTATTATTATTATTATTATTATTATTATTATTATTATTATTATTATTATTATTATTATTATTATTATTTATTTAAAACCCTTTTTATCCCATTTATTCATATGGTTCTTTACTGTTTTTTTTTTAAATTTTATTTTATTTTATTTTTTAGTTTGCTTGTTATTTTTCTTTTTATCTGTTGTCAGCTTGTTTGTTTAGCTAATTTATTATTGTCTTTCTTTTTTTTTTAAATGCATTTATTTTGTTACGCGTATTATCATTGTAATTTATTTTCAAAACAAATTTGTGTTACAATAATTTTATTCGATACATAAATTATGATTTTAAAATAAGTGATACTTCGTATTTTGAGATTCAAAAGGTCGTACCCTAACTTATGGGGTTTCGATTTTCTCAATAAATCCAAATAAACGAACATTTTTTAAAAAAACTGAATTTTAAATAATCTCGGGAATCAAGAAAAATCGTGTTCTAACTTACGGAATATGATTTCTTTCTAAAACCGAGATAATCGAATATCTTTCAAAATAAGTAAATTTTTCGTCGTTTATTCTCGTATCGGGAATTTAAGACATTGTGTCCTAACTTACGGGACGTAATTCTCTTTCTCGATTAACGCAAAATATGCCCCTTTCTCGAAAATTTTTTAATATTTTAACAAATGATCGTATTTTAAATCTCTTCAAGATTTTCAATTCTCGGCACTAAAAAACACGAAGTAATTAACTAGGTACTAATTTCTGGGCGTACCGAGGGTGCTAATCATTCCTTGTGCGTAACCGACTCCCGAACCCGTTTTTTGTATTTTGTAGACCAAAAATCATCGTTTTGATCAATTTAAACTTTTATTAAAATAATTGAATTACGAGGTGATCCGATCACACCTAAATAAAAAGGATTGGTGGAGACTCCCATGTTAATTTTCGTTTTCAAAATCAAAGTCGACCCCTTTTAAAAAAAAATGGTTTTGACAATAGTTACAATATTTAATCTTACCATCACCGTTATTTTTACACTAATCATAAATAAATGAACCGTCTATTGAAATCCACCCTTAAACTCTACTACTTAAAAATGCATTCAACATTTTCTGTCTACTCTCATTTCCTTGAATTGCATTACATCGTGCCCAAAATTTAGTTCCATCCCTAAAAGCATTGTTACTCAAAATTCATCTTAAAAATATCACAAGAGTACCTATTAGGCCACTAACGTGGGTTGGATCAAGTGTTGTGGATCAACCAGTAAAGAATTCAATGCTCTTTTAGGTGAAGTCTCAAATTTAAATTTTATGAAAAGAAAATAATATTAACGCTTTCATTATTTATTTTTACTGGAAATGGTTTTAAGAAGATGATTTATTTTTTTTAAAAAAAATAATATATTTTGGTATTTGGATAAATTTGTGTAAAATATTTTCTATTGTTTAATAATTTTTTTGAAAATATTTCATAAAACTATTTTCAATGAAACAAACATACATTTGAGATTTTTTTTTTTACTTTTTCATTATTTAATTGAGTTTATTTTATATCTATCTATTTATATTTTACATTTTTTTTTGCATATATTAAAAATATTTTGTAAAATTCAGGTTCATTACAACGTCATTGTTTAATTACATTAATACTAAATGAGTGTTTTTTATTTAAAAATGTGACATCAACAAAATTGAAGAAAAAAAACAATGTTAACAATTAAACTTGATTTTCAAATCTAAAAAGTAGATGGACTAAATTTTAAAAATAAAAATACAGGGACTAAATTCCAAATTTGTGAAGAGTGCAAGGACTTATGGCATATTTTAACCTTTATACTACAAAATATTTATTATTAATATATTTATAATTGTAATAAATATTTATTATTAAAATATTAATATTGAATATTTTCAATAATATGTGTGAAGAATATTATTTAAAATTATTATTTTTAAAATTTATTATTAAAATGAAAATGACAAATTAAATTTAATAAATTATTTATTATATGATTAAATATTAATACCTAAATATGTATGTTTAATAATATTAAAAATTATAATATTTTAAAAATAAAAATAAATTTTATTATCAATATAATATTATTAAGCTTAATTTTAGTTAATTTTTATATAAAATAAAATTATCTGAAACTCTTTTTTAGAAAATGACTTTTTCCGTTGACCTATAAATTATTTTCTAATAACCAAACTGTTTTTTATGAAATAAATAAAAGAAAATATAAAAAATATGTTGTATAAATAATTTTTAATGAAATAAACAGAACCTAAAAGAAATTATCAAATTTAATCTATTTAACTTCAAATTTACTTAATGGGGAAAGTAACTGCCCAAACACTCAAAAGTCTCATACACACAAAATGAAATATGTTGGACAACAATCTTTAATCCTTTTAATCAACCTAACTCGATAACTCTAATTATGGTTATTAATATATTTTACCTTACTTATCATATATATACACTAAAATAAAGTTAGGGTTTAAAAATAATAGTTGACATTTGTCATCGTAAAATTATGACACATGTAAATTACAAGTTGTTTCTGCCAATGATTAATAATTAATGTAAATAATCGAAAAAATATTGTCATAAACGAAATTTTTTGGTTTCTACTTTCTACAATTAATCTAATTTGATGATATATGGGTTTGATTGTATGTATCAACTAAATATAATAAAATTATTTTATGATTTTATATTAATGTAATTTATGATTGATATTATAAATAAAATTAAATCATTTATAATATTTTTTAATTCAATATTTTTTATAAAATAAAATTTAATTTAAATATACATTATTTCTATTTAAATCATTATCCAACTAATCAAATTATTGATATTTTAATTTATCAATTTAAATTATTGATATAGTTTTTTTTTTAAGTTTAAGGGTGTAAAAAGCCCTCAAATTTTTTTTAAAAAAAGCAATTAAGCCCCTCATTTTTTTTTGCATTCAATTGAGCACTTGAACTTTCAAAATGCATAAAAAAAAGACCTTCAAACTTCTTTAAAAAAGCAAGTAAGCCCCTGCTTTTTTTTTTCCACTCAATTGGATACTTGAACTTTCAAAATGCATCAAAAGGTCCCTCAAAATTTTTCAAAAAAGCAATTAAGCCCTTTCTCTTATTAAAAATTAGAAAAAATAAATAAAAAAAATTTTAGAAAAATTATTAAATAATAAAATTATTAAATTTTAATAAAAATAAAATTTATTAAAAATTAGATTTTTTTATAAAAATGGTAAAAATAAAAAATTGTAAATTTTAAAAAAATCATTAAAAATTAATGACCTCTAATTTTTTTCAATTAAAATCATCACGTGTTGCAACACAGCATGACATGTGGTGAAAAATGATAAAAAATAAAAAATAATAAAAGTTATAGAAAAATTATAAATGCTTCTTTTGGTACCATAATTTTTATAATTTTTTTTTACGAAATTTATATTTCTTTACATTTTGTATAATTTTCTTACGACTTTATAAAATTTATAAATTTTTTATATTTCTATACATTTTATAATTTTTTATGATTTTTATAAAATTTTACAATTTTTATATTTTTTATTATTTTTATATTATTTTTTCTAATTTTTAATAAAAGCAGGGGCTTAATTTTCTTTTTTGAAAAAAAAATTGAGGGTCTTTTTTATGCATTTTGAAAGTTCAAATATTCAATTGAGTGCAAAAAATGTAGGGGCTTAATTGCTTTTTTTGAAAAGGTTTGAAGGCTTTTTTGATGCATTTTGAAAGTTAAAATACCCAAATCAGTGCAAAAAAAAAAAAAAAGAGCTTAATTGCATTTTTTGAAAAATTTTGAGGGTTTTTTGCACCTTAAACCTTTTTTTTATGTGACTTAAAACAATTGTTGTGGCAATTTATAGGGATAATTGTTAACTTTTAATTAATTTTTTAAATGGATAAAAATTAAATATTATATTTAATTTTTAAATTTTTAAATGGATAAATGTTTATTTAAAATTTTAATCTGAACTACTTAAAAATTAATAACGTTGGTAAAATTTTATTTTTAACAGTATTTTAATTTTTTAAATATTTTTTTGACCAATCTAATTAAAAATTTCGAACATTTTTGTTTTCTTTGAGAGAATGCTTAGAACTACTTATAACCCCTCCCCAACCCATAAATAGGAAGATAATGTGTTTCAACGCACTCAAACCCACTTCTTCTTACATTGACAACAATGCCCATACTAATAGATCTAAGACTAAATCGGCTTTTTTTAAATCAAAATATTTTAATTAATTCTAATAAGCAAAAGTTAAATAATTTTAATTAATTATTTGAAATGTGTTTAAAAAATATTTTAGTCAATGTTTTGAAGCTGCTAAGCATAAAAAGTTCTAAATAAAAATTTCTTAATCTATATTTACTTAATTTGAATTTATTACTTAAAAACTATCTTCTCAAATAAATATTGAACACTTTTCATAAATAAAAAAAATCATAGAATTATTTCGAAAATATGTTTTTAAAGCTTGTAAAAACGTTTAGAACTGTTAGGATTTTTTTAAAAAAAATAATTATAACAAAATTGGTTTTTAAACTATTTTTAATAATTTTTATTTATATTCTTTTTCTGGAAAACAAATATTTTTCTTATGTTTAAAAAATAAAAATTAAATGAAGAAATGAGAGAGTGCCACTTGTCGTTTATATAATCTATGCACCTTGGTATATTATATATAATATTGGTCACCATAATTTATTTTAATTTAATTAATGTAACCTAAAATAAAATCTTTAAACATACATTAGGATTTTTTTTCTCTGAAAAATAACATAATTAAATATTTAATTATTTTTTCATAAAAACATTGTATCAAAGCAATTAGAATGTGCTCAAGCAATTTATTTAAAAAAAAATTACGTATTCTCTAATATGTTATTTGAAAGTGTTCAAGCAATTAGAATGTATGTGCAAAGGAATATGAATTTAATCAAGTCATTAAAAGGAAAGTTTATTTTATATTAATTATTGTTTATAGTGATTTACAATAATATTGGTAATAAAGAAAATTGAAAATAATTATTTGAAGTTATAAAAGAGTGAATGAATATGATATATTTGATAAGGCACATTATATTCTCAATGGGGGCATAGGATTGAATCTTAAATATAATATTGTTGGGAGGGACAATCATGAACCCTGAACATGGATTATAAAACGGACATAAAGAATACTAAAAAAATATATATTTGACCTTTGAAAAAAAAAATTTGACCAAATCTGTAAATATATTGTGATGCATTGAAATTAAATTGTGGGAGGTGATATCGATGGAAGAATATATTTTCCTAATATATGAAAATAATTTAATTTTAGTTCAAGTTTTATGATTTTTTTATAAGTTTATATCAATTTTATACTTTTAATATATTTTTATATTTTTCATGATTTTTATAAAATTTTAAATATTTTTATTTTATTAATTTTATTAGAATTTTTATATATTTTATATATTTATAATTTTTTAAAGTTCAAATCAATTTACATATTTTAAATATTTTTTAATATTTTTTATTTATATTACTTTTTTAATAATTTTTTAATGATTTTTATGGTGAAAATATTAGATTAAACCATAAGTTACCACATTTCATCGTCTAGTTCCTTCGTTAATTTTTTTAACGATCAATGTGGTCAATGACAGAAATCATTAATGGAGGGGCTTAATTGATTGTTTTAGTTAACGACATAGGCTTAATTAGGTGCTAATTTAATGCAAGGGCTTAATTGATTTTTTTTTTTTGCATTTTCTTAAAGGCTTTTTTGACATATAAATCTATAATATATACGATGATATATAATTTGATTCCTAAATAAATTTAAATTAAATTATTATATGATGTGATTAATAGTGAAGTTAATTATTATGTTGTCGAAATTTTTTTTTTTGAAATCGGCTTTTGATTTTAAAACAAATGAAAATAAGAGTCGCCATCAATCTTTTTTATTAGGTGTGATCGAATCACCTAGTAATTTAATCATTTTAATAAAAGTTTAAATTTACTAAAACGATGATTTTTTGTCTACAAAATCAAGGAAATGGGTTCTGGAGTCGGTTACGCACGAGGAAGGATTAACACCCTCATAGCGCCCAAAAATGGTACATAGTTGATTAATTAGTGCCTTAATGCCGAGAATTGAAAATTTGAAAAGAATTTAAAACGCAATCCCACCTTGCATTACGATATTTTTAATTAAAATTATTTAAGTAAATTAAAACAGATGTAAAAGGCCTTCTTATCTCTAGGTAAACAAAAAGGTCACATCCCGTAAGTTAGGACACGACATCTCGAATCCTTAAAAATAACCTTGCTCATTATTCAATTATTTAATTAAATCTCATGTATTTTAATTTTAAAAAGGATTTTCGATTATCTAGGTTCAAAGAGAAAGTCGAACCCCGTAAGTTAGGGCATGACTTCTTGAATCTCCAAATACGGAACATTGCCTTAATTTTAAAAATTTCCTTTTTCGAGTAAATACAAATGTAACATTAAAAACAATGTTTGTTTATCTTATTTGGGTATAGTACAATAATGGATAAATATATCTAAGCACGATTCGTGACGTGATTATAATGAAATAAAATAAAATGGTAGTGTTTAAAAATGGATCGATGATATATGAAAAATAAAAATAATATAACTACGATAGTGATAAAACACCAATTTGTAATGAAGATGGCAATGATCGTATTATAATTATTATTCTAATAATAATAGAAATAATCGAAGAAAGGTAAGTAGTACTAATAATAATAATAATAATAATAATAATATAATAATAATAATAATAAATGTGCAAGTATAAATAATCTAATTTTGAAAGTATAAAAAAAAGTAATAAATAAATAAATAAATAAAGGAATAATAATAACAATAATAAAGGCAAAAGAAAAAATGTACAATAAAAAGGAAATACAAAATAGACCAATTTTAAGTATTAAAAAAAGTAAAGGAAATAATAAATAAATAAATAAATAAAATAATATATATAAAAAATCTATACAGGGTCGAAATTAAATAAATAAGGATTAAATCAAAATTGAAATGAAATTAAGAGCCTAAATTATAATAAAATAAATGCATAAATATAAGAAGGACTAAATCGAAACTTAAGTGGAATTTTGGGGATAAATCGGGATAAAATAAATGATAAAAAGGCTAAAATGTGATGGGCACAAAGGAGCAGGGACCAACTGGGTAAATATTCTCAAGCCCATTAAACGCTCCATTTTTTGTCAAATCGGAGGACTAAAATGAAAATAATTTAAAATTAAAAGGTATAACCTAAAAAAAGAAAAAAAAAGAACGAAATTAGGACCGAATTAAAAAGGGTCAAAAAGAGGAAGGACTAGGGTCGCAAATAGTCTAATGCCGCGAAAACAAGCAGATCCTAAGATGGATCGAGTCAGGTCGTCGGGTCGATTGAAACGACACCGTTTCAGGTACCCACATCTTAAAATGGTCCAAGGACCAAAATGAAAATAAAATAAAATTAAGTGACAAAATAAAAAATAAAAAATAAGATAGGACTAGATTGAAACAAGTCGCAAAAGCGGCGCAAATAGACCCCCCGTATAAAAAACACTCGAATCTTGCGCGGATCGTGTAACACCTCTAACTCGTATCTGTCGCCAGACTAGGGTTAAGAGGCATTACAGGACAAACGGAATCTTTTACGGACATTTCATAATATAATTTATCAATTGCAATCAAAGTGCCCCTTTTATAGTCAACGAGACCTTAATCATGCTTTAAAATAGGGTCGGGACTAAACCGACCACATATGGAATTTCTCGGAAATTTAAAAATTTTTCTAAGTTACAAAGGTCTCACGCCCGTGTGTGCAGGCCGTGTGCCTCCCTCGGCCTCAACACGCCCGTGTGTCTAAGCCGTGTCAAAACAGAGCATACATACTAACTTGTCCACAAGGCTGTGGACACGCCTGTGTGCCTCACCCGTGGTCGCTACTGACTTCACCACACGGCCAGTCACACGCCCGTGTGTCCAGCTCGTGGTCGATCCTGACTTGTTTTGAATTTCAACCATGAGGGACACGGTCGAGCCACATGCCCGTGTGCTCAATCGTGTCGGCAAATATAGGCCATTTTCAATGCCAATTTGCCATCCACACAAGGGCCATCCCTACAAGCAATATACCAATTCATTTCATGCACAATTGACAACTAAAGACATGTCAAATAATCAACAAATCTTCACATTCAATCTCATTTCTAAATATGCTAATTTTCATACCAATTTGCACAACTAAAACACATATATATCCAAATATGATACATCCACATTTTACCTTTCATATAACCATTTCATTGATCAAACATACATACTCATATTGCATTCATATGCTTACCATAGCCATGATCATTTCATTTGCTATCAAGCCATACCAAAACATACTTCATATACCATATTCACTCATGCATATTACCAACATTTATCTAGCCACATCTCATGGCTATTTATACACATTTCAAACATGATCCAAAATGACTAGACTATACATGCCATATTTATCTAAATACACATTCAAAAGTACCAAAGTTGAGTTTGATAGTGTGGTGATGATCCTCGACGGTTCCCAAGCCTCTCGTAGCTTTAACGATATATAAAACAGAACAAACATACACAAAGTAAGCTTTTCAAAAGCTTAGTAAGCCATATACAAATAAACTTAACATAAATCATTCATAAGCATAGCTATTTGAATTCATAAACATTTCTTCAATTCAAGCACAGAAATAAACTCTTTGGCTCACTTGGTTTGCCATTGCTTACCAATTCATCACATCTCAAGTATCTCATTTGCTCATACCTCAAACATACACATATATTTCAAATGTTCATTTGCATTAGTGCACATACATTCTCACCTTTTCATGCTTATACAAAACATATATATATATATCAACGTACCTGAAACGGATGTATCATTCACTTATTCATTCATTTCCCGGACTTACCCGTTGAACCGTTCGAAATCTAATAGGATACTCAGAATGCTCAGAATAGTCGTACAATGCCAACGTCCCAGACGTGGTCTTACATGTAACAAGATATCGATGCCACTGTCCCAGACAGCGTCTTAACGAATCAATACGATGCCAATGTCCCAAACATGGTCTTACATGTAAATCTCATATCGATGCCAATGTCCCAGACGTGGTCATACATGAAATCTCGAATCAATGCCAACGTCCCAGACGTGGTCTTACATGATATCACATAAAGGACACCTATGTCATGACATTTACTATCCTATCTATTCCTAGGTTCAGACGGGACTTCTCGGACATTAATCATCTCTCGATACTTTCTCGAAATCCATATATTCATCATTTCGAGTATTGTTCATAGAAATTCAAATTTCATATATTCACAAATAAGTCAATTTAAATACATTTATTTGTATATCGACTTACCTCGAGTTCGGTTTAACGGAAACGGATACGGCTACTCGATTACTTTCGATTTCCCGCGATCTAAGTCCGTTTTCTTTGGTTCTTGATCTATACATATTCAAATTTAACCCTTTTATTCACTAATTCATCCAATTCAATCCAAATACACATATTTAGGGCAATTTACAAATTAGCCCTCACATTTACACATTTGGACATTTTAGTCCCTATTTCACAAAGTCACAAAATACACCAAATTTACTTTTACCCATGCTTGGCCGAATACACACTATGCTCATATCAATCCATATATTTCATTTATTTCACAATTTAGTCCCTTAAAATACTATTTTCTCAATTAAGTCCAAAATACTCAAAATCAACAAAACTTCAAAGATAAAACATGTTAATCAATTATATATACATCATATTTCATCATAAAAATTCACAAAGCTAATGAATTCGTCAATGGCACTTTTCAAAATATTCATCAATTCTCAAAATTTAAGCATGGGTCTTGTAGTATACAAAGCAACGATTACAAAAACGTAGAAATTATCAAAAACTGAAGTTAAAACTTACCTTAATTTAGCTCAAACCTAGCCGAAACCTTGAAAGCTCTTATTCTTTCTTTTCTTTCAATATTCGGTGAACAAGGATGAGTATATTGGCTTATTTTAGCCTTTTGTTTGATTAATAATCACATTATTAATCTATTTACTATATTAACCTTTTACTAAACATATATACATATAAACATTAAGGGCATTAATGTCCTTTATCCATCCACTAACTTGTAAAGTGGTTTAATTGCCTCTTAAGGTCTTCACATTTAAAAGTCATCTCAAATAGGTGTCTTTTCATAAAGCATGCAAGTTTTGCATTCAATGCAATTTAATTCTTTCCTCAAATTAAGCATTCAAACAGACGAATTAACTCGCAAAAATTTCACACATGCTAATTCATATACTGTAGACACGGAAAATAATATTAAAATATTTTTCTGACTTGGATTTGTGGTCCCGAAATCACTGTTCCGACTAGGGTCTAAACCGAACCGTTACATATCGAGTTGGGTATCGGGTCGGCTTTCGGGTCATGCCTCAAAACTACAACATTTTGGGGTTTATGTACCCAGGCCAAAACAACGTCGTTCTGACCCCCTATTTAAGTTAAAAGTCCGAAAAAAATCATTTCATCAGTGTTTTAAAAAAAACCCATCTTTTTCTATGTTTTCTCTCTGAAAGCAGCCCAGAATCCGGCCATTGATCCGACAAGCCTCCACAATGGCCGTTGGTCACCGGCGACGACTCCGCTGTTTACGGTGGTCGAAAAAATACAAAAAATCTCTTTTTGGTCGTTACGGCTCCCTGAGCCTAAATTTGGGATCAGTTTTTCCCAAAAAACCACTAAATTCATAGAAATCTCAAAGAAACCAAATCAGAGGTGGCGACCTCAGCCTCTCTCGGCGGTGGAACGCGAATCGTCGGGTAAGTTCTTTCTTTTCCTTTTTATTTTATGTGTTTTTTAATATACATAAAAGATTCGAAAAATAAATTAAAGAAAAAAATAAATCAACTTTTTGTTGGTTTTTTTATTGCTTTTTTGTATTTTTCTCTGTTGTTCAAAAAAAATTCCAATACAAATCCATTCTCTATCTTTTATAGCCAATACATACTTGTTTATTAAACAATTTTTTTATATTTTTCTACTGTTCCTATTGCCTTTGTGTGTTTGTCTGTTCTTTTTTTTTTTTTTGCAAGTGCCTTTGGAGTCAATGACGGGACGATGGCAGTTGACGATAGTAGACCTCGAGCAGCGTGAGAGGAGCGACAGCGCGTAGGCTAGGGATTAGGGTTTCTGTACACTATTTAGGTTTTTGGGCCATTAGGGTTTGTCTTTGTTTTAGGCCATTTGGGCATATAAATTTGGGCGTGACATTTTTTGTAATTGGACTGTTTTTTAATATGGACTTTATTATTTTTTTGGTTTAATTTTTTTATTTGTTTTGTAATCTGGGCCCAGGAAAAATTGGGCCATTACCTTTTTGCTTATTGTCGTGTAACGAGAATGGAGCAAAGACTTTTAAGAAGGACCAATTTTGTCTGGTCTCGCCGAATCTCAACCTTTTTGGTACTCCTCTTTTTCAAGTAACTTCATTCTAACCCACTGCAACTTCAGAGGTATAGGATTTATTGCTTCAATCTACTCCACTGCAACTTCAGGGAGATAAGACTTGTAGCTTCAATCTACTCCACTGCAACTTCAGGGAGATAAGATTTGTGACTTGATTTAATTTGACCCACTGTAACTTCAGAGGTATAGGATTTGTCACTTTAATCCACTCTATTGCAACTTCAGGGAGATTAGACTTGTATTTTTAATTTGCTCCACTGCAACTTCAGGGAGATAAGATTTGTAACTTGTAGCTTTAATTTGTTTCACTGCAACTTCAAGGAAATAAGATTTTTATCTTCAATCTGCTCCACTACAACTCCAGGGAGATAAGATTTGTAACTTGTAGCTTTAATATGTTCCACTGCAACTTCAAGGAAATAAGATTTGTAGCTATTTTTCAATCTGCTCCAATGCAACTTTAGGGAGATAAGATTTGTGGCTTTAATCTACTCCACTGCAAATTCAGGGAGATAAGATTTGCCATGATGACTTCAATCCATCCCATTACAACTTCAGGGGTATAAGATTTTTGGTTTCACTAATTTGTTACACCGTTCTCTGGGGAACATGATCTGTAGAAACCATTTCATGGGCCTATATTTATGCCAAGCGATTAGAATGTTATGATCAAAATGAATCAAATGCTCATAACTGGATGTATATGAATGATATTTGCATGAATACAGAATGTCATTATTCGAGAATGATGTAATAGCCCAAATTTTAGTACTGTCAGAAATAGTGGTTCGAGACCACCAAATCTGACAAATGAACTCGTAGATTATATTATTTAATATTTACGAGCCAAATGTAGCTTTTAAAAGGTTTTTGAAATAGTAAATTGTATTTTATAAAGATTTATTTGGTCAAGAAATCGAGAAAGAGGTATCGAGATCTCGGTGTTATAAGTCGAGTATAAATATTTTTATGAATATTTACAGAATGTCAATAAGCTAGTATTAAAATTTCGCTAGAAAATTTTGACGTTTGGGTGGTTAATTAAATAAAAAGGACTAAATTGAAAAAGGTGTAAAAGTTGCTAGAAGGATTAAATAACTTAATTTTCAAATGAGGAAGGACCTAAAGAAAATAAGCCCAAATGAGATATTTTGGGCGGCAATAGCTGAGAAAAATTAGGAAATGGGTGAAGTAAGGGCAAAATTAGAAAATTACCAAAATTAGCTAAATAAAAATATGACCAAATTAGAATATCTAGAATTCTCTTCATTTCTCTTCATTTTCATCAGCTGAAAAAAAACACCCATGGAAGAGGGTTCAAGCTGGTTTTCATACTCTAGCTTCATGTAAGTTTAATTCTTGCTTTCTCCTTGAAATTTCTATGTTTTTAGACTTTTACAATTGGGTCCAACTTACTATGTCACTAGTTTTTGATTTTATGGATAATTTTTAAAGTTGCTATGGATGAGTGCTAGAAGCATATGATGAATAAATATAGAATTGAAGCTTTAATTTTGATATGTGATGATTTTATCAAGTAAAATTGATGGAAATTAGTTTTAGGACCTAATTGTAAAAGAGTTTGGAATTAAGGTTTAATACTAAATTTCTGATTTTCAAGGGTTAGGAAGTAGTTTAAAATGATAGAATAAGGTATTAATTAAGAAAAATTAGCTCAATTGAGGGGTTAATTGGACAAGGACTGAATTGTATGAACTGTGAAATTTGGGGCAAAATGGAAATCAACACTTTGCACTAAAACAATTTTGGACAGCAGCAGTAGTCTAATTTTTAAAAATCACCAAAAAATGTAGAAATCAAATTAGAGGATGAATAAAATATGGAATTAAATCTTATTAAGTCTAGTTTCTTATAGAAGACATGGTGTAAGCAATGGAATTTTAAATCATGTGATATAAGAGGTTTTGTAAGACAAGGTCAGAATGATTTCAGGTTCCCCTGTTCTGAATTTGGAAAATCATAAAAAATTGGAGGAAAATAATTATAGGCTTAAATTTATGTTTTTAAAATACTTAATGAGTTTATTTTAAAATAAAACAAACGGCAACATTATCCAAATTCTGTATGATGAGATAATTAATTTTTAGTGAAGAGGGGTCGAAACTGTCAGACAACAGAATAAGGGTGACTTTAAAGAATAAAATATACTTATTGGCTAAACCAAAACTTCTGAAAATTTTATGGTAAGAAGATATGTGAGTATAGTTTCAGGAAAAATTAGCAGATCTTAATTTGGAGTTCTGTAGCTCAAGATAAAAATAATTTAGTGACTATGACACGGATGAACAACTTGAATATTCACATAAATAAATAGTGAAAAATTATAGATAATGTTACTTATAAATGTGTTATTTATACTAAGGATGTGGAATGTAGAGGAGGAAGAGGAAAATATATGAATGACTTACGTATAAATTGATCACATGCCCGATTATAATAGATAAACGTTGAAATAGAAATGATATAATGTTTTATTTCAAATATTTATTATGAAACTAAGATTATCATTATGGTATAAAAATCGAATTGTAAGTTCGTGTAACTTGAACTATATTCTTAAATGCTTGAAATGTATGTTGTTGATATGAATACGATTTGAATGTTCATTGTATGAAAATTGATGAAACATTGATATATTTGATAAAAAGGGGAAGAAACCCCGGTTGAATGAAAGAAAAATTCGATGGATCTCTGAAAAAGAATTGACGGTAAAAAGGATCTAGCCCGGACGGGTGATCCTATCCTGATATAGCCCTCCCGAAGAATATGTGGAAAATGGATTTAGCCCAGATGGATAATCCGAATTAGGGTCTGAATTTAGCCTGGACTGGTAATTCAGATCCAAGCTCATTAGAGTAATTGTCGCTGCAGGGGATTTAGCCTGGACTGGTAATCCCGACAATACTCTATGAGTTTATATTACAGGGGATTTAGCCTGTACTGGTAATCTCGCTGAAAGGATGAGGTTCGCGGGAGTGTGCTTTCTGAAATGGAAATGTGCGCACATGAATATGAATTGACAGGCCCGGATTTGTACACTAAAGTGTACCCCTGAAAATCCATCGAAATTCTGAGAAATTCAATGGGATAAATATGGAAAAATAATAAGGGAATGGAAATCATGGTATAAGGAAATACGACTTGATGAGACATGAACATAGAACTTGGTTGATGAATGAGTTCATTTGTGATTATATATTTGTACACCCTTGAGTGTATTATCCGTATGAATTGGTATTTCAAATGAGTTAATAAGAAGAGTTCTAATATGAAATAATCTGAATTCTAAATGAAATATTATGAAAATGTATTTGAAATACATTGGTATGTTTTGTATATGTTATTTGAGTTCATAATGTGAAAAGTAAATGTATGAGATGATGATACCTGTACATGGAATTTATTGGTGGATACGTACATCCAAATTTATGTGATAGATTTTAGTGAATATTGAAATTGGACTCAATAAGTGATTTGTCAATTTAAATTGTGATTGGCAGGAAGAGTTAGTGAATTACATGTTTATGAATTGTTACACGTATTTTTCGAAATACGAAGAAATGATGGTAATTGATACATGAAAATATGAGACTATGATATATATAAAAACATGGCATATGTTTGATAAATGTGTTCATTCATAATTATAGAATTGTACACCACAAGCGCACTATATGTGTAAAGATGATGTTTTAAATGATTTGATAAGTAAAACTCCAATATGAAGTAGTTTGAAACCAAGACATATTGTTATAAAAATGTACATGAAACACAGAGGTATGATTGTTATATGTTATATGAATACATAATGTGAAAAAGTATAAGTACAAGAGAAATTTAATGAGAATTGAGTCTATATACATTCCTTGTTAATTATATGAAGTGTGCGACTAACAAATGGTATTAAGTATAAGGCTCGGTTGAATATCTTAAATTGGTTTTTGTATGTATTAAATGTAGGTGAAGAGTAAGGATCAAATGAGTGAGAAATATGGTTTAGAAAATAGCCTTATTTGTGAAAATTAACTTTACCACACGGCCCAGCAACACGGGGCGTGGGACCCTTGTAAATGAAATAAATTTTGGGATTTTACGAAAAATTTCATACGATTTTGATTTAGTCCCGACCCGATCCTAATGCATTATTTGGACCTCGAGGGTCCGTTAAGAAATTTTTATAATCAATTTCGGTATTTGAGCGATAAATGGTTTAAATTGTTTGTAAGTGTTCCGTACTCCTCGATAATGCCTCGTACTTTATTCCGGCAATGGATACAGGTAGAGGGTGTTACAAATGATCCCTTTTTTAATGCTTAGGTTGACATTGCTCGTTGTTCTTCAAGATTCCATCACTGATATGTTACTATGCCTTCTTGTTTAGATCTGGTATTTTTGACGAAAACCCGCAGAAAAAATCACAATTTAAACTATTCGTTCCCAAACATTTCCAACTCTTAGATTTGGCCAGTTCTGACTAATGGTCCCGTTTCAGGTCCTATACTATTTAGAAAACCTTTCAGATCAATATACAAAAACCCTTTTACTTGAATATTATTAGTCCATTAATCGTTATTTCAATGAAAAATGCTTGAAAAGATTGTAACAATGGACAGGATTTAAATTTACTGGAAGCAAAGCTCGAAATGAGTAGATTAATCAAAATAGCAAACGCTACTAAAATACAAAATGAGTAAGATGAAAACAGGTGCACCAAATATCGTAGCATGAGCTTCTCTGCACAAACTTCTCGAGGACCATTTTGAGCTTGATATGTGTTTAGGAGATCTAGAGTACTTTGTTGATGCCCCAATATGTAACATTTCTCCTTCTGAGAAGACCCGACCACCACATGTTCAATCTTCGATCTAAATCTGAGCTGCCCTTTTCAGGGTTTTCAACTCAAACCCCTTTGGTCTTAAGCATTGGCCTCTCCTCCCCCTTTTTTTTTAGGTGAAGTATTTCTTGATTGAATTCAAATTCACAGGATTAGGCAGATTTTTGCCATCCATCTCTGTCAAAATTAGTGCTCCTCTAGAAAAGACCTTCTTTACCACATAAAGTCCTTCCCAGTTTGGCATATACTTTCCTCTGAAGTCCTTTTGTATATGAATGATCTTTTGCAATACCAGGTCCTCCTAATGGAATTCTCTAGGGCAAACCTTTTTGTCATAAGCTTGAATCATTCGTTTTTGGTACATCTGACCATGACAGATAGCTTTCAACCTCTTCTCTTCAATCAAGTTCAGCTAATCATATCGGGATTGGGTCCATTCTGCTTCATCTAACTTCAACTCTGACAAAACTTGAAAAGAAGGAATCTCGACTTCAATGGGCAAAATCGCTTCCATTCCAAAAATCAATGAGAAAGGCGTTGCCTCAATGGTGGTCTTGACAGACGTTCGATAAACATAGAGGGTAAATGGTAACTTCTCATGCCAATATTTATAAGTCTCAGTTATTTTCCCCATGATCTTCTTAATGTTCTTATTGACTGCCTCCACCGCACCATTCATTTTTGGGCAATATGGTGGCGAGTTGTGGTGTTTGATCTTGAATTGACTACAGACCTCCGCTATCATGCTGTTGTTTAAATTCAATGCATTGTCAGATATAATCCTTTCTGGCATCCCATACCTACATATGATCTCTTTCTTCAAGAATTTGCTGATTGTCGACTTCGTGACATTGGCGTAAAAAGTGGCCTCTACCCACTTGGTGAAGTAATCAATGACTACGAAGATGAATCGATGCCCATTGAAAGCTTTTGGTGAGATCGACCCAATGACACCCATGCCCCATACGGAGAAAGGCCATGGAGAAGTCATAACATGAAGAGGTGAAGGAGGTACATGAAGTTTGTCTCCATAAATTTGACACTTATGACATCTCTTGGCATAATTGATACAATCCCCTTCCATGGTGGACCAATAATATCCAAATTTTATGATTTACCTGGCCATTATAAAGCCATTAGCACGTGTTCCGCAGACACCCTCATGGACTTCTTCCAGGATTTTCTTAGCCTTAACAACACCCGCACATCTTAATAGCACCTGATCTTTTCTTCTTTTGTATAAGATCTCCCTATCTAAGACATAGTCATTGGCCAGTCTTCTCAACGTCCTTTTATCATTCTCGATTGCTTGATCGGGGTATTCACGGTTCTTCATATATCGCAATATATCGTGGTACCAAGGGTGATCATCCTTTTCTTCTTCTTCGATGTTGTAACAATGAGTCGGAGCCTCATAAATACTCATCTAGATAGGTTTTACATCCTCTTATTTGTTCACTTTGATTATGGAAGCTAAAGTAGCTAAGGCGTCAGCTATCTGATTTTCATCTCGTAGGAGGTAGCAGAAGGTGATGTCATTAAACTCTTCAAATATCTCCAGGACCAGCCTTCTATACTCGATCAACTTGGGATCTCTTGTCTTCCATTCACCTTTGAGTTAATAGATCACTAATGCAGAATCCCCACATACCTCTAATACTTTGATCTTGTGTTTTATGGCTACACAGATACCCATGATGCATGCTTCGTATTCTACCATATTATTCGTGCAATCAAAATCCAATTTACTAATAAAGGGATAATGATCTCTATTTGGGGATACCAAGACTGCCCCAATTCTGTTACCCATAGCGTTTGAAGCTCCGTTAAAATTTAGTTTCTAAGGATGTCCTTCTTGAGCATCTTCTTCAGTGGTTGTAACATACATCAGATTTTCATTCGGGAAATCAAAGTTCAAAGGCTTGTAATCTTCTAGAGCTCTACTGGCTAGAAAATCTGCTATTGCACTCTCTTTTACTGCTTTCTGATTCACATAGATTATATCAAATTCGGAAAGCAAAATATGCCATCGGGCCATTCTTCCATTCAGAGCATTCAACTCTATCATGTACTTTAGTGGATCTATTTTTTAGATTAGCCAAGTTGTGTGGTACAACATGTACTGTCTCAGTCTCCAGGTTCTCCAGATCAATGCGCAACACAACTTCTCAAGTGGTTAATATCTTGCCTCACATTCAATGAGTTTCTTACTGATGTAGTATATCACTCTTTCATTTCTTCCCAACTCATCGTGTTGGCCAAGCACGCGTCCCATAGAATTCCTAAGTACTGCCAAGTACAGTATCAGTGGCTTATTTGGACTAGGTGACATCAGTACTAGGGCATTGGACAAGTAATGTTAGACATTGTCGAAAGTCTTCTGAAATTTTTCATCCTATACACCTAGATTGTGTTTCTTAAGGAGACGAAATATGAGGTTGCATTTCTCATTTAATTATGAAATGAACCAGGCGATATAATTTAATCTCCTTAAAAAACCTCGGACTTCCTTTTGAGTGCTCGACGGAGGCAACTCTTATATAGCATTGACTTTGTCCGGGTCGATTTCGATCCTCATTTCACTAACTACGAATCCTAGCAATTTTCCTGACCTAGCTCCAAAGATACATTTTGTTGGGTTGAGCTTTAGTTGGAATTTTTTCAACCTCAAGAACAGTTTCCTTAGGACACGTACATGCTCCTTTTCTGTTTGGGGTTTTACAATCATATCATCGATATAAACCTCGATTTCTTTGTGCATCATATCATGAAACAAAGTTTCCATGACTCTTTAATACGATACTTTCGCATTTTTCAGTCCAAATGGTATTACTTTATAGCAAAATGTTCCCCACACGGTTACGAATATGGTTTTTCTATATCTTCAGGATGCATCTTAATCTGGTTGTATCTAGAGAAGCCATCTATGAAGGAGGACAGTGAGTAACCTGCCGTATTGTCCACTAAGGTGTCGATGTGAGATAACGAGAAATTATCCTTTGGGCTGGCTTTGTTTAAATCCCTATAGTCTACACATATTTGTACTTTCCATCTTTCTTAGGGACGGGGACTATATTAGCTACCCATTCTGAGTATTTAACCACTTGTACGAAACCGGCGTCAAATTGCTTGTTGACCTCTTCTTTTACTTTTAACAGGGCGTTGGGCCTCATCTTTCGAAGTTTCTGTTGAATCGGCTTGCATTCTTCCTTTATGGGAAGCCGGTGTACCACGATATCAGTACCTAGACAAGCATGTCTTTATACGACCATGCGAAGACATATTTGAATTCTTAGAGTAACTCAATGATGTCTTGCTTTGTCTCTGCGATAATGCAAGCTTCGATATTCACCTCTTTCTTTTCTTGTTTGTTTTCTAAGCTCACAATTTCTATTGACTCTTTGTGAGGTAGAATCTATTTTTCCTCTTGTTCTACCATCCTTAACAAATTAGGAGGTAGGTTACAATCTCGATCATCTTCAAAGCCCTGAGATTCCTCTAGACACATATCTTGCTCAAAAGGAGATTCTGGGTCAGTAGCAACGTCGCCCATATCATTGATATCTAGAGACCTTTTATAGCACGAAGGAAGACCCAAAGAACAAATAAATATAAGAATAATTATCTGTGTGGTATGAGTATGAATGAAATGGAAAGAACAAAAGAATGTTTTCCAAAATGAGACACAAATATGCATTTTATTGAAATAAAAATAATGAACATATGCCTTTTTCACAAAAGGATTCTTATTGCTCCCAGGCTTAGATCAATAAGTGTGTTTTGAACATTACTCTGAATTAGTTTTAAAAATTATAGGGATCTCTTTTGCAGTCCAATTGTTCAGAACACTTCTAGGGATATAAGGACGAATGCCTGACAAGTTTTCCTCAATTCCTTCTTCGAATATAGCATTGATGCTCAAGTCGCATTCTTCTTCTTTCTTGTCTCTTCTCCATATCTTTCTTTTTTGCCTCGCATTTGGCTTGTACCATAAGCCAAAGCGATTTTGTTTGTCCATCAGCATGGGTGCCTCGACCCTTCTCTGTAGGTATTTTTCGAGTCCCTTCCCAGGTAAGGCTCCTTTCTCAACCGTTAACTGCAGGCCTATCCTCGTAGTTTTGGATATTTTGGGCACTGGGATCTTGCTTCCTTCAACAATGAAAGTTGCATTAACAAATTCCAGTGATCGAAAGAAACATTCTATTGCTTCTTCACCTGCTCCTATGTATGGTGCGTCACTAATTATGAATGCAATGATATCCTCTTCAAAGTTTATTGTCACCAGTCGACGCTTTATTACCAACTTCAATTTTTGGTGTAGTGACGACGGCACTGCCCCAGTCGAATGAATCCAAGGCCTACCCAACAAGCAATTATAAGAGGGTTTGATATCCATCGCCAAAAAGTCTACTTCATATGTGTTTGTACCAATTAATAGAGGTATTTCAATCCTTTCCATCACCCTCCTTTCCATACCATCGAGTGCTCTCACTATATTCTGGCATGTCTTCATGTGAGAGCTATCCACTGGCAATCTATTCAGTGTAAATAAAGGCAAGACATTCAGCGCAGATTCATTGTCGATTAACACCCCTGGTAATGTATATCATTTGCAGCGGGTAGTGATATGTAGGGCCCTCATGGATCCCATGCCCCCTAAAAGGTATTTCATCATCATTGAAAAAGATAAAGTTGTTGGCACTTATGTTGTAAACCAGGCGGTCTAGCTAGTTCACAGATATATCATTAGTGACATAAGTTTCATTTAGCACATTTATCAACGCGCTACGATGTGTCTCTGAACTTAAGAGCAATGCTAGTATTGACATGCGAGCTAGTTGTTTGTGTAACTGCTCTACAACACTATACTCGCTATGCTTCAAGAATTTCAGGAATTTCTTAGCCTCGTTCTTATTTACTGGTTCGTTAACGGGTGATTCAAGCCTAACCGTCTTTTCTTTCTTATGCGCAACTGCCAGGGTTTTTCCTTCAACAGGCTCGGTACTTGCACTTGTAGGGTCATAGCGCCTCTCACTGTGCATGTAGAAACCAATATCATGACCCTCTTCTAAAGTGCCCACCAAGCTCTCCTTTCCTGTGACCATCACAATGCAGTCATAATTCCATGGAACCTTATGGTATCCTTATAGGGAAAACCCACGGGTTTTTAAATTATGACTATCGGCGCAGCTTGTGTTCTTGCTTCATTATTTCTCGGCCATGAAATAATCACTACCGGGTGATTGACCTTGTAGACCTTCTCCGTTGATCCTTCCTCCGAGGCGCAAACATCTCCTCATTCCGAGTTCTTGACATCTTCAAAGAATTCCAACTCTTTGTATCCATCAAACTTTGCACCAAAGCTCTAAATTCAGCGCACTCTTGGATTTCATGACCTTCTTCAGCGTGGAACTCACAGTAACTCCTCATTCCTTGGAGTACCTCATTCGAATCTTGAATGATTAATCTCATGTTTATCATTTCTTGCCAGGCCCATTTTAACGGGGATCTTACTTCCGCAACATTAGTTTTGGCCTTCTTTCTCCACTCTCAATTATCGCGTTTACCCCTTGGTCTGAATGATTGGGTCACGGATTTCCTACCACATTAGGTCCTGATGGATCATTGAACCTTACAATCCCCATCTTGATGAACCTTTCAATCAATTTTTTAAATACAATGCAGTTCCCAATTGAGTGTTCCGTTACTCCTGCGTGGTATTCGTATTGAACATTTGCATCATACCATTTTGGGAATAGAGGTTGCATGGGTTTCAAATAAAACGGGGATACCACATGTGCGTCGAACAAATTCTGATATAACTCCTTATATGTCATCGAGATGGGTGTAAATTGAAGTTTTTTTGTGTTTGGTCTTGAGTTAGATTCTTGTCTCGAAGGGCCTTGATGGCTTGTTGTTATGGTCCTTGGTTGGCCTAAAGTGACCGGTTTTGAATAACCTTTATTATACACACTCGCAGTATTCACTTCATTTTCCTTCTTTCTCGGGGTTGATCTTTTAGCATTTTCCCCCGCGTCTATTTTTTCACACCTTACTGCATTTTCATTCATCTCTCCGGACATTACTATATCTGAGAAGCTCTTGGTAGCACTTCCCAACATATGGTTAATGAACGAAGCTTTTAGAGTGTTTATGAAAAGCATTGTTGTCTCCTTCTCTAGAAGAAGTGATTGGACTTGCATTGCCACCTCTTTCCATCTCTAAGTGTACTGCCTAAAGCTTTCACTTTGCTTATTCTCCATATTTTGCAGTGTAATTCTATCAGGTGTCATGTCGTTCACATAGCTATATTGTTATGTAAAAGTCTGTGCCAGGTTTTTCCATGAGATGATTTTGGCAGGCTTAGTTGGTTGTACCACTTGGCGATCGACCCGGTCAAACTATCCTAGAAGCAGTGGATTAACAATTGGTCATTAGCATCAACCTGGCAAAGGTAGTCGGCACTCTCCATAGCTCTGAATTTCTCTTCCAACCACTTGCACTGATCTTCTAGTTGTTTCGACAATTCTACTCTTACTTTATCCATTTCCTCCATGTCGTCCAAATCTAGAACGATTGGGTTGGTCGAATTATCCTTGAAATTGGAACCTGAACTCGTAGGGTAATTCACCGGTGTTGAAGTATCGGCTTGATATTGTTGAGGTCTTATGGTAACGGGTATCCTTCATGGATATGTATTTGGTTGGGCTTGGACATTTATTGGGGTAAAGCCTGGGGTCTTCATTTTCATCTCCAGAGTTATTTACAGTATTTTTCCCTTTTTCAGTCGGATTATCATGTTTCGTTAGGACTCTTGTATTTGATCCCTCATGTCTTGTTGTACCTTAGGTATTTGTTCCTGCAACTGGGCTTGCAACTAATCTTGCATGTCTTTATGAATTTGTTTCAATCTCTCTAATCTTTGATCCATGGCTCTGGTTTTATCGCAGATACTGTAACGATATTCAGTTGGAAAATTCTTGTTGGTTTCTAGGGTAACTATCATAATTTTGATTAATTAGGGTCTTTTTATGAAACTTAATGCATATGATGAAATGTAATGCTGATGAATGAAAAATGAATGCAAAAAGAGGCATTGATTCTTATTCAATTCTATTAGAATAACTTTACTAAAAAATGAATCTCTTTAAATAAAACGGATACATTTTACATATACGGTCTTACCTTAATACTCAAAGCCTTGACTTTCCTAAGAAGACAAGCTAATTCTTGGCCCCGATCCGATTATGATTCGTATTTTAAGCTTAGCATGTCGGCTTGAACCACTAGGGTTTGTAAATGGTCGGCTACTTCCCGTACTTGAGTCATAGTTTCACCCATGATGTGATCTCTATCCTTAATCTGACTTTGAGAGCGTTGGAGTTGCTCTTTCCAGTGTTTACTATTCGTTTCAAGAAGCTTAACTCGAAGTTCACAACTTTGCAATGCGGTCTCGAGCTTTTCTATCTTTCCCTTGAGCTCTTCAATCTTATTTAGGTTTGCTTTCAACTCAATTGCGGAGTTGCGACTACGATATTGATGCAGTGACCTTTCTAATTTTGCTACCCGGGCTCTCATCCCCATTTTGGCTTTATGTTAAATCACTTTTTAAAGTATCTTCTCGAACCCGAGCATCTTAGAATTTCTTTTCTCACTAATCAGCTCTAACTTTTCTTCTTTGGTTTCTTGTCACCATTGTTCTGATATTTTACCCAACCTGGCAGTCCTTATCGACAAACGCAGCTTCTTATAATCTGTTTTTAGACTATCCAAATCTTTCTCAACCTTGTTATTTCCTTTTCTCATTTCCTCAGCTTCTAGCTTCTAGACGTCGACGTCTAATCCTAGTTGTATCTTTTCTTCTTCCAACTGTTCTATCTTTTTCTCCAGTTCCAAACTCCTCTTTCCAAAGTCTTACTTTAAGATTTCCAACCCAGACAGGATTACTTGTAACTGCTCTTCTATCGGCCGAGTGTTTTCTTGACTTGATACAGGGAAATTGTCATTGACTATTTTACCCCACCACCAATCATATTCGGGGGTCGTCATGGGACTTGCGACAAATCTTTTTATTCTATGAGTTTGGTTCCAAGCGTTCGATATTCCACGAACCTTCTTCTTGTAATTATCACATTTATATGCAAACTCACTCTGAGCCAACCCTTGCGTTGCCGGTATAAACTACCTCGACCTATATTGCTTTAATACAAGTAGAGGGGCATATCCAATAGCTCCCTATATCTCGAGTAGAGAAACCCAGTTGAAGTCTCCGTATCGATATAAAATCTCATCAGGAATCATTTAAGGGGCTCTCCATTCGACGTCTTCATCTTGGAAACTCTGGAGAATTATCATCCACTTTTCCTCTGAAATGTTGTCTCTCCTTGGCGTAGCCACAAATTCTTTCAACAGAGAGTAGTTCTCGGAGACTACTTGATAATAGACCTTTTCTACCTTCCAAAAGTGGCTATGAAACCATGCTAACAAGAGTTACGCACACGTGATAAACCTTCCTTCACCAACTCTTCGGCATGCACTCAAGGATCTAAAGGTTTAGGCCAAAATCCCCGGGACGGGCGTGACCCTTTTTTCAAGCCGATCGAATAGATCTGAAACTGCATCATCTATGTGCCCTAGTGCTTTGGAGAAGATGACCAACCCATAAATACTTAAGGAAAAGACATCGACTCTTTTCTTCGTATCCAAATGTGCCAAGATCAAATCCCGCAAACTTTTCCAAAGGATGCATTTACTATCTCCTTTTTGTTTAATCTGGGCCACGACCCATTGCTCACTCATCCCTGTTATGCTCATTAGCCTCTTTAAGAAAGTCAGAACGTTGGCTGCTTTGGAATAAGCTTTGTCATATTGGATCCTTGGGCAACAGAGCAAATTATGTACTCTTCCACGGTGGGCACCAAATCTACCTTTCCAAAAGTGAAGCAACTATAGGCGGGATTCCAATATTGGGCAAGAGCTCGGAACAAGTGCTTATCTACTTTGACATCGAGTAAATAAGGTAAATCACCATAGTTACAGTAGAATAACTGCTTGGTTTCATCATCCCATTTGTCCCATACCTCTTTTAACTCTTGGAGATTATTCTGAGTCACACTATATGCGGTTCGGTTCTAAAGTAAGGGTACCTGAACTAGAAGACTCCTCAATCCTCACCTATTATAGGCTCATATGGATCAAGTTCAGTTCAGGGGAATACATTTCCTTATGGCTATACGAAGATGAAGATCTCATGAAGACATATGTACGGATGTATCTCGAAAGCGATCCACTATCCTATACGGAGGTGAAGACCTCACGAAGGAATAGCTTCTCACTTCCACTTAAGAAAGGTAAAATCGAATGATTATGCAATGCAATATGCGAAAATATACCAAGAGACTCGAATCAATAAAGTAAACATATCATTATGTAACAAAATGATGGAGACCAAAAAAAATGAAAGATGAAATGCAATGAAGTGATCGTAAATTTAAACCAAATTATCAATTTTCGACAAAAAGACCAAAAGTAATTAACTTGCGGCTTGACTTTCTTATTTTATCCCCAGTGGAGTTGCCAAGCTGTCGAAACTTTTTTTTTTTAAATCAACTTTTGATTTTAAAACAAATGAAAATGGGAGTCGCCACCAATCTTTTTTATTAGGTGTGATCGGATCACCTCATAATTTAATCATTTTAATAAAAGTTTAAATATACTAAAACGATGATTTTTGGTCTACAAAATCTAGGTAATGGGTTCAGGAGTCGGTTACACACGAGGAAGGATTAGCACCCTCGTAATGCCCAAAAATGGTACCTAGTTGATTAATTAATGTCTTAATGCCGAGAATTGAAAATTTGAAGAGAATTTAAAACACAATCCCACCTTGCATAACGATATTTTTAATTAAAATTATTTAAGTAAATTAAAATAGATGTAAAAGGCCTTCTTATCTCGAGGTAAACAAAAAGGTCACATCCCGTAAGTTAGGATACGGCATCTCGAATCCTCAAAAATAAGCTTGCTCATTATTCGATTATTTAATTAAATCTCATGTATTTTAATTTTAAAAAGGATTTTCGATTATCAAGGTTTAAAGAGAAAGTCGAACCCCGTAAGTTAAGGCACGACTTCTCGAATCTCCAAATACGGAACATTGCCTTAATTTTAAAAATTTTCTTTTTCGAGTAAATACAAATGTAACATTTAAAACATTGTGTATTTATCTTATTTGGGTATAGTACAACAATGGATAAATATATCTAAACACGATTCGTGATGTGATTATAATGAAATAAAATGAAATGGTAGTGTCTAAAAATGGATCGGTGATATTCGAAAAATAAAAAAATCGTGCTAGTGAATGACAATAATGTAACTATGATAGTGAGAAAACACCAATTTGTAATGAAGATGGCAATGATCGTATTATAATTATTATTCTGATAATAATAGAAATAATCGAAGAAAGGTAAGTAGTAGTAGTAGTAGTAATAATAATAATAATAATAATAATAATAATAATAATAATAATAATAATAATAAATGTGCAAGTATAAATAATCTAATTTTGAAAGTATAAAAAAGTAATAAATAAATAAATAAATAATGGAATAATAATAACAATAATAAAGGCAAAAGAAAAAAAGTACAATAAAAAGGAAAATACAAAAACAGACCAATTTTAAATATTAAAAAAGTAAAGGAAATAATAAATAAATAAAATAATATATAAAAAATCTGTACATGGTCGAAATTAAATAAATAATGATTAAATCAAAATTGAAATGAAATTAAGAGCCTAAATTATAATAAAATAAATGCATAAATATAAGAAGGAATAAATCGAAACTTAAGTGGAATTTTGGGGGCAAATCAAGATAAAATAAATGATAAAGGGGCTAAAATATGATGCACACAAAGGAGCAGGGACCAACTGGGAAAATATTCTCAAGCCCATTAAATGCTCCGCTTTTTGGCAAATCGGAGGACTAAATTGAAAATAATTTAAAATTAA
The DNA here is from genome assembly GCA_005393395.2 of Gossypium australe. NCBI lineage: Eukaryota > Viridiplantae > Streptophyta > Magnoliopsida > Malvales > Malvaceae > Gossypium > Gossypium australe. Next base: position 19,075,514 of record CM016616.1, read on the forward strand.
AAGGTATAACCTAAAAAATAAAAAAAAAGAATGAAATTAGGACCTAATTAAAAAGGGTCCAAAAGAGGAAGGACCAGGGTCGCAAATAGATCAATGTCGCGAAAACACGCGGATCCTAAGACGGATCGGGCCAAGTAGTTGGGTTGGCTGAAACGACGCCGTTTCAGGTACCCACCTCTTAAAATGGTCCAAGGACCAAAATGAAAATAAAATAAAATTAAGTGTCAAAATAAAAAAATAAAAAATAAGAGAGGACTAGATTGAAACAAGCCGCAAAAGCGGAAATACCAAAGGCACAAATAGACCCCCCGCATAAAAAACACGCGGATCTTGTGTGGATCGGGTTGGGTCTCGGGTCGACTTTCGGGTCACGCCTCAAAATGACACCGTTTTGGGGTTTAAGGACCTTGGCCAAAACGACGTCGTTCTGACCCTTTATTTAAGTTATAAATTTGAAAACAAAACTCATTTCATTAGTGTTTCGAAAAAAACCCCTATTTCTCTCTGTTTCTTTTTGAAAGCAGCCCAGAATCCGGCCACTGGTTTGGCAAGTCTCCAAGACGACCGCCAGTTGTCGGCGACGGCTCCGCCGTCTACAGTGGCCGAAAAAATACAAAAAATCCCTTACTGGTCGTTTCAGCTCCCTGAGCCTAAATCTGGGATCGGTTTTTCTCAAAAACCCACCGAATCGCAGAAATCTCGAAGAAACCTTTCGATTTCTGAGTTTAAAAAAACTTCTCGTCAGAGCCACCTTTCATCGGAGGTGGCGACCTCGGCCTCTCTCGGTGGTGGAACGCAAATCGTCAGGTAAGTTCCTTCTTTTCCTCTTTATTTTATGTGTTTTTTATATACATAAAAGATTCAGAAAATAAAAAAAAAATACCGTTTTGTTGGTTTTTTTATTGCTTTTTTTGTATTTCTCTTTGTTGTTCAAAAAAAAAATCCAATACAAATCCATTCTACTTGTTTATTAAACATTTTTTTAAATATTTTTCTACTATTCCTATTGCTTTTGCGTGTTTGTCTGTTAGGCGCCTTTGGAGTCAACGGTGAGACAGGGGCAGTTGATGATGGTAGACCTCGGGCGGCATGAGAGGAGCGGCGGTGCGCAGGCTAAAGATTAGGGTTTCTGTACACTGTTTAGGTTTTTGGGCCATCTGAGCCTGTAAATTTGGGCTTGACATTTTTTCTAATTGGACTGTTTTTTAATTTGGACTTTATTATTTTTTTGGTTTAATTTTTTTTATTTATTTTGTAATCTGGACCCGGGTAAAATTGGCCATTACATATGTAATGTGATTAAATTAAATTAAATTAAAATGTTATACTGTGTAATTAAATTAAGTTAATAGTAGATCCCATAATTATAGGATAATAATTAAAAAAATAATTTAGAAATTGAAGTACTATTTTACAACTTAATGTTTCTATATATGTTTTCATACATTCTTTTATATGATATATTTTTATATATAATATGATTAGAGCTTCAGAATGTATAGATGTCTTATCATCGTTGACTATTTTTATCTAAAAGTGATTCTAACCCCTCCATATCTTTAATTCCAGTAGATATTGAAACAAGTTGCTCTATTGATTAGAGAATAAAATTGGGACAGAAAAAACAACAAATTCATCTCAAAGGTGGAGACAATGAACGAGTAAATGGGGCGCATTTAATAAATTAGCTTTGAGAATTTTAAATGTCAAACAGAACCATGAAAACATGGTAGCAATGATAAGTGAAATGACCAACAAAGATAAAGGGAGCTTAGTACATTAACATTACACCTTAATAATTTAGGGGCTTTTTTAAATTAAGTGGCCCAAATTTTTTAAGAGACAATACAACTAATGAGGTTATTTGTAAACTTTTAAAGAATTGAACTAGATATAATGACGCATAAATTAATGGGGAAGATAGTGATGGCCGACTCAAAAAAAAAAAAGATAATAAAGGTCTATAATTAAAATTAAGAAAATTAAAAACTAAAGAAAAAAAAAAAGCAAAAGGAGGAGAGAGTTGCAATTAATGGTTATCAAAAATGGAGAAAACACAAATAAGTCTTTTATTGATTCTAAAATTCAAACTATAGGAGATTTTTGTGCAAAAATTGTTCAAGGGCTAATGTAATCAACGAGGTAACCTTTGGATAATAAAAATAGACATAAAAAATCTAAAATTAATGAAGAAGATAGTGATTGGTTGACTTATAAAATAATTGAAAATGGTAAAGTTGAAAGTAAAAGACTTTTAAAGAGAACGAAGATATACTTATTATCAGAAACTGGAGGAAAAATGAAAACGAACAAATGGAAGAGAGTTGTAAAGTTGTATTCATCGATTAATAAAAGTGAGTCTTTTCTTAATTTCGATATTCAAACTATAAAATATAAATGAGGCGTAAAGTGTACATTAATACACTAGCGTTACACATGACATGGCTCACGTGCGTTTACCGAATAGACGAATTTACAGAATTGGGCTTAAAGGCCCTATTGAGCTGTAAGCCAAGTCCATTCAAGAGTAAAATGAAACGCTGCGTGCGTTTAGCGAATAGCCAAATCACAAGCAAAAGCAGGTGAGGTGAGCATCCGGAAGCAAACTTTTTTCCCAAATTTGTATAATTAAAATCATTATGATAAGACGCCCCACCACATGACCGTTGCCCCAACGTTCCAAAAATTCCAAAATTTAAAAACCTTTGCTTTCCCAAACTCAAAACTTACCGTTCGCTAACGTCTTATCCTACCCCCAAAACAAACTCTCCTTCTTTCTTTCACTTCTTTTATGCCTTGAAATCTTTTTCAATTCAGGGAAGTTAGGTTACGAGATTATGGCGGCATTGGCACCTGGGATTTTGCTGAAATTACTCAATGGGATGAACACTGGGGTGAAGCCAACTAGTGAACATAGGAGTTCGCTTTTGCAGGTCACTGATATTGTGCCGGCTGATCTTGATGAGAAGAACCTTTGGCCTAAACATGGCTTTTACATCAAGGTCTCCGATTCTTCGCATTCCATTTACGTTAGTCTTCCTTCAGACCAAGATGATTTTGTTCTTAGCAACAAAATGCAACTTGGGCAGTTCATTTATGTTGATAGATTGGAGCCTGGCTCTCCTGTTCCTGTTGTTAAAGGTGCAAAGCCCCTCCCTGGAAGGCATCCTTTAGTTGGGACACCCGAGCCTTTAATGGGTTTAAGAAGAAAAGGGGAGAAAAGTGAGCAAAAACAAGAGTCTAAGCTACATAGAAGAGGTTCTTGGGGCAAGGGTGTTAATGGGACTGATGAGATCTCTTCTCCTTTAGTTTTAAAGCCGGTACCTTTAGATTTTGATCAATGTACTCCGGTGAAAGAGCGGTCTAATCTGGTGAGAACTCCGATGATGTCTCCGATGATAAGAAGGGTAGGGAAAGATGGAAATATTAGTGGTGGTATAAGGTGCTCTTTTGGTGGGGGATTGTTGGCAAAAATGATGGATACAAAAGGAGAAAGTCCAGCTTTGCTTAGAAAAAGCTGTGCTGCACCTTCCTCGGCCTCAAAGTATCCAAGGAGCAAAAGTGTCATCGACCGGGAGCCTAGAATCCCAAACAGTCCTCTCATCTCAGCTGTAGGTACACTTTTTCCCCCTTTTTTTCCATTTAAAAATTTGCCATGTTTTTCTCCATATTAACTTTTTCAATGGTGTTTTTTTGTCTTTGATTATACAATTCAAATTTCAGCCATTGCAGGAAAAGAAAAGTTCAACACCACCACCAAGTTTAAAGCGTGGAAGGGTGGCGACTGCCCAACAACCAGAATCTCAGCTTGATAACAACTCAGCCATTGATAACAGCAAAAGTCTAACCATGAATTTGCCTGGGAAACTTGGCATTCTGGGCAAGGTGAGTTTAAGGCTCATGTTAACCATAGTCAATTCTGTCAAGGGTTTTCGCTTAAATTTGACATTCGTGGTTCAACAGGAAGCTGTTCAGCAACGAGAAACGGCTCAGAAGATTGCTCTTCAAGCACTAAGAGATGTCACTGCCACAGAGAATCTAGTTCGCTCTCTCAAGTATGTACTTTCCTTTCCTTTCCTTTCCTTTAGTTTTTTTTTTTTTTTTTGTTCTTTCCAATTTTGTTGTATGTTTAATAATTTTTGAGTTTGCAGGATGTTTTCCAACTTAAGCAAATCAGCAAAACCAGATGCTCCAGCAGCATGCTTCGATCAGTTTCTGGAATTTCACGCCCAAATTGTGCATGCCTTGAGCGAGATAGCCTCCGTTCAAGCAGCTACTGGAATGTCACAAACCACAAAAACTGAAAAAAAGGATAAAAATGGTGAAGATGAGCCAGCAATCTTGAACGAAATTGGGCAGAATTCAATGGAGCAAAGCAAAAGGCGAACTGCATTGTACAAGTCAATTGCAGGGTTTCCGGAGAGAAGTGAACAAAAGAGGCTCCTAAGATCAAATTCCAACCCCAAAGTATCATCGAAACTGCCGACTGAATCATGTGGCGGTGAGAACGATGAAAATAAACCGGTATCGAGTAGCTTAAGCAACACGATAAAACTGGGGAAGCAAATAGAAGCAGAAGCAGGGAGCTGGTTCATGAACTTCCTAGAAAAAGCAGTGGAGAATGGTATGAAGAAGGGGGAAGGGGAGGGGAAGAAAGTTCCACAGTCAGTGATATTAAAGGTAATTAATTGGGTAGAGGTGGAGCAGTGTGATGCCAACAGGCGACCGGTTCATCCAAAAGCAGCACAAATAGCTAGGAAGCTAAGGATTAAGATGAAGAACCCTTGAATATTAAAGTTTTTTGTAAGCAGATATTAAAGTGCATTAGTTTTTGTTGGATTGTTTTGGTTTACAATCACTTTCGGAGATTGTTTGTATTCGATTGTTTTCACCCATAAGTATAACAATATTGAAAGTGATGACCTTTTCATTTCTATTTCCTTAATAAATATCCCCCACACACTCTGCCTCAATTACGTGGTATAATTTGTAATGTTAAATGCTGGCATGGTTGACGGAACTCAAATTTCACCTTCTAAACTCGTTTTCTTATGCTGTTTTTGGGTGTCTTCCATTTCATCAAATTTAAAATATCCTCCCACCATCATGGGTTTTCCTAAATTTAAAATATCCTCTCACCATATATATATTGTTGTCTATTGTTAGATTGGCTTGTTTTTAATGGTATGTAAGTCTCCTCTTTTTCTTTTCTTTTCTTTTTTTCTTTTTAACTTTATTTTGTTTCTTTTCGTTGATTTGCAGGTCATTGTTTGAATGAAGGGGCTTGTCCTTTACTTTTTTTTAATTTGATTGCATTTATTGCTGCTTTTGGGTTGTACAGGTAAATTGGTTTTGGGGTTGATAATGGGGATTGGTTTTACTGTGGTGGTGAGAATGGTTGAAAGTGGGGCTTGGTGGTGGTCTGTTAGGGGTGATGGGTGAGCTAAAATGGTGAAGATGATGGTGAAAGAGCTTAGATTTAGGGTCTAAGTGGTGTTTCTTTAAGGAAGGGGTGATTGTAAGTGTTCTGATAGTTGAAAGTAGCTTAGTTTGATGATGGTTGTCGAGGGTCTGAGAGAGAGGTAAGGAAAATGTGATGGTAAGATGGTTTGGGGTGGTAATGATGGTGGCCAGTTTAGCTGAGGGGGATGGTTGGTGTTTGGGAGTTATGTGGAGAAAGGAATGAAAGTGTTTAAATTATGTACCAAACATAAGTGTAGTTTACTTCAGCTCCAACATGTGACTTTGCAATACCACAGTTGGAGTAAGTACAGAGTAGGGTCTTTTGAGCCTCAGAATTTAAAATATTTCAGCTTATACCATAAATGAAATTGCTATAACCAAACAAAGAAACTTGAGATTTTAGTTTCTGGGCCGTCAATTAATCCATCATCTAATTCACGAGGAGATCTTTAATTGGTGGACCTCACTTTTGGCCGCCGACCATACATTCATATCATCTCACTTTCACCAATTTCCTTCTAAGGTACTTTCAAAACCAACTTTTGACTAAAATAACTCAATCATCCTCACATCTTCAATTTTTTATTATTTTAAACACATCTTTTTATTTTTTAATGTTTATTTTAGCCAGCCAAAGTTTTGTCTAACCGGAAATTTTACTGAATTTTTTATTCCAACTCTAATGTAGAACCCAGATATTCAATGAATCTCTTTCTCAAATTATCAATAGTATCTTAGGATATGCAAGAAACTTTCAAGTGATAAAAGAATCTTCTTACACAACATGGTGGCAAGACCAGACATACAACGACTCTCCTTTTCAAGGTTTAATATGATGTCCGATTCAAAACAAGAAGAGTAACAAAGTCTCCTGCAGATGGAGGTCTGAGCAGCATCGACAACAGGAGCACATAGGCAATGCTATAGAGGAGTTGCAAATCCTGTCAGCATAAGCATCTCAATCAATAACTTAAAAACCTCAACAACCACAACAGTCAAGGCACTCATAAGCTAATAAAGGGTACTAATGGTACATACACTTCCAAACAATGTGACTTGGATTTGGGTGTAAGTGTCGGATATGGGTATGTGTTTGAAACAGGTATGTAGGGCCTTAAAAGATCATATCCCCATACCCATGTTCAAGTATTTTACGGACATGAGTGTTGGACACAAATACTTTAAGAAAAATGGAGTCAGAGTAACCTATTTTCCAACTAAACAGAAATAATGTTTATTCAAGTTTATGAAACTATTTGCTACTTCAAAATGCTCATCACTAAAACTGATAAAAGTTTTCAATTTCATGCTAAAAGTACATAAAACCACAATAAAGATTGCACACATGGTTTATAGAGAGGTTGAATAAAAGTTACTTAATTTCAATACGTATGCAAGAAGTTGTTCCTGCAAAATTGTTTCAAGGGGTGTTGAAAACTTCAAATAAAAATTTGAAAATTGGAGCAAATGAAAACTTAATTTTCAAAATCAACCTGCTATAAGCCACATGCAATTGTCAACTCCTTTAATTGAAAACTGAAGGTAAGAAAATAGCAAGTTTCTTTTTTGGTTCAAATCTTTATTAGGTCCCCCAGGGAGAAAAAAAAAGCAACTGCATTATGTTTTTACTTTTCTGAAAGAAATTCTGTAGGAACTAAAAGCTGTGTTACAAAACCCTATTGCCAAACCAGAGTGCATACTGAGAAGCCACCAATAAATTATTCAGGAAAAGGGATGCACAAATATGGATCAGGAAGAACTTTAATATGGCTCAGCATCAACATGATTGGAAAACAAAGTGCCAACACTATGATATTAACAAATTTTCACCATCAAAGACTCCCTAAGGAGGGACAAGAACCCTTAGAGAAAAAACATAAGGTGGTTTCTTCACAGCTAAATGGTTCTTAGCAAATTAGAACAATAGTGATAGCCATTACATCGGACACGGCAAAGGAAGCTTCCTCAATCCTAGCAACAATTAGTTGCACAAGAATTTTACGGCCAATGGTTGAGCTTAAAATGCTTAAATGTGAACCACAAAAAAATGGTATAGGGTTAGAGGTTTCGGCTTCAGCAAAAACTAAAACAATCTGGGAATAGATGGTTCTCAAATCAAATAGTTTTCAAAAACATTTGAAGGGACTACTGCAAAATAAGGCAATAAAGTTCACTGATATTTTTTAAATCCCATCAACAATGCTCTTTTAGCTTTTCTAAGCTTCCCGCTCTAATAGTTTACCAAGATTAAAGAAACATATCGAGTTTCATAGACAGCAATCACAACTCAGCTGTGAATGTCTCCATTTCCCCAATTCAGCCATAATTTCCCAAATTAACATTAAACATACTTTGGCCTACAACCGGTTAATTCTCTGTGAAACTAAAAAACAAGAAGAGGTACATACAATGATGTACATTATAATGATCAACCCAAATGGCTTCTAGGTCCAGTGTACCTATTTGGCAGCTCAGCTCCGAAACCAAATACTTATACAAACTATTTGTCTACAATTCTATTTATCCATCGAAGGGAAAACTGAAGTCTTAAACATATGACGAGCACATTTTCTTCCCTTAATGAGAAGGACAAATAATTCAGCAATGAATAGACATTTGGGGCACTAGTACACTGCTATAACGCAACTCAGAAGCCACTACAATAAGCTAAAGAAGAATATATAATAAATAAAAAAAAGGACAGTCAGCAGAAATCACCTTCTGACAAACATCCCCAGCTTTGATTATGCAAAGACAGCAAGGAAGTGAACAAAGCAGAAGCCGTAGCACTATGCAAAGGCATCAAAGTTACTGCACCACCCATTTCCACTGGGAGCCTGAAACATACAGATCATGCAATTCGTCTCTCACAACTTGAAATAATTAAAAAAAAAAACAGCAATAAATTTCCAAATTGGGTTTTCGAAATAATCACTAGAAGTAATAGAAAAACCAAGAGCAAAATACCCAGAACACTTTATAACAAAGAGAAAAGCAGTAACATCGAAAATGGAAGCAAAACCTGGAAAAAGTGAGATTGCGGAGAGAGAATCGAGAAGCAGAAATTTTGTTAGGAGAGAAAAGGCCGGGTAGCTTATTGTTAGCAGGTGTTGAGGATGGTAAATGGGTGAAAATGGTCTTGGCCGAAGAGCAGGAGAACCCTAGGGTTCTTCTTCCACAAGTAGCCGCCATGTTTTCTTTGGCTTCCCCAAAACCCTGATGAAGTCTAAAACCTCAGGGTTTCTTTTTTTTTTTTTTTTTTTTTTTCTTTTCTTTTAGGATGGGAAGAGAGTAGTTGTTGTTTGTGGGCTGGATCTATGCCTATGAGGGCCAAACGTTACTCAATGTCTACTCTGGAAACTTCTTTCATTCAAATTCCAAGAGACATGCAACTGTAGTTGAATATATTATTAAATGGATTTAATTTTTTATTTTTAAATTTAATTTTTTATATTTTTAATTTTGAGATTTTAATTTTGATTAAATAATAGTCGTTAAATTTATTAACTTGAATTTTAATTTTAAACATTGTATTATATGTTAGTTGTGAATTTAATTTTTATATTTTGATATAATCATTACTTGTTTATGTACTCTTTGAATTATGAAAATTCAGTTTAACTTAAACAATAATTGTTAAATCTATTAATTAAAATGATGCGGTTTTCTTTGAGTATTATGTGAAAATAATAATTCAATGTGACATTAAAATTTAGAAAATTTTAAAAAAATATATTTTCAATAATAGAATTATAAAAACATGTTTCTATTATAGAATGAAGAGAAATAAAAAAAAAATTCTAAATTTATATGGATTTGAATCATGTACTAGATTTAATATTTAGAAAACTATTGAAAAAAATATTTTTGAGTTTATATAGATTGAACTAGGACCAATTTATTTAAAGTTAAAAAATTATTGTTTTCTAATTTTCACATAAGTTTATTTTTATTTTCTAAAACACATTTTTAAAATTTTCTATTTAATATTTGTTTTCTAAAATCAATTCAGCTCATGGAGGTCAAAACCTTATTGACCAAAGGTTAAGCAGAAACTTAGAATTTGATTTTTTTTTTTTTTTGAAAATTTTGGTAAAAATGATGTTTGGGAGATTAGAAAGTTTGTTTTGGAAAAATGTTAATGGTGAAAATCAATTCTTTTAAAACTGGATTGGTGGTCGATTTAATTAGGGTATCAGTTTGATGGGTTTAATCAATCTGATTTGAAAATTATTTAAAAGTTTTAAAAAAATAAAAAATAATTGATTCGTACTAATTTTTAAATTAATCAATTCAAAGTTAATATTCAAATAAATACCCCAATTAATTAGTCGGATTTAAATAACAATGTTGGAAATCATCCATAAAGAATCAACATTATCCATCAATGGGAGAGGAAGGGAGATTGGAAAAATGAAAATGAAACTTCAGCCTTAGGTTGAGAGACATTGGTAAAAATGAGTTTGCATTTGGAAAGTGGAGGTTGAGATCATGTTAGGTCAAAATTTTGGTCATGATTCATTACCAAACCACCCACGCTTGGCAGTGATTAGTTATGCTATCCACTACGCATATCTATGTTAGGGACAAAAAAATATTATTATATCTGATGTTATATTAATTTATTATTTTTAGGTAATATTTATATAAAAGTTATGTTATTGTAATTAATGAATTTAATGTTTATTATTTAAATTATGAATGAAATTTTAAAACTTAAATAGGATCAAAACAAAGATTAAATTCATAATTTGTAATAAAAAAAATATAATTTAATCTCATAATGAATTTAGTTATTATAGTTTTAGTAAAAATTGAGATTTAAAAAATAATTAGAATAATAACAAAATTTGACATAAAAAACAATATATATTTCTCGATTGAATCAATTTTATATCATTTTTCGATGTATTCTTAAACTAAATGGACTGAATTGACCTACTTGTGGAAGGGGGAGATGATAGATTGAATCAAAACATCGAATTCCTCAACCTCCAAGTTGGTTTCTAAGGCATTTACCATCTTATATTATTATTAAGGTTAAAAGTGCAGTGGACAAATAGAGTAGACAATCTTGTTCATGTGCGATTCCATTGTTAGGAAATAAATAAATAAAGAAAAGAAGAAGAAGAAGATCAAACTGTGCAATTCTTTTGACAAGTTTTAAATTATTAATATTGGGTCCGTTTTAGAGTGTTCTTCAAACAAACACAAACATGTCAGCTGGGTATCATACTCCACAAAATGTCCATGTCGAATGTGCTGTGCCTAAGTCCCATTCAGGTTATTAACATCATACAGCAACCAATTATATCTACCTAACAGATGATATGATTGAGAAAATAACATGTGAGCGAAACGTGGGAATCTATTACCTCTAACCATGGCCGATGGTGGATGCCGACAGGTCATGATAACCTATGACAAATCATTTTATTCAATACCTTCCTAAATTTGTGTCCCCATTTTTTTCAAATTTGGATTCAGCTCACACCATGTTGGATTCAACTTTGAAGACACATTGCCTAAAAACCTGCAATCCACACCAGAATGTGAACATGGCGCCTACCTTAATTATTTATTTCAGGGATTCACTTCATCCATCGCCATTAGTGAGCTTTTTATTCTGACTTTTGACTATTTCAAGACTCTACTGGGGAGGGTAGTGAGTGAGTGAGTGCCATTAAATTTCGAATAAATGATATTGTAATCAATAATGTCAAATATTTAATAAAAATACCATATCTTAACATCACATGATTTAGAATTTTTTTAATGTCATGTTCTACCATCCAAATGGGGCCTTGGTCGTATTAAATGTGGAGAAATAAGATTACTGGTAGAGAAAGGGGTTGGTGTATTTATTCCATATAGCAGGTTTCTTGTCTATTTTAAGGATTATAAAAATAAATAAATCATATTCCATGAAAAATTGAATAGAGTAGTTGGAGAATGGAGAGTGGGAAAGGTTGTAAATAAAATGGGGGATAATGGGCGCATATTATTATGATGATGTTGGGAAAGGAGTAATGAGGTTTTTCTTAGTATGGGAGGGTGTTATAAATGGCCTCCAAGCTACCAAATTTAATGGCATGAGACATTGCACCGTCTGGTGTGGTCCAAGCTTTCTTCCCCGGAGGTTGAGGCTCGAGTCCCCAAGCTACACAACCAAAGCACTTCAATGAAGACACAACATGTAGGTTTTATTTCAACTAAACGTAACCAGCTTTGGGGTACATAGTAGTGTCCAACTCTCTCTGCAGAAAAACCAACCTACTAATGCAATACATGATTTTTTTTCCAAAAAAGTAAGTTTTGAATTGATTTATAGGTGATTACAAGTATTCATGTGTTAGGAATCCTATCATACCAGGTTGCAATGATTCATGTGAACTCAATCAAACTATTTTGGATTACAAAGAATCATATTTCAAATAAATTTAGTTTCATAAATATAATAAAAATTCTTTTGTCCTCGTTTCATCTTAAACTAGAAAATTTTAATTGTCGAAAGAAACAACAGTATTTATTACTTATGACTTGATTTGAAAATGATATAATTGGCATTTGTTGCACAGTCAATTGCAATTCAACTTGTAACTAGATTATCGTATAACTTGTCTTATACATTGACATGTTCTGGCTTAAATATTGTGATTGTTTTTCTTCCATTTTAATGAAAATTTTGAGTAACAAATAATTAATTTAGATCATATTAAATATCAATCAAGTAAGGACAATATTTAAAAAATTTAAAGATTTTGAATAACAAATAACTAGATTTGAGGATTTTCGAAAAAATTCGGTTCCTATAGAAGACTAAATAATTAAGACTTCTTCTTATTTTCATGCCTTATCAAAAAGCTATTTGGCACTTATTTTATTGATAGAGAGGAAGTTGTTTTAGTGAAAATATATCATAAAAATTTTAGTAGAAGAGTGATCTTAGCGAAGTGTAGGAATGAGATTCCTACTTAAGTTAATACATGAGAGTTGAGTCATTCCTTAGCTCTTTCATCTAGAGAAAAATTAAGTTTGAGATTGACTGCATACAATAGTGTGTTATTATTTTGAACCAAATACTAGAGCGAAAGCTTCGCTCATACAATAGTGTGTTAAGTAATACACTCCTCAATTTCTTTTTTTTTTTTTTTTGTACGAAACATATTAGGGGAGGGGATTTTTTGCCCGGACTTGAACCTTAGACTTCAAATGTCAATGGAAAACTCTTAACCACTGACTCCTTTGAGTTGTTGGCACCTTCTTGATTTCTAACTTGTATTTACTTAACATTATTGGTTACGGTGGATTGGATCTAACATTCTTGGGATTATCATTTCCCATCTTAATTGGTTGTTTATTTAAGGTGGGTTTGGATGAGCGGTGGGGTACGGTACGATGCGATGCATGTAATTTATTTTTTGTCTCATGCTACATTATTTAATTTCACCGCTGTTTTTACACTAACCGTAAGTAAACGCATCACCCATCTAAACCTACTCTTAGTTGCTGTTTAGTTTTTGTATCATGCCATATCTTTTTTTGGTGTCGATCTAAAATTGCTTATGCAATTCTAACATACCTTACAAACAAAAAGAAAATATATGAGCTATTATTGCTAATGAATAAAATTTATATTAGCATGATATAACTTAAAAAAATTTGATCCATGAAATAATGCCAAACATTAGATGATTTATTTGTAAACGCATATGCATTTATTAATCAAATAATAAAGTGAAAAGTTAAAAGTTATCAATAAAGAGGATTTAATTATTTACCAAATTAAACTAAAATTATAATACAACATAAACTAAATAAATAACAATGATATCTCAACAGAATCACGTAATCCAATTAATCAATTATAATTTAATTGATTTAATTACTAATGCAAGATTTGATTATTCAAGCTATATTCTAACGAAGAAAGTTTAATTTATTAAATGTAAATCTACCAACTTGGCTAAGGTTTCTAGGAATATTTCAATCTTAGCCACAAATTGATCTTTTGTTTATATTGAATCAATTTTAGTGAAAATTTGGATGAACGGTGGTTGTGGTGTAATAAAATCTTTTAACTCGCAGTTATAATAATTAATTTAATCATCACCACTATTTTTAACTTTACCGAAAATAAACACACCGCCCATCCAAAATTGCAATTAATATAAATCTTAACCATAATTTTCTTTATAAGATAAACCAGAGTCAATCATCACCCACGACTAGATTCATATCAAAAGTGATATTCATTTCAAGTTTATGTTGATATAATGAACATGATAGTAAAGTCACATATATAAATTAATATAATTTTTTAAATTTATATAATTATTAAATTGTCTAAAAATAGTTATATTCAATGAAATTAAATTGGTTAAAAAGAACCCATAAATTTTTTAAAAACATTATTTTATAAAATAAATTTATTTTAAATTAATCTCTTTCCATCCACTAAAACCCAAACTCGAAAATCCCTAATCTTTTTACTTTCTTTCAACATTCATCACTTTTCTCTCAACTTTCTCTTATTATCTCTCTCTCTCTCTCCCACACACTAGAAAATTTACAAAATATGTGATCAATAATTCACTAGTTCGAAGTGAATCTCTTTAATTTGGTTCAAGATTTATTGGTTAATCTCTATAAAATTAGGATTGGGACTTTTTTGTGATAGATTATTAGTTTTATGCGATATTTAGATTTTATTGATTGAATGATTTTGGAATATAGATTTTATATGAGATCCCTAACATCTTAATTAGAAAATATTTTGTAAGTCCTTGAAGAAATTAAGATTGATTGTCTTTATAATCTTGAATTTCTTGATTACTGATTAGAATTTTAGCATTTTCATTTAGAAATTACTGTTGCTATGTGACTATTGTGAATCTTGTGTTTGTGTTTACCTTGTGTTTGGCATATTGCATTTTTATTACACAAAAAAGACACTCAAGTAACTTTTACATGGTTAAAATATGTTTTTAGTCCCTGTACTGGATAAAATTTTAGATTTAGTTCATGCACTTAAAAAATTAAAAATTAAGTCTTCCTACCTTTTTTTAATCGTAAGTATTTTCTATCAAAATTTGTCAACCTGGAATTTTTTATTAGGCTATCCTCATATGACTTGCATATGATTAACAACAACTAAATATGTTAAATTAACAAATTTCGACTAAGACTACCAATGATGATAATGATTGGACTAAGATTTAAAAAGAAAAGGGTAAAGGAATGAAATTTTCACTTCTAAAGTACAGGGACCAAATCCCAATTTTTATACAAGTACAAAGACTAACATCACATTTTAACCTTTCTATTTTTGTAAAAGAAAATTATTAGTGTATATTGGCTTGCTGAAAATTTTTATAAATACATAATTTATTTTTGTGTTGTATTAATCATATTTCGTATAATTTGTTATAGTAATTCTATTTAAAGTCTTTTTTTATAAATGAAAAAATTAAATGCTAAAAATTAAATAGTATAAAAAAGTACAAATATTAAATTTATATTATAAAGTTGTTTAAGATATTAATAAAATTAAGTATTGCATTATTTGGTAATAGTAAATTATGATTTTCTGAAAATTATTTAGAAGATATTTTAATAACATTGACAGGGAAAAAATTAATTCAACGAATTCAACACATGAATAAGTATCATGAATAATTGTAAAAAAAAAAATTCTTTTTCTTTTCTCTTTTAGTTATTATATTAATAATTTTATTATAGTTTTACATTTAACAATATTATGATTCATCTAGTATTAATATAATGCATTAAATAATCTTACATTTTTTAGGATACATATATTTGTTAAATTCGATAATATATTAAATGTATTATGGAGGCCTTTATATTAGGATTGGATTTCATTTTATCTTTTCTTCTTAAAAAAACAAAAGAAGGTAAATTAACCCCTATAGGACAGATCAAATAGCAAATTGGTCTTTATGTTAAAAATTTCATCAACTTCTATTCTTAAAAACTGGTACATGTAGTATGTCTTGCGTAACTATCTAATTATTTTATTAGTCATGTCAATTTTTAGCCATAGATGAAATTAAAAAAAAAAACTTTTGATCTAACTTGTATAAGTGTCAAAATTTTTTTTTAGGGTCAAATATAAAAATGTTGTTAGGATGAATATCGTTTCTTCCTTGTTGTTTCTATTAGGTTACTTGCAAAAGTTATATTTTAATTTGATTAATTTTAGTTTTTATATTTTTTTTAATTAGCCAATTTTAGTCTCTATACTTTTTAAATTTCAAAATTTCAATCCTGCCCAAATAGTAGCAATTAAATTCATTTGGTAAATTTAATTCTAGTCATGTACTATGCGTATAATTGTAGATTTAATTCGTATTCTTCAATTGAGTTCTTCTAAGTTCCTATACTTTTTGAATTTTGAAATTTCAAACTTGACGCAAATGACAGTTGTTAATTTAATAACTAGATTTTTAGTGAGTAATATGTGGAAATAAACTTACGTAGCATTATACATATGATAATATGTTTAATGCATCAGATTTTGGAACTAAACTGAACATCTGTTATCGTTTATTGAGAACTGAGATTTTAAAATTTGAAAAGCACAAAAACTAAAAATGACCAAATTAAAATAAAAAATTAAATCTATAACTTTTATAAAATACAGGGACTAATAGCAGAAATTAACTTTTTAAATTTGTCTCCATGTTTGAGTGCAATAGTAAATGAAAACCCGTACACAGAATTCGCCTTCATATTTTATATAATTTTTTTCTAAAAGAATTTTGTTAAAGCAAAAAATTGCCTTTCATCCGAATCATTCTCTCTTTCTGACTGATTCTGAGGCTAATCAGTGCTTTTCATCCATGTGTTACTCTGTCTCCATTCACAAGATTACTATTTACCTTAAATTTTATTCTATACTTTTATTTAATTATTTTTAGTCTTAATACATTTTAAAATTAAAAATTCCAGTCCAAAACTTATCATCATAACAGTTTATTAATTGTTATTTATGTAAAAATTAAAATTTTAAAATTTTAAAAATATAAGATATTAGAATAATTTAATTTTTCAAAAAATAAAGACAAAATACATAGAGTAAGAACAAAATTGAAGGTGAATGTTAGAGAAAATTACTGTGGACTTGACTTTCAAGTCTTAAAGATGGCAAAAATTGGTAGATGTGACAGAAATTCAAAACACCATTTTCATTGCTTTCTTGAAAAATTTCAAAACCAACAAAGTTGCAGGAAGATAAGATTCATTGCAGCATAAAAAGGAAAAAAAAGAAGAGAATATAAGAAAAAATAATTCATATTTGTGTATTTCATTCCATAATCTTAAATTAACAGAGAAACAAAATGGACAAATTCTTAATTTCACCAATGGATAAGTTATCTTAGCCAATGGTTTCTTCTTAACTAAATTTAGTAAATTTTACCCATCCAAAAGCTTTTCTAGTTTAAGAATCAGAGATGGTCCAAGTCATGTCATTCTCGAAAATCCAGTGGCACACCTCGATCCGACCTGGACCCGAACCCAATGCCAAGAACGCTCCATGATTCGAACTCCAACTGGATGTGTCCAAATGACAGATGGCAACACCATGATTGATCTTCTCCAGTGACTTCGGATCCAGAATATCCGCTTCATAGACCCGGACCTCGGGGACCGAGTGGCAATAGTAAAGCAAATACGGGTACAAACTCTGATGGCAAGAAACCGATTTCGTTACTTTCCCGCCGTTGATTCCTTTAACGCTTCCGATCTTTATGTTCTGCTTTGACCCTTTTACGTTCTCCGTCGTACGAACCTCCACGTTCCGCCCCAGAACCGAGGTGGCGAAATCGATCATGTCCTCTGCCGACCCCACGCATCGCTTGCTCTCGCCCGGGCTCGGCGCTCGCTCGCACTCTTTCAAAGCGTCCAGCATTACGGTTTCCAGTGTGGAGTTATCCCCCGCGTGGAATATCCGCTTCAATTCACCAATCTTCGAGGAAGAAAATGGTAATTTTGAAACAATAGTCCGGGGCAAAAATGACCTTACAGGCATTTTATCTTTAATGTCCGGCATTGGCATCACGGTTCCCTGCTTCAACAACTTTTCCCGGAAGAATTTGCCCGGCTCCACCCATTTATTCACGGCACTGCTACCGCCCTTAACTTGAGCAGTTTCAGAGGAACTGCCATTGTTGTATCTACCGAAAACGATGCCCTCCTTTTTTGCATAATCCTTGAAAGTGCTGTTCCTTCCATAGATTTTGAACCCAATGGATTGACCAACGGCTCCTTGGCCGTACCCTGTGAATTTATCGGTTCCTTCATTGAAAGATTGGCCATAGTTTGAAAAATCGACTTTCTCTCCATTGGAATTTTTGGCGTAAGATTGGAAAGAATCGTCACCCACATTGGATTGATCGCGATAGCTTGAGAAAGTGTTGACCGCCGCATTTCCGCCGTCTCCGTAACTCTTGAACGTATTTTGTGGAGCATTAGAGTCGAATCCGTACGAAGTGAAACTGTCATTCGCCCCATTGGCTGCTTCTCCATAACCGGAAAATCCTGACCCTATCACATTGGCTCCTTTTCCGTAACTACTGAAGTCGTTAGGAACGCCGTTACCGTTTTTTCCATAACTAGAGAATGACTGCCCGTTCCCGGCGTTGGCATTCTCTGTGTACTGCGTGAATGTCTGCCCATGCCCGTTGGAGTCATCCCCATATGAAGAGAAACGGAGATTGGGATTGTTGACTTCACGGTTGTAGTTGTTGAAGTTTCCGGAACCGCCAGTGGCGGAGGCGGCGTAGGAGTGGAAGTTCTGGTCGACGACGTTGCCCTCACTGGCGTAATTGGCAAATTGTTCCTTGTGCCCAGTCGAATCCCGACTGTATCGGTGGAACGAGTCGACGACGATGTTGCTGTCTTCCGAGTAGTTCTTGAACGAGTCGACTCCAGCGAGTCGGTCCGTTCCGTAATTGGAGAAATTCATGTTGGAGTAGACGGCAAACCTTTCATCTTTGGGGTGTTTCTCGAGACTCGGAGATAAATCAGGGAAGCAAAAGAGTTTGGCAGAGGAACAAAAAGAAGGGAGATGGGAAGCGAGGTCGTTTTGGGCGGCGAGTTTGGAAAAACTGGCCGAGTCGACGGCGGTTAACGGCGAAACTTTGGAGAGTAGAAAATGGGTTTTGGTTATTTCGCGGCGGATCTCTTTGTTCCAGTAACGAATCACCGAGGCTTTTGGAGTAAATGGATTCTCCGACACCAACGAATCACCGACAGCGCCCAACACAACCTGCATTGTCCGAAAATTACAATTTTCTTTGAATTAAAAAAAAAAAACTGTCTTACATTAAATTTTAATGTACAAGAAACAAAGAAGATAAACATAGTACCCAGAACATACTGAAGAAGAAGAAGAAGAAGAAGAAGAAGAAGACAATAGATTTGCTTACATTGAAGGATGAGAGATGGAGAAAGCAGAGGAAGATAAAAGTCCATAGATTCAGCATTTTCAGTGTTTCTTTCAGAGAAAAAAGGTATATAATATTTTGTTTGGTTGCGGTGAAGGAGAGAACTTATAGAAAGCAAAATCTTTTGGTTAGTGAAGTGAAGACAGTGATGAGGAATTCTCAATGGAGGGTTTGTTTATAATCTCTCCACTTCAACTATTTCTTTTATTTTTAGGTTAATTAAGGATTATCCATATTTATTATTTTTTTAATACTAATTATTAGTATTTTATAAACCCAACTTAATAGGGAAAAGCTATTGTGGATTTCAACAATCACATCCTTTTTATTCACAAATCTTTTCTGTAATTTTTATTTCAACATTCTATCTATAAATATATTTCCTCATAAATGAGTTTTATATTTTCAACTTTTTTTTAGATTAGTTAATGCAATGCATTTTATTTATGGTAAATTAGGGATATTAATATTATGTATAATCTATATTTTAGTCAGCTTCAAAAATTTCAATTCCAAAAACAATAACTTACTATATCTTAATTATGTCTTTAAGACACTCATTAAACAAACTCTTACTTTTTAATAGGAATATTAATTAAGATGATATTTAATAAAATAAGTTAAATAATTTTAACTTGTACGGTTAGATACCATTTAATCCAACCCAATTTATAAACAATGACAATTATACCTGTCCAATTAGGCTACCAACCCAAGTTGAAAAGTACTTCTGGGTTTGGGAAGAATTTCATCCAAGAATATTAATTTGCAAGTTTGAAATTTGAGTTAAAAAAAAGGGAGTTAGTTTAAAATATAAGTTAAGTTGCGAATTTTCTATAACATTCTAGTTACTAATGTTCCATGTGATAAGTTTGATGGTTTGAATTTTGTTACCCTTACGATATTTTAACTAATGAAATTTTTATTTATTTTTCTCTATATAAATTAAATTGTAATATTAATATTTAAAATTAAAGTTGAACCCATTTTTTAATTTTATAATATACTACTAAATATTTTATACACAAGCATTAAATATATAATATGATAAGAGTTTGTAGTTAGTGCATTTATAGTGTATGACTTCATATAGTGTCAATGAACTATATTAAGACATATCATTTCATTGCTTGTGTAGAGACGCATGCGCATGCATCATTAGTGCATATAACATTAAAAATGTATTAATTAAGCTGTGTATATATGCTTAAAAGTATAATAAAATGAATAATTATTAAAAAGAAATGATATGTTTTTATTTTAAAAAAATCATATAAGTAAACTTAATGAGATTGAATTAATATTTATCATTTGATACATTAACATTTAAGTTTCTTTTTAGTTCTATAAATAAAGAGTAAAAAATCATTATGTTTCTCACTTAATTAAATTTTCAAATATATCATTTAAAAGTATGTACAAAAATTTTAAAAAATAGAATCCACAAATATATTAAATAATTATGTTTAATTTTTGTAAGAAAAATAGTTGTCATTAATCTTTTACTACAATATCATAACAATGCAATAATTAAGAAAATAAGTAATTAAAAAGGGACAAAAATAAATAAAATTAGCTGATGGGGTTCGCATTACCATTCGGTGCAACAAATGCAATTCCTTTGCACAAGTGGTGTCGCACTGATTTTTTACTGAAATAAAATTAGGTAAAATTAAGAATTTTGATGTTGATGATCAAAATAAAATTATTAAGTGTGAGATGATAATGATTTTTTCTTTGTTAATTAGTGATTAAGGGTTTAATCTTCATTTTAAACATGAAACAGTTTTAAAATTTATGACCATGAGTATACAGAAAACAAAAGATTAATTAGATACCTTAATTGGGATGTGATTGAACACCAAAAGTTAATAGAGAAAAAGAAAAGGAAAACATGGAAGTGAGGAGGGTGCGCACATCATAATTCAGCAACTCTAGAAGCCGCGTGGACAGCTGGAGGCCGTTGCTAATTGGTCGGGATATTAGACGCGTTTTTGGTTTTTGCTGCTAATGTTTTTTTTTTTTCTTTAAAATTTCCCTTTTGGTTTTTGGTTTTTACGTTGATGTCAAAGGCTCAAAGCTAGTGTTGATTTTGTCTTCAATTTATATTCTTTTTTCGTGATTCCATATTACTCCAAATGATTCAATATTGGATAGAGAGAGAGAATGGGTATGAGACAAAGCTCGTGAAAATGGCTTCTTCTGTAATTCCTTCCACCACGCAGGGTCAATTCTGGAATATTCCCTAATTAATCACTTCATTTCTCTTTAAACTTTTGGTCATGAGTCAAGACAAATTCTTGATTTCCTTTTTATAATTTTAATTAACTAAGCTTTGTTCAGAAAGATGTAAACATCCTTATGTATGAACATATTTGACTCTTCAACCATTTTTGTTTTAAAAAATCCTACTATTTAGTCAGAAAAATTACACGGGAGACCATAAGTTATATACATCAGGTATGTACATATGATAAAGGAGTTTGGGAAATGAAAATAGAAGAACAGGATATGACATTTGCATTTGTTGTATGCGTGGAGTGGCACTGTTGAGAACTAACCGCCCGCTTTGACTGGGCATCCCATTCTACAAACATTTCATGTCAACCTTTTTTTTCTTCTTCTTTTAATCATACATCAGTCCGCATCTCATCTTATAATACAAAATATAAAATGATATATGGCTGAGGCTTTTGTATTATAAGTCAGTTTATATCTTTTTATCTACTTAAAATTGGATAAATTAGTTTTATATGTTAAACCTAAGAGTAAATTGCTTCTGTTAAAAATTTTATCTATTCGTATTGTTAAAAATTGATCTTTACGGGCTAGTTTAGTATTGCCTTTAAGAAGTACTTTAAACAAGTGCGGTGAAAAAGTGATTTTGAAAAATACTTTTTTAAAAATTTGTTTTAAGATTGAAGTATTTAATATTGGTATCAAAATATGCTTTTGAGAAATAAAATGTCCATTTTAAACATAGTGTTATAAAATATAAAGTAACAAATATGCATGTAAATAATGTTCAACTTAATTAATATTTATGATATTTTAGTAAGAATAAAAATAATTTATTGTAATTTATTGTTAATATTTTAATATATGAAATATAAATTTTAAATATTTTTTAAGCAATTAATATTAATTTTTTATAAAATTTAATTCGAATATATAAACTATATTTTAAATATTAAAATATAACCAATAAAAATATGTATAATATTATATATTTAAAACAAATTTCAATAGGAAAGTAATTACATACCCAATATAAATCTTATATAAAATACTTTATAAGGGTTAAAATTGTCTTTTGTTCCTAAAAGCGCTTTTGTCAAAAACGAAAACTAGAAAAAAATGATTTTGCTTTTGGGTTCAAAAGCGCTTTTCAATAACACTTTTTACTCCAAAAATTGTTTGTTCAGTATTGCTTATGGCACAAAAAATGCCTTTTAACCTCAAAAGTACTTTTGAGAAGCAATGCTAAACTAAGCCTACAAGTACTTGTTTAATTATTCCGTCAGCCATGCGAATTTTTAACAGTAGAAATTGATGAAGATTTTAAAATAAAGAATCAATTTGCTCTTTAATCTAATATACAAGATAAAAAAATAAAATGTAATCTGATTTCTAGTACAATAAATTCTATCGTACTTTTACCAATATAAATACGAAATAAAAAAAATTAGCATATTAATATATAATAATATAAATTTCATTCAATTTTAGGTGAATTGGTACCATTATATTTTCTCTCCTATTTAATGGTAGATGAGAAATTGTAATTAAAAATAAGAATTATATATAAAATATATAATACCCTTTACTCCAACTTAATTTCCACCGGAGCCGCATACGTATTTTGTAGTTGATTTGATAGCTCATTACTTTTGCATGACAAATCTTCTTCTTTCAAACGCTTCTTCGTCGGTGACCACGTTGAAGAAAATTATGGGCACTTGTCTAATCTTCCATCACATTTTTGAAACTTAAATGCTTACCAAAAGCTTTTTCCTTTTTTTTTTAAATAAAATAAATATCCCATGGTAATTATTGCTTAATTAGCTCAAATTAGGATTTAATGGTATTGCTTGTTTTAATATAATATCGTTTAAATACTAGAATAATAATGAGTTTTTTTTTTTTCAAGGGTGGTAAAGTATTTAATTAAACGCAATTCTTATACTAAAATGTTTTTGAAAAGAAAAACCCTATCATAAATTATGAATGTCTTTTCATAAAACGGCAAACACAACCATGCTCATGTCCATCATTATCTATCACGCAATTCTAACATGACGTGCAACATATCCTAATCTTTCTTTAAACCCAATCTTCTAAGCTCAAATATACCTCAAAAAATGCATGTTGATATCATTCTCCTAATTCAACAATCTAAATGGCGTGCAACACGAACATGGCTGTGTTCGTTTCGTCGACAACTTGCCACCGAGACTCCATTGGAGAGAAGGCTACGCAACATCTTCGAAAAACAAGGTGATTATCATGTTCATCGCTAAGAAAAGATCAGTTAAAGGGAGAAAATTTTGATTTGTTAGATATGGTGACTGATCGTTGCAAATCAGAGCTTTAAATATTTATAAAAGAATGATCAAACCTGGAGACTAACTCTAACAACGATATTAAGGCAAGTGTACCTATCGAACAGTAGTCACTACACCAAAACAGACTTTTAGCGGCGTTTTTAAGCGCCTAATAGTGTTTGCGGCGCCGCAAAAAACGCCGCTAAAAAAAGCGCCACAAAAGTTAGCGGCGTTTATTGTGAAAAAACGCCGCGAAAGATGGGGACCTTTAGCGGCGCTTTTCTAAAAACGCCACTAAAGGTGCGGACTTTTAGCGGCGCTTTTATAAGAAACCCACTTTTAGCGGCGCTTTTATAAAAAACGCCGCTAAAGGTGGGGACTTTTAGCGGCGCTTATTACAAAACGCCGCTAAAAGCATGACTTTTAGCGGCGCTTTTTTCAAAAACGCCGCTAAAGGTTATAAAAAATAAAAAAATAAAAATATTATAAAAACACCAAAAATCCAATTTAGAATATAATTTAATTTGAAGACATATTAAAATAAAAATTATAGAATAATACAAATTTCTATAATTCCATCTAATAACAAGCATGTGAGATTTGCCTAAAATTATAGAAATACTTTTGCAAGTATTTAGATGAGCTCCATGGAGAAAAATGAAAAAGAAAAACCCCTTTTATTCCTAAGTTCTGTTTGTCATATTACATGATGTATTTCCTTAGAACACTGAAGCAGGCTATAAAACTGCACAAATATGTCTCACCTATAATATATGGACTTACTGTATAGGACCAATCAAAAAGCAAATACCAGAAAATAAAAACAAACTTCATAAATATGAAGGTATACCAACTAAAATTACTGAACCAAGAATTCCAGAATATTCTGCGGGAACATTTAAAATGGATGTAAGGATAGATACACCAGCAAGTGTGAAAAAGAAATTCCAGTTGACTCCATATTCCCCCACATGTACCTACAAGGGAGAAATTCCATTAAACGAAAAAAAGTATTGATCATCAATTATCAACAGCTAAAATGTTGAACTACAACATTAAGAAAGACATCATTTAACTAAAACCAGTCCGTATAAATTCTATGCTTATGATGCAAAATGCTTTTGAGTACAAACTGGTTTGGAGCATTATTTTAGACATCTCCCAGAGTTCCATTTGTTTTATATTAGCAAGTAGATATAGTACACAACTTATCCTATTCCATTGCAAACAACTATTATTACAAAAAGTCCAGCGCAAAGAAATACATTCTACCTGATAGTCTAGACTCAATGTAGAAGCAAGTCTAGCAAATCCTAACAGTAGTAGCGGAGTTGTAGATTTAAAGGTTGCCTTCCACCAACTCCTTAGGAAGCATTGAGAAAAGTTAGTGGAACATAGATCTGAAACAATATACATCTATATACAGCATACCAAATTTAGATATGCTGCATGCACAAAAGAAAATTGTGATGCCAAAATTATAACGTTTTCTCAGAAGAGAAAGAATGTACAATGGTAAGCAATATACATGACAAGTTAACACCAGGATCTGGAAAATATAATGACTCACATTGATGATTTGATGTTTCGTGCTTGCCGTGAAGTAACTGCATTCATTAGCACAAAGGAGCCAACTTCAAGGTCCATCTAAAAAAAATTATGCAAGGTTCAAAAACATTAATATGATAAAATATTTAGGATTGCTATTTTCCAGGATAAAAACATAAAAGTTTACTGAAAATACAAACAAATTCAATAAGTTTTGAGATATTGGTAGGACAAGTTCAGAAGTTTTCAAAGTGAATGAATGAAGACATCCACTTCTCATACATAATAATCTTTCTGAAAGGATGAAAAGACCCCTTATGAGAACAACAATAACAAAAATATTATGTACGAGGGTATAGGATTAAATGTTAACATGGGTTTTACCTCTAAAAAGCTGTAAATTTACCTACTTAGTGCTAAATTATTAGCAAAAAGAAATAATATGCATAAAGATGAAAAGAAAAATATTAACGACCTTGACATTATCTTACCAAGCTAGTCCCGTAAGTCTCTGTCTTAACATATTCTCTAGGATATATTCTGAAGTCAACAGCCAAGATACACAAGCATGTGATAAACATCTGCAAAATTTTCCCACTGAAAATTTATTACAAATTAAAAAATGTACCAACAGCCAAGATACACAAGTAAGTAACAAAGAATATCAATAAATTCCCACTGAAAATCTATCACAAATTCAAAAAGATACATTAAGCAAAGATAGTAATTTCAAAAGAAACCAATTTGCATAATATACAAGCAGGTAAGACACTATAACCAATTTTCTAATACTGCATTCTATATATCAATGCAAACAACAGATTTAAGAGTTCCATGCAAAAGACTTAATTATAACTATAAAAAAGAATACAAGAGGAGAAAGAAAAACGATTCACCAATTTCCGCACTTCTGCAACAGGGTCATTAGCAAGGACAAATAAACCCTGAAGGAATTTATCCATGGATGTATATAAAGCCTGCAAGATATTAATGTACAGTATCAAGTACTGCCCCACAAGTATCAGCAAGAATACAAAATTTCAAGATAAAACTTACGAAAGGCATCAACATAATGTATTGGTTTACAGAATCCAATGAAAGCTTTCTCAGAGAAGTATGTGGAGATTGAAAAAACTGCTCATAGAAAATAATAATAATAATTAGCAACAAAAATAGAGTATTGATAAATGCATGATGGAATTTTAATACAAGGAGCTACATTTAACCTGAAATAAACTCCTCTTTAACCGTCAGTTCTTCAATTCTACCCCCAAGAAATTATATGCATCTTTATATTTACAAGTTCTTAACATAGAATTATCTAACTGAGACGATATTAAATCAACCAGCAAGAGAGTACATAGATGCTCACAAATACAATCAAGCTAAGCTGCTTAAAAGAAACTATTATTTTAACATAATAATCAGCTACAAATTTAACAGATGAGCTATTATTATCTTATAAGGTGTATTTGTCGCAGCGATTAGATACAAGTGAACTATATCCAGAAGGCTAATCCACCATAATATTATAAGTTCCACTTCATATCTAAATGAAAAAATAAAAGACCTACAAATCAAATCCATTTGTTGATTTTGTATGCAAGATAAAGCCATTCCAGCTTTACAATGCACAACTACAACATTCTCATAATAATCAGCTTCCGTTTCTAGAGAAAGAATAACTAGCCGGTAAGCTGCTTAACCCTACTGATTAAACAATGATAACAAGTTACTGATCTTGCTGATGGCTGGAATGTATGATTTTAATTCAATTTAGTGGTAATTTTATTTCTGTTTTTGGTTTGCCATTTAAATTTTACTTAAATAGCAACATACGAAATCCCATGAACACCAAATGACTCAAATATAACACCATTTCAAAAACAGAGTGGCTACTGAAATGGCAGAATTGCTTGTGCCTTCTCTTTCTCAATCAATGATATCTGCTTCTTTCCTGAACCCACCTCAATTTAGCCTACAACTCTGTTCCCTTACCCACCCCTGTTTGTGGTTTCGGAATATCAAAACAAACTTCCACTAGTTCCTAGTTTGTTGAAAATGTAAGGTTAAATATGATAGACAAAATTTCATTTAGGGTTTACAATTGAAGATATCATTTTTAAAGGTTTTATTTACTATTTTATAATTCCTTTAAAAAAAACATTCCCAAGTTATCTGCTTATTTGGCACTGCGTCAGTTGACTGATGGACTCTGTGAAGTTTGGGGTTATTTAGAACTAAAAAAAGAAAAACCTTCACATACCATCCATGGCTGCTTTCTAGTTAGTTTTCCACCTAGTAAGATGAACTTGGTATTCAATTATTGCTCAGCGTCAGTTAAAACCTGTGAAATAAAAAAGAAGAGAACAGAATCAACAAAGTTTCTTAGTCGTTATTGGAATATTTGTAACAATGCCTACAGCCAGATCAAAGCAAAGAGAGATTCAAATAGGGCATTATTGTACTGTTGAAACGTGCAAAGTTTCTTAATCATTATTGTACCTTACCTGTTACTAAATAGAAGCAATTAGTAAGAAGACATCAGAAAAAAAACGAATTAAAGCAAATACAGAAATCAAATTCGATCATTACATCAACTCTAAATATCTCATAAACCTAACATTACAACTAAAGCAAAGCCACTCACTAGTTAAAAAGAGATGCCTATATAAACGAAAATGCACTAAATTATTAGCAAGCATTTGAACTTAGAAGCACTAACGAGACGCTAAAATATCTCATAAACCTAAGAATAACATTACAAGTAAAGCAAAGCCACATCCTAAGCATATTATCAGCAAATACATCAGACCCATTAGTTAAAACATGTAATTCAATGAACAAAACCCACAGATAAAATCAATAAAAAAAATTGACCTCAAATACAGCATTTAACGCTATCAGTTATGGAAGGCAAAACACCCATTTCGAATTAAGCAAAGAAAAACAAGTACCTAAACAATATAACAACCGAGAAAAATGAAGCCAAGAAACGAGTTAAAAAAAAACAAAGCACGCTGTAAAGATACCTCAAAATTGACAGAGAATGGAATATACTGTAACATACTGTAATATACTGCAGCAGCAGTGAATAGTAGAACTGTAGCCCCAAAAGAAAGAGCAAAAACCAATGGTCTAAAAAGTTATAAATACTAACTCCAGGAACTCAGATTAAAAGCATATAAGGATTGCAAACATCAGGACAAATATTAGAAGTTGTAAGCAGAAAATAATTTTAATCATCCCTCTAAACTTTTTGACTATGTGGATCTATATGAAAATAGATTCATTCAAGCATTTAAGCTAATATACAAACCCAAAAAAGGTTGTTTAAAAGTAAACTCACGTTGAGAAGAAAATGATTCGAGGGTTGATTTAAACTTTCTTTGAATGCAACGCCAGACCTCAGAAAAAACCAGCAACGCCAGATTATCAAATCGGAGAGTTTAGAGGAAGCCCAATCGGAGATGCAAAATCAATTTAGGGATTTCAGAGAGCAAAACGCGATTTTTTTGCCTTAACAGTCAAGCATTGCGGCGTTTTATCAAATCGCGCCGCTAAAAACATACCTATTGCGGCGTTTAACTAAAAAACACCACTAAAAAACTATAAAACAACGTCGTTTTAATTAAAGAACAGTAACATTGTTTGCGGCGTTTTGGGTTAGCGCCGCTATATCTCACCTTTTGCGGCGTTTTTTAACAAAACGCCACTAAAAAAATAAACTAATAATTTGCGGCGTTTCTTAACAAACGCCACTATAACATACTATTTGCGGCGTTTTTTCTTAAAGCGCCACTAAAAAACTACAAAACTACGCCGTTTTAATTAAAGAACATTAACATTGTTTGCGGCGTTTTGGGTTAGCGCCGCTATATCCCACCTTTTGCGGCGTTTTTTGACAAAACGCCACTAAAATATAAACTAATAATTTGCGGCGTTTCTTAACAAACGCCACTATAACATACTTTTTGCGGCGTTTTTTTTTAAACGCCACTAAAATCCTGATAAAACGGCTGCGTTTTTTGTCTCGGAGAACATATTCACGGCGTTTTTTTATGAAAACGCCACTAGTATCAATTTTAATTTTTTTTATTTTTATTATTTTTTTCTTTCAAAATTTTTGTGCTTAAATTATCATTTTTTTGGAATTTTTATTTTTTAAAAATTTTGAATATTAAACTTTTTAAGAAAATTTCAGAATTTTTTGAAGATTTTTATAATTTTTAAATTAACATATAAAATTTTAATTTTAATTTTTTTCCAATTTTAATTTTAATTCTAATTTTAACCTATATTTTTCTAAGTTTTTTCTTTCAAAATTTTGTGCTGACATTATCATTTTTTTTAATTTTTATTTTTATTATATTTTGAGTATTGAACTATTTAACTAAAATATTAAATAATATCTAATTTTTAAGTTTTTAAGTTTTTATTATTAAAATTTAAAAATTTAATTACCATTATCAACTCGAATTTCCTTTTTTTTTCTTTTTACACCAACGTTAATTAGTTGTGTAGAATTTTATATAAATGGCATTCAATTATATGTATACACCTAAATTTTGATATAGATACATCTCAGAATTATATATATATATATATATATATATGAATTTTGGTTTAATGTGTAATTCTATATGTGAATTTCTAATTCTGGTTTAAATGTATAGTTCAAACTTTAATTTTCATTTAATCATACACATTATTTTAAATATAAATACATCAATATATTTTTATATTGAATAAATATAACTTTTTATATATGTATGCAATATATAAATAAAAAATGATGTTAATTATATCAATAATTGTGTTAATATTTTACAAGATCTGGATCAAATTAAAGTTCGTGTATACAATTGCACACTAAACCATTGTTCATGTATGCTTTTGGGATTTAACCCATTTTGATATATATTTTTTTAAAATAATAATTTACATTTATCTTATTTTGATTTATATTCTAAAAAATCCAAGATTAATCCCTAAATCATAAACCTTAGACCCTAAACCTTAAACACTAACCCACAAACAACAAACCCTAAACACCAAACTCAAAACCCCAAACCTTAAATACTAGATCACCATAAAACTCGAACCCTAAACTCTAAACTGTAAACCTTAAACCATAATCCGTGACCAACTTTTTGGGAATTCATGTGGCCAATGTTAGTATAGTACAAAACATATATTTTAATAGCTAACACATTAACCATAAATCCCTCATGAGTGATTTCGATTTTCGGGATTTTGGGTCATATAGCAAACACCCTAAACCCTAATTAAACCCTAAAAATCATAAATTTAAACCATAAACCCTAAACTCAAAAACCTAACACATTAACAATTTCCTTCCAAACCCCTAACCTTAAACTTATAAACCCTGACCCATTAACCATTTCCCCTTAAACCCCTAACCTTAAACCTAAACCCCTAACCACTAACACTTAAACCTTAATACCGGTAAACACTAAGATATTGAATACTATACAATAAACCCATACCCCAAAAAACAAACCCTAAACTATGAAATTAACATACTAAATATTAAACCCTAAATCAATTTTAATAGCTTAATTTATAACTTAAATGAAAATGTAACTTTTCATAATTAAGTAACTAAATTGAAACTTTCTCATTGCTTATAAGTGAATGTATCAAAATAAAATATAATTCAAAGCAAGAATAAGAGAAAAATATAGAAAACTCTTTAGCGGCGATTTTTCAAAAGCGCCGCTAATGCTCCGGTATTTAGCGGCGTTTTTTCAAAAGCGCCGCTAATGCTCCGGCCTTTAGCGGCGTTTTTCTAAAAGTGCCGCTAATTCTCCGATCTTTAGCGGCGTTTTTCTAAAACCGCCGCTAATTCTCCGGTCTTTAGCGGCATTTTTCTAAAAGCGCCGCTAATTCTCTGGTCTTTAGCGGTGTTTTTCTAAAAGCGCCGCTAATGCTCCGGTCTTTAGCAGCGTTTTTCTAAAAGCGCCGCTAATTCTCTGGTCTTTAGCGGCGTTTTTCTAAAAGCGTCGCTAATGCTCCGGTCTTTAGCGGCGTTTTTCTAAAAGCGCCGCTATATATCATTTTTAGCGGCGTTTGTAAAAAAAAAACGCCGCTATTTCTCAACTTTTTGCGGTGTTTTCTTTGAAACGCCGCTAAATGATAATATTTGCGGCGTTTTTTGTTAAAACACCACTAAAAGCGCCGCTAAAAGTCTGTTTTGATGTAGTGAGTATAGCTTAGGCAAGACCGGTTATCGAACCCAAAGGAACTAAAAGTATTAATACTCACTTTTTTATTATTATTTAGCCTTAAAGTTAGAGTGAAGATTACTTTAAACTAAAGTGACGACAACTAAACTAAGGACGCAAAGACAAGAAAACAAATTGAAGAATAACTTTGAAGGAAAACTCAGTTGATTTCGACGATACCTTCGGGAAGAATCCACCTAGACTTCACTTATTATATAACCTTAAATTATATGATTTCTTTTACTTAGCTTGATCCGTGAGACTCCCTAACCTATATTAAACCCTCTCTCGAGGCGAATAACGTCTAACCCTAGGTTAATTAGTGGAACTCTCGTTCGCTTATAATAACCCCCCAGGATAGCAGTAAATCAATCAATGGACTCCCATATTAGGTTTCACCCTAATCCGGCAAAATCACGTAACCCTATCTCTAGGCGTTCGATCAACTCCGCTTAATTATGTTAGATCTCCTCTTAGGCAGGGTCTATTCCTCCTCCACCTAAGCACATTAAATTTGGATTAAGCAACATAATTAAGAACAAACTAAGTTATTTATCATATATCTTAAGAATCAAATAATAAAATCCATCTAGGTTTCATCCCCTTTAGGTATCTAAGGGGTTTCGTTCATAGTGAATAAGCAAAACATCGCAAGTGAAAAGATAAAACAAAACATAAGAAAACCCTAAAACCCCCTGAAGGAATTGAAGGAGAACTCCGCCGTCTTGAGTATAACTCCGGCTTCTTGGGATGGATCAACTGGCTATCCTCGCGTTATTCCCTAACTTTGACCTTCTCGGCTTGACTCCTTGGCCTCGCTTTCGCCCCTTCTCAAAGGTGATACTTGGGGAATATTTATAGGCTCTTGGATTGCGATTCTTTCTCCCTAAGTATCCTTTTCCGACTAAAATTGCTCTTTCCAGCGACAGAGGCACGGCCATGGCATATGCCCGTGTGGATCGAGACCTAACCGTGTTTGGATTTCTCTTGAGGCACGGCCGTGTGTGATGGAGTTGAGGCCGTGCTCTAGGTGTTCGTCGAGGCACGGCCGTGTGTGCTTTGGGCCAGGCCGTGTCAATTTCGTGCTAAGGCCATTTACTCCATTTTAGGCCCGTTTTGTGTTCTTTTCATCCTTGGGTGCTTTCCTGGGTATAAGACATGAAAAGAAAGGATTAAAAGCACCTTTTTATATAAAACAAGGAATAAATCATCCAAAAGCATATTAAATGTGGGATTAAAATATGTTACTTTTACGGTTTATCAGTGACATTAGGGATGCCAAAAGGAATGTAGAGAAGCTGAATACTCTTTTGCTGCTGAACTAGAACTCAACATGTATTGATTTAAGTTTGTCTCTACCATTTTCATTCACTATTTTTCAACACTTATAAGTAATTATTTAAGTCCTACAACTTATCGTGTAGCAACTTCATACTCTCACACAAATCAGGATTACTCTCTACTAAGACTTTTCTCCTGAAAGCTTAGTTGTAAAACCAAGTGTCTCACTTGAGTTTTACTTAAAAATTGCACTCTAAATAGGTTTCTTACTAAACAAATGATAAGTGCTAACTCTTGTACAAACTACCTAATGTAAGCCTATCATATATAAGAGTTTTAAGATTTCTAAGATTTCAATCGATTACCATCAAAGTTCCTTACAAATAGCCTTACAAAAAGGACTACATTTATCTGAATAAATACTGAGATTAATCCTTTTGTGATGTAACACCCCTTACCCGAGACCATTGTCAGAGTCGAGCACGAGGTATTACTAAACTTAACTAATTTTTTTTTCAGAATTTTTATACTTATATATATGCACAAAACCAAATCAACCAAAACCACAACCAAACATGATAATCAAACCAAAATATAAATTCCAAGATTTAACAAGATGGACAAGCCATTTTCGCATGGCTTGTAACACCCCAAACCCGGCCCACAAGCCTTGACCGGATCTGGTATGTCACGGAGTAAAAACTTTTTGAAACGTTTTGAAAATTTCGTGTTCACAGTGGAAATCTGAAAATATTGCGGAATTTGTAAAACAACGTTTGCTAAAACTAAGATGGTTTGGTTTGATAACCACGATGGGGTTGAAAACTTTTTCTTTTCCTTTGAAACCATTTGATCATTTAGATTTTTAGAAGTATCGGGGTTATTGATAACTTGGTAAAATTTTGCTACCCGATGGTAACATCTTTGAAAACGCGTACGAGTATTAATTTTGAAAACGTTGCCTTTACCGATTTGCTTAACAATTCATAAGTTCGTTAGAAATAAGGTAAAACTACTACTTAATCATACGAATAATAATAAAATAATAAGCGGCCATATTACAACCCAATCGAATTTAGCAAATAGTAAACTTTAATGATACGAAATAAGACTTCTAAACCGAGGAACAAGCATGACCACCTCGAGTCCTCTCCGGCTCCGTCTCCGCGATCTACTCACCTGAAAAGATAGGGAAAGGGGTGAGTCACCAAGACTCAGTGCATAGCTATAACACATGTCCCCACATATGGGCTTGGCCCATATTCACACAGTCCATACACATGAGTATGTAATTATGAAGTGAGTATGCAATTATGAAACCCAACCTAGCCATCCATACTCCATTTTCTACCCCGTGTGGTACCAAACCACTGGTGGTGCCAAACCACTGGTGACTCGAAGTCACAATGTCCGTCAATACGTGTGGTGCCAAACCACTGGTGGTGCCAAACCACTGGTGACTTAAAGTCACAATATCCGTCAATACGTGTGGTGCCAAACCACTGGTGACCGAGGTCACAAATGTGATACCAAATCACTGGAGGTGCCAAACCTCTGGTGTCCGAAGACACAAATCGAATGATGGGGCCAACCCATCGTGTGATACCAAATCACTGGCGTCGATCCCGTATCTCATAGTGGGGCCAACCCACGGTGGTACTAAGCCACAGGGACGAGACGCTATGAGGTGCCAAACCTCTGGAGGTACCAAACCTCTGGTGACCGTAGTCACAATGTGTTACCAAAACACTGGTGTCCGTCGACACGAATATCACTGCCCCCTCCACTCATTTATCCCACATCATCATGCTCACATAACAAGTATCATGATCCCATATATCATGCATTTTTATATAGCATATGATGGCATACACAACATATAACATAGATCGAGTATTAGGGGACTTACCCGAAAACCAAGCTCATGCCCACAAGGCAAAATTACTACATGATAGGTGATAAAATATCATTATAATAACAATTTTATACTAATAAAGTGTGTAAGAGCTTACACACCTGATTAAACGATCACCCAACTTGGGTATCCAACATCTTAGCCCTTATTTCGGCTAACATGCACAACATGTACATTTACAATAACATACATAAACCAGCAAGAGAACAGTGCGATAACTACGCACCTGATTTTAGCGAGATTCTGATTTATCGAATCTAACAGCAACTAAAATCCCGAAAGCTTCTGTTACTTTTATCGTTTAGCCCCTAGAACACACAACCGAAATCGGTCACACTTTGTACCAAAAACATGGCCTTAGGCCGAATACCATAAGTCATTTACCTTGAGCACTTTAATTCCCGAAATGGTCATTTGTGCTTCTTAATACTAGCTTGCTTATTCCTATCACGAACCACTATTTATTCCAGTCGATTAGCTCCCGAAGTCATCAAAAGTCCTACTAAAATATTGTTAGAATCGGCTCATACACAACTTTATAAACGAAAGCTCTTGGCTGAGTATTACTCTTATCATTTACCTTGCTTGACAAAGTCCATTGAGCACTTCAACTCCCGAAAGACTCCTTTTAAGAGTCCTAACACTTATCACACAAAAGAGCACTTATAAGAACTTGATGCACATTCGGCCTTCTTTAAAAATCAAGGTTTAATCTTTGATTTTGAGCACCTTAATAGAAAGAAATATAAACTAATTGTTAGGGTATAACTTGCTTACCTAGTTTCCAAAGTCCCAAAAGATTTGTTTGCTTTGGTAGTTACCAAAGCTCCTTGCATAGCCGAAACCAAAAGGCTTCTTTAGTACTCTCACTGCCCAATTGTTTAGCACGTATGAACACTCCTTAAATCACTCTCTTAGGTTCGGCCATAACTAAGAATAATGCGCTATTGCTGATTTTCGGCTCCCAAAACCAAAAATGTATCACCCTAGGAAGTCCTATTTTCGGTTAAAACACCATAAGAGGAAGAGAAAGGAAACTTTAACATGGTGTAGTGACTAAAGGATTCGGCTAATCATCAAAGTGAGGAAGCCATGCAACTAACATTTCATTAGCCGAAAAGTTCTCTAGTTCCTCCAAGACCAAAGCTTAAACTTGCTCTTTTAATCTCTCTCTCGGTCAAGAACAAACAGAAAAAGAAAGAGAGATCAAGCAAAAACAAATGGCCATGCACCAAAAATGGAACAAGGTCATTCGGCTATGCCTTTGCATTAACTAGGCCGGCCATGCAAAAAGAAAACATGTGGGGAGATAGAAAGCAAAAACAAGGAAATTTGGTACCCATTGCTAACTTGAAAAACCCACCAAAATAGCTCCTAGAGAGATTCAAACGGCCGAGCATCCAAAAATGGGGAAATAAAAATAAAATAAAATAAAATAAAATAAATATCCCAAGCAAAATTTCGGCCATGCTCTCTTGGCAACCCAAAAAAACCGACCAAGCTACCCTCTCTTTTTTTTCAAAACCAAGGGCCGGCCATATCTCCCTCTTTTCAATTACCAATTTCCAACGTTTAATCTATTCCCCATCATTAACATAAAATAAACTAATAAAACATAGTAAAAATAATCCACCCAGGCCGCACATGCTTCTATCCCCAAGGCCAAGATTCATGCTTGCTTATACTAATAAAAATTATAATAAAATAATAATACACAAGCTAACAGAATTATTCCATACTTTCAAAATAATTAAAGAAAAGCAAGCATCCCATGAAACTTTGTTCACGCATGCATGCTCCCAACAGCATGCTTCCTTCCCACGGTCAAAGCTCTCTCTCTTTACCAATTTTAACAACCATTTCATTGTTTAATCTATTCCATATCTTTACCCAATTCCTATACATAAAGTATTAATAATAATATATATATATATATATATATATATATATCAACTTCCCATCACTATTTATAATAAAAATAAAAAAAACAAACTATTCCCCATATATACCTCACGCATATAACAATAATAAAGTTAAAATAATAATAATAATAATAATAATAATAATAATAAAATAAAACCATGCTTCCTTTTATAAATTAATAAAATAAAATATAATAAAAATAATATATACTACCCATCCTTTAATAACACAAATAATAATAATGATGCAGCAGAAAAAAAAATCCCATACTCCTATCAATAATAAAATAAACCCACTTTCTACATAAAATAATAATATTAATAGTAAAATAAAACCCATCCTCTTGCTACAAGCTTGCATGCGCGCATGAGCCATGCAAGGCTCTCCCACGTCGGCAAAAGAAGAAAGAAAAAAAACAACTTGCAGCTCCCAGGTCTCGAACCCGAGACCTGGAGGAAAGTTCTCCATGCCCCAGCCACTCGACCCTTAGCACCTTTCATGCTATAAGACGCGCCGAAATTCCTTTAAACCTTACTTCCTTGGCTCACTTAAACTTTAGCGCTAAACCAAAAATAAAAGCATCCGCGCGCCTCCATGAGGACTCGAACCCCCGGCCCCGAGAGCCCTCCTGCTGCTAGCGTCCTCACCAACTCGCCCAGGCGCCGTTTTGTGACATGGAACACCCCGATTTTCTTTTTAAGGCCTCCTTATGCAGCGCCCTTACAAAAATAAAATACTTTTTGCTGCGCCTAGGACTCGAACCAGTGACCTGTTTGGCGCTGACCCTTAAGTGGCGCATAGAAGCCACTCGGCCAAGGCATTTTATATGCCTCAATTTTACAAAATTTTTACTTAAGGCCTCCTTCCCCCAAATTTTCACTTTTGACCCAAATTTTCAAAATTTTCCAAAATAGTCCCTTTTTATCCTCGGGCTTAAATAACCCCTAAAACTCATCAAAACAATTCTTAAAGCCTATCGACTCGTGAATTTGGCTACAATGCGCAGCCCCTAATTTAGGATATTACATGGCTTATACATATATATACAACTTCAACCATATTCAAAGAGTAGTATAGCCTATACATGCCATAAATTTCTAATTCAGCTTTTAAACACCGAAAGCAGTCGATAGTGTGATAAACTTCGCTAACGATCCCCGAGCCTGCAACTAGCCTCCACAATCTATAAATAAAGGTAAAAATACACACATAGGGTAAGCTATCATAGCTTAGTAAGTCATAAGCAAATAATAACTCAATAACAATAATAATCTAATAAAACATAACCAAACCATACTTGTAAATTCAAATATCCACATGTAACTAAACATGAAATAAGTTTTGTCCAAACAAGCATCCGTTTCTTTTTTTATCCAAAAATCATCTTTCATACTCGATAGCAATAGAAAT
The DNA here is from genome assembly GCA_005393395.2 of Gossypium australe. Lineage (NCBI taxonomy): Eukaryota > Viridiplantae > Streptophyta > Magnoliopsida > Malvales > Malvaceae > Gossypium > Gossypium australe. The sequence continues at coordinate 19,113,318 of CM016616.1, forward strand.
TTCATTTGACCGAACACATACTATCATAATACATTTATACAATTCACATTTCCTTAGTCATAATCTCACATTCAATTACCTTATAGACAAATGCACATATAAACTTTGGCATGAATATGAATTTCGCATTTCCATATCATACATATATTTATATCATTTAAACCGAATATAACCAATCATATGCTTAAACATATGGTTTCATTCACTTAATTCATAGCTTAATTTAATTCAAATATTACCTCAATGGCGTTGATAATTTATTAAGGTATAAACAATCCATACTCATGAAATTTAACTACCAAACATTTATCTACACCTAAATTATAACATTTCCAACCACACATTGATCATTAATATGTTTAATATCCCATAGACCTTATTTTGCATATATATATATATATATCCCTATAAACACGTTAAAGGTTCACATTTGAAATACCTACTAATCGAAGGCACATAAATCTTTTAATATTAATATGAATTTTACAATTCAATTTATTCCTCATGTAACATTAGGCCGAATATAAGCTCAAAAATCAAACATTAATATCACATATTTATGCATTAATCCATATATAGCTTTTCATATACACATTCACTACCATTAACGTCATTTTTAACTTGTATCACATATCAAATAATCAACTTACCTTATTTCTAAAAGGGAAATAAATTGTTACTTACCTGTTCACTTTAACTCATTTAGCACATTTGATTATTTTTACCGTTGCTCACGTAAAATTTGCTAGGCATAAAGCATTTGTAATACACCGGCACAGAGCCTGCTAGGCAGTAAACTTGATATAATTCACCAGCATAAAGCCTGCTATTATACACCAAATCATTTTATAACCTTAATAAAATCACATAGTACAATTTGATCATCTTAGCCGAATACCACCAATTTAATAAGTACCATATACAACTTAACTCCATACAATCGAAAGTACATATAATTATATAAGTAATTCCACATGTCCGTATGTATATCCATAAAATATCCATATGGCCGAACTTATTTATGTATAAATACTCATACATCCATTGAATACTCTAATGTTGCAAGTAAACAACATCAAATCAATATCATATTATCCACATATCCAAAAATATCGAATACACAAACACATTATCTATCAACTTACTTAATCAATAAACATCACATATAATTTGTACTTAAGTCAATACATACCTTATGGCCAAATAATCAAATTCACTTGAATAAGCTTAAGCTTGCTCATTTGCCACCATAATTCAATCATCTCGTAAGCATAAGCTCGTATTATAAGTCACCGGTATAAAACCTGCTAGGCATGAGCCTGAATCACACATCGGCACTAAGCCTGCTAGACCCAAGGTCTGATATTCATTCACCGGCAATAAGCCTGCTAGGCATAAAGCCCGATAAATTCACCAGCCCAAGGCTTGCTAGGCTCATAGCCTGAGTAGAAATACTTTAAATTTTCTCCCCTGAATCATTTCATATATCGAATCTTTTACGCATTTCAAACTCATTATACGAACATTTGATAGCACACATCACACAAATAACTTAACCGAATCAATTTTTATACTTAGCTAAATTCGGCTAATTCACATATAATTACAAAAATTCCAAATTTCAGCATATGCAAATTTACGAAAATAATATACGATGATTATTTGCTTAGAGACTTACCTGACACTTTCATTTACCTTTATTAGGTATTTTGGTCCTTGAAGAAATGAAAACGATAACTCACACACCCAGTGCTTGGAAATAAATCCGCACACACCGTGCCATTCTACCGATTTCCCACACACAGTGCTCGGTAAATAAATCTTTTCCTCAACCACATAAACATACATACATATATATATATATATATATATTCACTATCCATATTTTCTATGCCCCAATAAAACATCTATTAATCGTTGTTCATGCTCCCATCTTAACCCACCATATTCGGAAACCATCAATACATATACAACTATAATTATATATCAAAGTAACTCTCGTTCATTATTGATTTCTATCACATTCGGCTAACATATAATATAAAAGCCAAATCGTCAATTTCAATACAACCATAATCCTTCTCTATTTATTTCCATATATACAATCTCCAAATATAAATATACATATATGCGCATACTTATATTAAACCCAAATTAAATTAAACTTACATATTCATATATATATATATATGTATATATCATTAGCTCATTCAGCTTATGATTAATAATATAGATAAAAGAAAATTTAATTTCTCCAATTTCTTATAACTTACCTCAAGCCATAGATGATTATTCCACGACCTTCTCTTTTCCCGATTTATAATCGATCTAATTGTTTCACGATCAAAGCATAAAAAATAAATCAATATATTAACTAACTCAAATATCAAATCAAGTTCAAACTCAACCATCCTATTATTTAATTACAATTAGTAAAAAAAAATATTTATTCCTCACAAATGGTCGACACACACAACCATTATCCAATTCATTCCAATTTGGACAACATTAATTAACATTAATTAATAGCCCACAAACAGCCCAAGCAATATAAACATACTGCTATTATCACCATATAACTAACTCATTAACTAACACTTAAGACATAAATTTTTGTAGCAGTAAATTGGTCTTTTATTACCTTCTCAGCTACAATAAAGGCAGCATCAAACACTCATTTTCTCAAATTTCAGAAATAATAAATACATCATTATTTATTTATTTGCAACTTCGACCATTATTAACATAATTTAAAGTCATTCAGACCACATTTATTGACATCTAAATATCAAATAAATCAAAATCATATATCATTTTGACCTTATCATAATCGACACATCATGCATTTTCATTCAATTTACTTAAACTTGACCGAATTTAATATAAGTATCATTATACTTCTATATACTACCTAATCATTTAAGCCCAAATAACAAAACCAATTTACTAAATACACACACATCCTTCTTGTTTTATTATAACACAGGTTACTATTCAAATGGTCAAAACCCAAATACAAGGGCCAAATATGAACATGCTAAATTCATATGTTTTAGTAAATATCTATTTTCATTTTACTAAATCACATCTCACGCATATAATATTGCTTAGTACCGAACCAAAATATATCAATCCAAAATTTTCATTTTATAACAAGCTTATCACAAGTATATATATATATATATATAACATGACCGAATTTAAAATAGGCTTAAAACATCAATCATAACTGATTCATTATGTACTTATCAAACACCTGTTAATTAAACCATATATTCATACCATATCATCAAAATTATGCCAACACATAACTATTAAATTCTTGGTTCATTCTCCATGGCCGAATATCAAACAATTTGTAACCATTATTTAGATTTAATATCATAGCCAAACACCTTCATTAATCACATATGTCTTTAACATTTTTACCAAAATAAACTCATGCAATATCAACCACACTAAACCTCAAACATTAGTAAACCATATCAACTTCATTCCATCTATATGCCATAACCGAATTCACTTAAATACCAAATCATATAACAATACCTTAGCAAAGCTTATCAAACAAGATTGACATATATTTACGTATAAATAAACCATAACCGAAACACCAAGACCAAAACCAAACATATCACACATATCATATATATGACTCATAACCGAAATTAACTAAGCTTGAATATCATTCCTAGCCATTTTTGAAGCATCAATACCACAATCGGACAGTAGAAATAGAGCAGCAATTAACAATATTAATGGAAGTAAAATTTGGACTGCAATTTAACAAAATTTCAAAAATTATCAAACACTAAAGAAGAAATTTCAAGGAAAGCTTGCTAATTTTTCCCAACACCGTTTATAACAATTCAATTTGTTCTTTCCCTCAAAATTAAATCACCAATTCAACCAGAATTTATCAATAAAAAGCTATGGGTAATGAAAAGTTTAGAAGAATTACCCTGCCACTTCAAAATTTTAACTTCTAAACAAACAATTTCATGGTTTTTCCACTGCATGCAGCCATCCTTTTTTTTCTAGCTTCTATATTCTCCTTTTCTTGCTTATTCCGTTGAAGATAAGGAAGAAAAGATGAACATTTATGTGGCTTTGTTTAATTATAATAAGTTTATAATATTTTATTTATTATTATGATAATAAACTTAACATATAAAATAAACATATAAATGCATTATAAAAACATGTTGTCATCCACTACTCTTGTAATTATAAACTTAACATATAAAATAAACATATAATTGCATTGTAAAAACATGTTGCCGTCCACTACTCTTGAAAAAAAGGTAATTTGCAACATAAAACCTCCTCATTATAAAAACACATTAATTTAACCACTCAATCAAGAAAATGACTACTTTCACTACTTATGCACTTTAGTCCCTTTTCTTAAATCGAACACACAAACGGACAAGTTTGCCTACGAAATTTTAACACATGCTCAAACATATATAATTAACACGTAAAATAATAAAAAATATTTTTCTAACTCGGACTCGTGGTCCCGAAACCACCGTTCCGATTAGGGTCAAATTCGGACTGTTACATGTGATATGATTATGCACAAGCGATCTTTATAGATGGGCCAAAGTTACTCAAAAAAATAAACAAATACATAGCGCGATAGATTTTGTTTCAAAAGATTACCAATTTAAAATAAGACAAGTTATTGTCTAATTCAGCTATACCTCAAGTTGCAGCTGTTGTTGTAGCGGGAACCATAATTGCTCCAACAATCTCACCTTTTGAAAGTTTTTGAACAAAATCAATAACCATCATAAACAAAAGGATCTATATCAATAGATTTTCCTTTTTAATCAATAAGTAGCTCTCGTTAATCCAAAACCTTAACTATAAATATAACCAAATATTGTAATCATTGATGCTTAAGAATTAGATGCATTAGTAATCAAATTAACCATGATAATGTTATAGAGAATTAACGAGAAAGAGTTCAAACTAAAAAACATAACAACATAAGAAGCTCATCTAAGATTCATCAAACAGAACAACATAAGAAGCTCAACTAAGATTCATCAATAAAAACATCAACAAAAAGTTTGAGAGTAAATCAACAAGACATAAAAAATTGTTGAACAATAATAAAAAAACCTATAGCCTAATTTCTCCCCCCTTTTCTCAAATAGAACAATTCCTAAAATGTTGAATCACCTTTAGTTGTTTTTCCAAGTACTTGATGCTTTGGTCCAACCTAACAATCCCCTCCTCAAGGTATTTTGGCCACGATTTTGTAAGGATGGGGTCGGTCTGCAATTGTAGGGGCACTTGCAACTGGTTTAATACTACCTCTACATCTACTTCCTCATATTGGCCTTTTTCTTCAACAACATCTTCAATTGCAACAATATGTATCCCTTGTTTCCACTTTGGAGAATACTTTAGTTCTAGTGGAATTGGCTCAAAAACCTTATCCCTACCCACGATCTTGGAGTCTTACTTCATGAGAATTTGAAAAATTAAGGATGTAAATGGTAAGGATAAGCTTAGATTGTTTATCTTAGTGTGCTTCACAATCTTATTGAATATCATCTATCCCGTTTTCTTAGTTATCACATTTCTTTGGTTATTAGGAAACTAATTTCCAATAGCAATTGCATGTAAAGTAGCATAAGTTAGTGATAGATTTAAAGCCTTGAAATCTTGCCCATTTGGACATGTTGCTTGAATTCTAGTAGTGAGATATTTGGTAATCTCATCACAGAATTAACCAAACTCATCATTATCAATGCACTAGTGATTCATGAAATCAATAGTCTTTTCAAAACTGAATGTAAACTAGTGTCTTCAAACATATGCTTGTTAGGAAATGGCAAGGACAAGCTTAGATTGTTTATCTTAGTGTGCTTCACAATCTTATTGAATATCATCTATCCTGTTTTATTGGTTATCACGTTTCTTTGGTTATTAAGAAACCAATTTCTAGTAGCAATTGCATGTAAAGTAGCATAAGTTAGTGATAGATCTAAAGCCTTGAAATCTTTCCCATTTGTACATGTTGCTTGAATTCCAATAGTGAGCTACTTGGTAATCTCATCATAGGATTCACCAAACTCATCATTATCAATGCACTAGTGATTCATGAAATCAATAATCTTTCCAAAACTGAATGTAAACAAGTGTCTTCAAATATTTGCTTGTTAGGAAATGACAATGACAAGCTTAGATTGTTTATCTTGGTGTGCTTCACAATCTTATTGAATATCATCTATCTCGTTTTCTTGGTTATCACATTTCTTTGGATATTAAGAAACCAATTTCTAATAGAAATTGCATGTTAAGTAGCATAAGTTAGTGATAGATCTAAAGCCTTGAAACCTTGCCCATTTGGACATGTTGCTTGAATTCCATTAGTGAGCTACTTGGTAATCTCATTATAGGATTCACCAAACTTATATTATCAATGCACTAGTGATTCATGAAATTAATAATCTTCCTAAAACTAAATGTAAACTAGTGTCTTCAAACATATGCTTGTTAGGATTTTGTGCCCTTAATGCAGTGATTTCGTCATCCTACTCGTAATTTTTGGAGCTGATTAGTTAAATAAAATTCCAAAGTTAATTTATTATATCTTTGTATGATTGTTTTCAATGGTTTTTGCATGAAAGGCAAAATGAATAAGTAAATATTAGCTCATTGGTTGCCTAAGGTTTAACTAGTATTAAGTTGCATCATATGAAAAGGATTATGATGCCGGAAGACAACTTATTTTAGTAGGTAATCTAAATGGTTTGTAGTCTAAGGAATCAAAATGAAAGATTGATTCATGGGACTAAAGTTGTCCATGGGTTGGGCCACTCAACCATGCTTGAAAGCCCACTCTAAAAATGGGAAGGTTTGGACAAAATATAAGCCTAAAATATGGGCTTGGACAAGAAATGAAGCCTGTTTTCTAAATGGGTCGGGCCTTGGGTAAGTTTTTTTGGGCTCAGGCCTGGCTTGACTTGGATACATGTCTAAAACAGAAAAAGTAAGGAATAGCTAATAGCTTTCCACTAAAGTCACTAAAGAGTAATCTTCCTTAAACCCTTAATGCTCTACAAATTAAAAAATCTCAATAAACTCTTCTCTTCTCTACTGCTCCTCCACTGCCAATTTGACCGTAGTTGCCCTTCCCTACTACAATACTGAACTGGTCTGGCACCTCTCCGTCGCCCACCTCTGCTCTTCTCTACAGCTTTGACTGTGAACTTTGAGGTTAGTTTGTGCATGTTTTTTCTTACTCGTCTCATTTACTTTTCCTTTTTCAATCTATTGTTTTCCTTTTTCAATCTATTGTTTTCCTTTAAGGATATTAAATAATGCAATTGTTGGAAGATAATGATCATGGCATGACTCATAGTCGATTAGTCCTTGCTTAGTTTTGGTTGGTTTATCCTTTTATCATAAAAAATATTGAAACTCTTATAAAGAATTAGTCATACTTATCCATTTAAATTTCAAGTCTTACTAAAATATTTTAATAAGAGAATATAAAAATATTTTAAAATATGAAAAGTAAAAATTAAAAATGGATGAAATCATGGGCATGATCATTTTTGAGCTCGATCCAACTAATTAAATATTGAAGGGGTTGATTATTTTCATTTTAGTAAAATTTTGGATAAGTTGAATAATGGTTTGCATACACTAATTTGACTGAGAGATAGAATTTTAATTTTTACCCAAGTATATTGATAAATAGTAGATAATGAAGTTGTTTTTGATAAAGATGGTTCCTGAAAATGTGAATGATGGTGGTGAATGAATTTGTGTATTAGATGAGTTTTTATGATTTCAGGACTTAAGTTTTCACGACAATGGCTAGTTGAACACTCCAATACCTGTGGATTATGGGTTTAATAAATCTGAAAATGCTATCAAACGTAAAAAGTCTACTACTTCAAAGGTGTAGGATGAAATGACAAAGCTTGAATGTGAGAATAAAGATGAAGTGAAGGCATAATGTAATCATTGTAAGAGTATCTTCTATGCAAATCTTCTAATGAAACCTCCCATTTAAGATGTCATCTAAATAGTTGTTTGAAAAAAATTAATAAGGACATCACTCAATACACCATGGCAAGTCAACCATCCTTAGTAGGTGGTCCATTTATAAAAACCTACAAGTTTGATGCTGATGAGTTTCGTCGAGCTGTTTCTACTTTTCTTGTGTGTGGCAAGCATTCATTTAGGACAATTGAAAAATAAAGATTTAGATACATGATTAATATTTCTAATCTTAATTTCAAGAATATAAGTGGAAAAATAGCTGCTAGGGATGTCTTAATGTATTATGCAAAAGAGAGATATCATGTTAAAGAGGAGTTGGCTAAAGCACCTAGTTTAAATTTTCTAACATTTGATAATTGGAACTCTGAGCATACTAATGATGAATACATTTGCATTAGTGCTCATTGGGTTGACAAAGATTGGAAGCTACAAAAGAGAATCATAAGGTTTAGAGATTTATCTCCTTTGTATGATGGTTTGAACATAGCAAATGAACTTATTTTATGTTTATCTCAGTGGTATAGACTAGAAAATTTTTAGCGTCACTTTGGATAATGCTTCTTATAATGATGTTATGGTTTCTTATCTTAAAAATCATTTTCATGTGAACCAAGCTCTTTTGTATGATGGTGTTTTTTTTCAAGTTAGATGTTGTGCACATATATTGAATCTTATAGTTAAAATTGGTTTGGACCTTGTTGATGATGTTGGTAAGATTCGAAATGGAATTAAGTACATAAAAAACTTGGGAATTCCTAGGAAAATATTTTATGATGTAGCTGACAAAACCTTCCATTTGAATGTGACCAAAAAGTTGCATCAAGATATGTGTGTAAGATGAAATTCTACTTATTTGATACTTGAATCTTTTTTTTTACTATAAAGATGTGTTAGATTATTGGAGTCAACGAGATAAAGATTATCAAATATTTGCATTTTCTGATGAGGAGTGAAAAAATGTTGTTATTCTTTGCAAATTTTTGAAAGTCTTTTATGATGTGACTTGTGTTTTTTCTGGCTCTAATTATCGAACAATTAATCTTTATTTTAGAGGGATCTGGAAGGTTCACAAGGTCTTACTTGATACAATTAAAGGTCTTTATTCTTTTTTAACTCCAAGGGTTAAGCAAATGCAAGAGAAATTTAATAAATATTGGGCTGAGTATTCTTTGACATTGTTATATGCTGCAATTTTAGATCCTCGTTACAAGTTAAATTATGTGTAGTATTGTTTTACTATAATCTATGGTACTAATGCTTCAGACTTTGTTCAAACCATTCTTAGCAATCTTAAACTCTTGTTTGGTGAGTATGTTAAGAACTCCAAATCCACGTCTTGTAACAGCTCGATTTTAGCTAAATCAGAATAGTGGTTTCTGAACCACATATCTAATGTCAGAAAATTATTTTAATATTTTTTATGTGTTTACAACATGATAGCATGTATGTGTGAAAATCTCGAGAGCTAATTTTATCGTTTAATTGCTCAATTTGAGAAAAATGACTAAATCGCATAAAATGTAAAATGCATATTCTATTAGTTAAATGTGTCAATTGGCTTTGGCTTTTAAATATGATGGCCTTAAATGGTAATTAGACCATTTTAATTGTTAATGGACACTAATAGGCATCCATTATATGTTTTTATATGTTTATAACAAAGGTTATATTAGTAAATTGATTAATTAAGTTATAATTATAATAAAACAAAACCAAAAATTCATTTCATTCATCTTTGGCAACCGGAAATTAGAAAAGAAAAGAAACGAAGGGTTTGAAGCTTTTAGGTTTCGGCACATTCCTAGGTTGATTAAGGTACGATTTTAGCTTGGTTTTTTTTATGATTTCTATGTTTTTGTAATCGTTACAGCTCAATCTAGCCAGCCTGTACCTTTAATTTTGAAATTGTTAAAGATTTTGAGAGTTGGCATTTTTGAATCTATGTGTTCTTTGATGTTTGATGATAGATTATGAAAGCTTGATGATAGTTTTACATGTTTTATTAAGTGATTTTTGATGAAAATGCATAATAGGGATTAAATTGTGAAATATGCAAATTGAGTGGTTGAAACGTGAAACAAATGAAAGTCATGGGCTGTTAAGGGCATTATGGTAATTTGGCTTGCATGGGTTTTGTTGAAATTATGTGAATTTTGTGTATTTGTGAAATAGAGGCTAAATTGATTAAATGTGGAAGTTTAGGGGATAATGTGTAAAAATGCCCAAATGAGTAATTTTGGACTAAATTGAATGAGTACATGGATCAATAAGTTAATTTTGAATTCATATAGATCAAGAAAGAAAGAATTCGGATTTAGATCGGGGGAAAAGCAAGGTTGTCGAATAGTCGATCCGATCCGTCAATTCCGAACACGAGGTAAGTTCGTATGTAACGAGCTATATTATAATTGTATTTAAATGCTTTGATAATGCATAAATTGTAAATACTAGACTACGAATTTGTTCGACCATGATTTGACAATGATTCAACAGTAATTCGAAATGATTCGACTATGACTTGGTATTGGAAAATCCCGGTTGAACCTTAGGAATAGTCTAGGATATTAATGACATGCCATTAGGATACTGAGTTGGCTTCGAGCTATGATATCGGCACTTCGGGTGCGAGTTATGCCTTGATTTGGCTTCGGGCCATGGTATAGACAATTCGGGGGTAAATTACCTTGATTTGGCTACGGGCCATGGTATAGGTACTTATCGATTGAAATTATTGAGTATCCGACTTCTATTCCAAATGGTTCAACTGGAAAATGAAAGATGTGGATCAGAATGAGATTGGTACGAGTTGGTACATGTATGTGAGTAAAGTTTATAAACATTGAATCCATGAAATAGATGAATTCTTGGCAAGCTAGTGAATGAATGATCAAATGACTTGAGATTTAATGTATTTGTGTTATCTTGTATTTATATTGTTTGAATTGGGAATGAATGGTGAAGTTGCTCATTACATTAATACGAACTTACTAAACTATGAAGCTTACTTTGTGTTATTTTTCTATGTTTTATAGTGAATCAAGGCTAGCTCGGATCCAGGAGTTGTTGGGAACATCACCGCTAGGGGTGTTCAGTCGGTTAACCGACTCGAAATAACATTAACCAAATTAACCGACCTTTCAAAATTTTTAACTATTAACCGAACTAAAATTTTTTCAAAAAAATTAATCGAACCGAAATTTTTTCGGTTAATTCGTTCGGTTAACCGAAAATTATATGCTTTTTATTTTTGGTTAAAAATTAACCGAATTACCCGAATTAACCGAATTACCCCGAAATGAATAACTACATAATTAAAAAGATTTCATAATTTTAGTTTTAGTTTTAGAATTTTATTTTTATTTATTAAATTATTTGTAATTTTTATGATTGGGTTGGGTTGGATATTTGGGTTTGGATTGGGTTTAGGGATTGGGTTTAGGTGAATAGTTGGCCTATTTATATATTATAATTTTATTTATTAATTTTTTCAGTTAAACCGAAAAAATTTAGTTAACTGACCGATTTCAAATCAAATTAACCGTTAACCGAAAAATCACAAAATAATTAACAAACCCCAACCGAAAAAATTCGGTTAACCGACCGATTAACCGAATTCGGTCGGTTAACCGAATTTTTTTGGTTTTACCCGTATTTTGCACACCCCTAATCACAGCACTATCGGACATCTAAGTTGGTACTTTTGAGTTATATATGGTATATGGCATGTATAGGCTAGATGTGATATTTGATTGTGATTATAGCCATGAGAGTTGGCTTGTAAATGATGTTAATATTAATGTGTGTTTGGCCATTTGAAATGGCTTATAAATGTATATGTTTTGGTATGTTTTGGTATGATGTGATTATTGTCTTTAGTTGTTCATATGGTTAATTGATTTGTAGGTATAAATGCTTGAAAAATGCTTTGATGAAGTATGATTTTAGAAATTGAGTTGATAAGTATTTGATTAGGTAAATGACATTGAATTGAGTATTGAATTTGGTTGAAATGGATATGGTATGATTGTGTATTGGTTGATGACTTTTGGTTGCATATTTGTGTCTTGAAATGGTGCCAATTGAGCTCATATAGGTATGTGCAAAAAGGGTGGCAAATTGGCCTTGCAAATGGCCTATTTATGTCCACACGGGTAGACACACGGGCGTGTGTCTCAGCCGTGTGCGACACACAGTCAGGCTATATGGCCCTGTGTCCTCTGGTGTTGATATTAAAATGAAGTCAGTATGCTCCATGTAACACCCCAAACCCGTATCCGTCGCTGGAATATGGTTACGAGGCATTACCTATCAAATTACAACATACAACATACATTTGTGCATCCATTCTCAAACACCATTTAATCATAATCACATTGTCCCTTATAAGAGCCTACGAGGCCTTAAACATGCTTTAGAAATGTTTCAAGACTAAATCGATAACATATGAAAATTCTTGAAAAATTAGAAATTTTTCAAACATACAAGGGTCCACGCCCCGTGTGCCTCACACGGCTCCAGACACGCCCGTGTCCCAGGCCATGTGAAAACAGGGCATACATACTGACTTGGGTCACACGGCTGACCATACGCCCGTGTGTCTAGCCTGTGTGCCCTTTGAAATGGCCATACCCACCCGTGTGCCAGGCCGTGTGCTAGGCCGTGCCAATCTTGTAGGGTATACTGACTTATGCAACACGGCCAAGTCACACCCCTGTGTGCTAGCCCGTATGCCATTTAGGGGGTATACTGACTTGTGCCACACGACCGGTCACACGCCCGTGTGTGAGGCCGTGTGGAGCATACTGACTTCAATTTAATATCAACACCAGGGGACACATGGCCGTGTATCATGATTGTGTGTCACACACGGCTGAGACACACGCCAGTGTCTTTGCCCGTGAGGACAGGAATAGGCCATTTGCAAGGCCAATATGCCACCCTTTCTCATGCTTACCTAAACAACCAAAATAGTACTATTTCATCACATTTATAGCCAACCAAAACATGCTATTTCATATACAAATCATGCCATTTAAAATCCATCTATTTCACTACTCAAATCATAATCCAAAACTTACTAAAAGAATATGCCATTACCAACAATTTTAATCTATTTCAAACATGTAGCTTTTTACCAATACACACCATAAAATCAAGCCTCAAGATCATACCAATTCAACATCTCAATTTCATACCAATACATGCCATTTCTTAAACCAAATTGTTACCACATTTGCATTCCAAGCCAAACCACAAATACATAACATAAGCCAAATAAACATTTTATACCAACCATGCCAAAACATAGGGCCATATTATATCCATCAATCAAAATCATTATTAAGCCATTTCAAATGACCATATACATATCTAACAACCATACCAAAATGACCATAGCCTATACATGCCATATAACCAATACCACAAAGCTTATAAATACCAAACCATAGTTGGATAGTGTGATGAGATCTCCAACGACTTCCAACTCGAGCAAGCCTCCAAAACTCTATAAACATAGGAAAGAAAACAAAGTAAGCTATAAAGCTTAGTAAGTTCATAAGGTATTAAACTTAACTTATTGAATAAACACATATTAAACATTTACATAAATTATAATGTCCTCATATGCTTTCACCTTTATATCATGAATTCATTTACATAGTTAACCAAGAGTTTCACATGTTTACTCATATCATTGTTCATATAGATCTATAACATTCTCACTAATTCATTCACATTTACATGTACATGTACATGAACAAATATATATATATATATAAATAACTTTATTCAATCCAATATCAATCACATTTTATTTAGTAAAGATGAATCATGTGAAATATCATCAAATAACGATATTGCACACACTATGTGCCATATGTTTAGTTAAAACATCTATAACTCATATCTCACACATCATTCAATTAATACCTCATTATAGCCAAATAAACACATTTTTGGCATGAAACATACTTATACATAAATCTTTCTCATTTCATATACATGATACACTAAGAACTCACCAAATTACCTTCATTCGGTTCTCATATAGGTTTTGTACGTACCTGTTACACTTAATTCAATTGTACTTTCATTCTCGTCTTGACTATGCCCTTTGAACCATTCAGAATCACTAAGGATACTCGGGAATCACACATAGGTCGTATAATGCCATATCCCGGATATGGTCTTACATGTAATCTCATATCGATGCCAATAGACCAGCTATGGTCTTACACGAAATTTTGTATCGATGCCATGTTCTAGACATGGTCTTACACATAATATCATACCGATGCCATATCCCAGATATGGTCTTACACGTATTCTCATCTCGGTAACCCTAATGTCATTACATTTGTATCCTATACTATTCCTAAAGTTCGTACGGGACTTTCGGACGTCGTAACTCTGTCGATTTCGGCTCATAATCATGACCATTCAGCATTCAATTCAATTCAATAACAAATAAGCATTTATAACACAATTTAAGTACGTTTATTAGCATACGAACTTACCTCGTTCGCTGTAACGACGAATTAGGTCGACTAATCCGATACTTTGTTTTCCCCCCGTTCTAGATCCGAATCTCATTTTTCTCAATCTATATAATAACAAAATTTACTTATTTAATCAATAATTCATTCAATTTAACACAAGTTACACATTTTGGTAAAATTACACTTTTACCCTATTATTTCACATTTTTGCAATTTAGTCCTTATCACATAAAATCACAATTTCATGCAATTCCATCCTACCCATGCTTAGCCGAATTCTTCTAATTGCCTTAGCAGCCCACATTTTCTAAATAATCACACTTTTAACCACATAATTTCAATATTTCACAATTTAATCCAAAAGTGACATTTTTACCAAAATTCACTTTACAAAACTTGTACATCTAACAACAATGATTTATTTTCCATCATCATCTAACAAAATACTCATGCATTCAACAATGGCAACATTCAAATACTTTAACATTTTTGAAATCAGAGATATGGGCTAGCTAGATTAAGCTACAACGATCTCAAAAACGTAAAGTTATTAAAAACGGGACAAAAATGGGACTTACAATTAAACCTTGAGATGGCCCAACCTTTGAAGCTATATCCATGGTGTTTTTCATCTCCACATTCGATGGTGGTTCATGGAGAAAGATGATAATCATATTTTATTATGCTTAATTAATTAATATACATCTATTTACTATTATAACCTTTTAATTTAAAACAAATTTCAATAATACCAACTCCCATAAATGTCCACTATCAATTAAATGGTCTATTTACCATCCAAGTACTCCCACAATTAAAATCTATAGCCATTTAATGCATATTATTAATAGAACTCAAGTTTTGTATCTTACGCGATTTAGTCCTTTTTATCAAATTGAGCACTCAAACCATAAAATTTCTTTACAAAATTTTCACACTATCATATTATCAAGATGTAGACATTAAAATAATAATAAATTAAATATTTTGACTTCAGATTTTTGGTCTCAAAACCACTGTTCCGATTTGACCCAAAAATAACCTGTTACACTCTACACGGTCTCACACACGGGCATGTGACCGGCCGTGTGGTACAAGTCAGTATACCCCCTAATTGGAATAAGGCCTAGCATACTGGCGTGTGACTTGGCCGTGTTACATAAGTCAATATACCCTACAGTTTTGGCACAGCCTAGCGCACGGCCTAGCACACGGGCGTGTATGGCCATTTCGAAGGGCACACGGGCTAGACACATGGGCTTGTGGTTGGCCGTGTGACCCAAGCCAATATGTATGCCCTGTTTTCACACGGCTTGAGACACAGGCGTGTCTGGAACCATGTGAGGCACACGGCCTGTTCACACGGGCGTGTGACCCCTGTATGGATGAAAGTTTTTAAGTTTTCCAAAATTTTTATATGTTATCGGACTAACGAACCACTTCTAAAGCAAGTTTAAGGCTTCGTAGGCCCTTGTAAGGGAAAATGTGATTGTGTTGAATGAGCAAATGAGAATGAATGCTTTATGTTTGATAAATGTATACTATAGTTGTGAATTGATCGATAATGCCTTGGAACCCTATTCTGGCGACGGATACGGGTTAGGGGTGTTACACGTCTTTTTGGCTGGGAGTTCCAATGTTTCGGATAATGATCCTGTTTATTCTAGTTTGCAGCAACTCAATTTTAATAGGGTTGATCTGGGAGGAGACTATGATGAGAGTGATGATTATAAACGATACTTAAGTGCATCCAGTCCTAAGAGTGAAAAGTCACAGTTGGACGTTTATTTGGATGAACCAGAGCTTGAGTTGAATAGCCAAATAGATGTACTAGATTATGGGATCAAAAGTTCAATTCGAGATCATGAGATTTCACTATTGGCTCATGATCTTTTGGTAATTCCAATATCGAATGTAGCTTCCGATCCAGCTTTTAGCATGGGGAAGAAAGTTATCACACCTTTGAGGAGTGTACTTAAACAAAAAACAGTTCAAGCTGTTGTTTTCTTTGATGACTGGATACGAGCTAAGGGATTTTCAAAGGATAATTATTGTAACGCCCCAAAAATCCCTTATTATTTTTCTCGTGTGTTTGTGACACAAATCTGTATCTACTTCAGTGGTTAAGTGTTTTGGGAGTGTTTGAGAAGTCTTGGGTTCAAGCCTTAGCTTGGGCAAAATTTTGTTTTTAATTGAGTAAACCCCTATCTTTAGCCAGTAGGCTTATAAATAAATATTGGAAAAACATGTCAGAATGGGCCTGCTGGTCTGGTGGTTAAGTGGAGTGTCAATATGCTGGGGGTCTTGAGTTTGAGTCCTGGCGATGCAGGGGAGTCTTTTATTTTGCTGGATGTCGTGTAAGTGTTTGTGTGCCAGTAGAATTTTGATACTAGTGGGTGGTTGGAGTGTTTGAGGAGTGTGGGGTTGTTGTGGCCAAATTTTAGGAGGAAAATAGGGGATTGTAGTTTGATTATTGTTATCCTTTTCAAAAAATTTAGCTCCCCATACTTTACTCAATCTTTTTGACGCTAGTTTCCCTCCCCTCACGTCTGCCGTTCATATCTTGCTCCTTTCCTTTGCCGAAATTGGCTAGGTGATTCTCTACTTTTTCTTTTGTTCCCTTTTGGCTTTGTTCTCCCCTACGGCAATCTTTCCCTCCTCCTCTTCCCTTGTTGACTTTCATTGTCTTCTTTTGTTATTACCGATTGCCTATTGAAATTTTCTCTTTTCACTGCTTTGGTTTCTCCTTTTAATCCATTCCTTCCTTAATCCCTTTTCATTGCTGCAACTTGTCACCTCTGTTCGTTCTTGCGTTGTTGGTAAGTGGCGTAACTGTGATGTATTTTGGTTTATGGATTTTTGGTTAATCGATCGACTGTTTCATTGATGAAGGTTAAGGGTTGGAGCGATTCGATTAGCATTGGAGTGGTGTGGTTTTGCTATTACTCGTTTGGTAGGTAAGGTGGCTATATTTTGGTGAAGTTAGGGGAAAGTTTTTCTTTTCTCTTGGTTATGAAATGTGAATTGATGTTAATATTGGGTCTTTTTAAAATTGTCAGCAGCAAATTGTAGGAGTGGTGACCTATCTTGTTCGGATCCGCAGTTAGGGGTTGCTCGGTCTCGAAGGTAAGGTTTTGGTGATGGAAGTCGTTTGGCACGTTATAAACTTCATTTAGTTCTGTTAAGTATCATTGATGTTGGGATTTTGATTGTCGATTGTAGGTCTCGGAGTGCTCGATAGTGTTTTCATAGCGAATCAAAACCAGATGTGTAAACACAACTCTGCAAACGGAAATCGGTGAAAAGCCAAAAATTCAGACTGTCGACATCACACGAGTGTGTGGCCTCCCGTGTGATCGGACACGGGCGTGTGATCGATGAGGCAGACCATGTGCGATTCATAGGCCGGGCTGAATTGGGCTATGTGGGCCCACACGGGCGTGTGAGATTATTGGGCCAGGCCGTGTGATCCACACGATTAAGGCCATTTTGGGCCTTTTGGGCCACACGAGCGTGTGGGCCTAGATGGGTAAATTACATGGGCTTGTGGGCCCATTTTCACTGATTTGACTACTAAGGTTGCACGGGTCGCCCGAGTCGACTGTGGACCTACTGTAGGGTCGGTAAGATTACCTAGATCCCTAATTGACTGAATGACTATTATATCCATGTGCTTTATATATACATATACGACTGTATAATGAGCATGTCGTTAAAACTGTACTAAATGCATATATGATACCATGATTTGGCATGACATGATTGTATGATGCATTGCATTGGGATGGGTTTATATGGATCAGAGGAAGTGTACTGAAAGGCTTCGAGCCTAACTTACTGGCAGCTCAGCTGCAAATTACTGTCTAGTGCCGCAATTGGTACTATTTGGAGTGTAAGGATGGGTGGGTTGATTATATCCTCACATGAAGTGTAGGGTTGGACAGAGATGGAGTGTAGAGGCTGGCTGCGTAGGACTTGTATATTGCATATTGTGATACTGTACTGATTAAAGATACTATAATGGGCCAAGGCCCAAATGCAAGACTACCTCTGTACTGAGATGGGCTAAAGCCTAAATTGATACTGTCAGTGATTTCGAATAGGGCTTAGGCCCAGACTGTGATTGCCTTCTGTCTATCTGTTTGTGCTATTTGGGATTACACACTAAGTTTTGATAAACTCACCCTTCTGTTTTAACTATACAGGTAATCCCCAAACATAGGCGGATCAGTGTGGCAGAGGACTCAGTAGTGGCCACATGACCCTTTTTGTTCTATTTTAGTACTTAATTAAAATTTTGATTTTATTTTGGGGTATTTTATTGTAATAATGACCTTTTTGGATTTTCACGTTTAATTTAGGATTTCTATTATTTTGATTTACAACTGATAGTAGTAGGGTTAATCAAGTTTTCAAAACGAATCAAATGTTTTAACAAAATACACTCAAATACGCAAACAGATTTAAAAAGCTTCTGCAATAAGTGACGTTTTGAAAATTAATATCGGTTTGAAAGAAAATTCTTTTATGATAATGAACTACGTTTTGAAAATGAACGACGCATCCTAGATTTAACATAAGATTTTATAATGAGGCTAATTCGAAAAGAGGTTTTTACGACAACTCATTTATTTCCAAATCACTACCATGTGACATCGCCAAGATTTGGCCATAACGTCTATGCCGGGTTTGGGGTGTTACAATTATTATTCTCATTTTATTATGATAATTTTATAACAATTTATCAGTTTGATTATCTAACTATTTATTCTTATTTCATATCAGAAATTGCTTGTAAGAATGATGATGACGATGGTTCTTTGATTTCTTTCTAGGTATATAATTTAGCCTATAATTTATAGCCTGTTATAAAAAAAAAAAATATGTTGATTGCTGGATATATAGATATTTTGGTTGGTTGATTACATTTTGCAGGTTATTTTTTTGTGCTATTTTGGGTGCTGCTTCATTGTTGTTTTGTTGTCATTTTTAATGTTGTTCCGCTGGCACTGTTAAATTTGTTTGGGTATTGTAGAACCTTTATTTTATTGTTAATTTTGCTACTATTTTAGTTGCAACTATCTTAGTATAAAGACTTTTTAATGTATTTTCAATTTGTTGAGAAATATTTATTTTCATGTTTTTAGTGTATTTGATATATTATATATTTTTAAAATTTGTTTTATATAATAACATAATTTTTAAAGAAAATTAATACGGGCTGAGTCGGGTCAGACCCGAGTTTAGCATTTATAATCTAGGTTGGGTTTGGGAAAAAAATTGGCCCATTTTTCCGGTTAGGTCAGGCCCAAGCATAAAATGTTATTAGGGCTCGACCCATGGACAACTCTACATAGGACTATTATGTTCTCTATTAAGTCTAATTGAAGAGATACATTGTCTTGGGTATTAAGGCAGTTGACTTTTAGGAAATAGATGTTGGATTTGGTGCCATAAGTGTAGTATTTTTGTCTAAGTATACTTATAAATTTTTAAATTAATATACTTTGTATTATTGTCCTCACATGATTTTTTCACGCAAAGCAAAATAGAAGCAAATGTTGCTCATTGGTTGTCTAAATGTTTAACTAATACTAAGAAGTATTACGTGGTCAGATCGTAATACAGAAAGATAACTTGTATTAGTAGACGAACCTAAACATGTCCTTAGTCTAATCGGAAATGAATAAACCGATTGAAAGACTAATATGTTGTCTATCAAGTCCAATTGGGGAAATGCCTTGTCTTGGGCATCCGAGCAGATGACTAACAGAAGATAGAGACATATATGTGACTGACTGGATTGACAGTACATTGGACAGGACCCAAGCAAAATATATTTTGAATCTGTTTATGATTATGATTTTATCCGAAATAGAGAAATGAAATCATCTTGAAATGAATGTACGTTTCCTAAAATGGAAATGAAAGAAATATGAAAACTTGCAATCTTATATAAGATTACTTAAAAAATGATGAAAGAATGAATTTATGTTTTTGGACTATTTTAAAGCCTGGAAATGAAAATAAACCATTTGGTTATAGTGAACATATTGAGTTGTGACATATTGAAAGAAATTTTATCGAAATTTTACTAGGGGTAAAATCATCAAAAATTTATTCGAGTAAAATTGGGATGAGAAATTTTTTTAATATGTAAATATTAAATTTTATTATGGATAATAGAAAAATTAAATTGAGTTGATTCAGATTACAGAGTATTGGGTTAAAAAGGCATAGGAATTACTCATAATTGGACCCGATGTGAGAGATGCCCAAAATCCTTTGCCCAAAATCCTTTCTATAGCACGAAGGGGGCGAGAACCCTAGTAGAAATACAATGGAGAGTTGTTCACCCCTCTGTTACTCTAAGTAAGATGTTGCTTTTCTATTTAAAATAAACCTCTAGAACTCTACAAGGGTTCTACCTTCTTTTCATATAAATAGATAACACTGATAGAGTTATTAACACAACTTTTGAGAGATTGTTATTCTGCCAAAAAATAGAGATAATTTATTCTCAACTTATAAACATATTTTCCATAATAATAATTTTTACCGATTTCTATTAAAAAAGAGAGAATTTCCATTTTCACACCCCAAAAAGAAAACTTTTTTTAGTTCTATGTTCTGGTTCAATTGGTTAGAGCCTACACTCGAAGCAGTTTGTGGTACGAGAATAGCAAGGAAGATTGTTTGGTCGAAAGTTGGAAAAATCAAGGATCCGTTTATCAAAAAACACATGTACGAATTCAATTAATATTTATTACTGTAAATATCACAAACTGGGTCTGTTTTCAAAATTTTATTTTCCCACTGTGCAAGAAAACTGTTTGCAAATCAGATTTTTCCCAACAATAGAAACATAGGTGTGATTATTTAGATTTAGTGTACATTGGATAATACAATTTGAGTTTATCCTAGATTTGTTTATAGATTTATTCATTTCTGACGTTTATGGTATGACTTACCTCAATCTTAGGAAAGTGACTGATCATCTGTACCTAACTCATATGCTTTGATATATTGAAAGTCTGTGTTCCATTGGTATCAAAGCTGAAAGCCAGTATACTGGTATATGACTTATGTATGGCATAGCTTCACTTCCAATAGTGGAACTCATAGCTCGATTAAAGAGTAAAAGTGTAATAGTCTGATTTTCAGTGGTACAGGAAAAGGCAATTTCGGAACCCCATTTTCGTAAATCGGGTCCGTAAATATTAAATTAAAATATTTATAGAGTTGGTATAGTAGAATATTAAAGTTTTTTTCTTAAAATTTTCCTATGAATTTCTTAATTAAGGTATACAGACTAAATTGTAAAAATTTTATCGCTATAAGTTTTTAATTGACAAAGACTTAGGTCGTGATGAAATTAATGTTTTAAAGCCCTTTTCTTGTAATATTTATATTTTTTTAGGTCATGAGAGCTTGATTTAGCTACCTGATGTGCCAGCTGCAAAACTATTAAAGTTTTTGAAAGTTGTCATTGTTAATTTCTTGAAGATTTTGGTGTTAAATTGATAATTTTTAATCTTAGATATGAAAAAGGACTAAATTGTAATTATTTATTATTAGTTTTTGTATTTAAGGACTAAAGTGAATAAATTGTGAAACTGATGTGAAATTTTTGTAATAAAATAGTTGAAGGTCTATAATTGTAACACCCCAAACCCGGCCCAAACACTACAACCGGATCTGGTATGTCACTAAAGTAATTTTTATAAAACATGTCGCATTTTGGAAAACAATTACTAAGTTTACACCTTTATTCCGAAAGCTTAAAAATTCATTAGAGAATAAAATATTAAGTTATAAATTATCTTGGTGGATTTTAAATGAAAACTAAACTTTCATACAAGTCCTGTCTTAATTGAAAACATAAAACTTAAAAGCCCCGTAATAAAAGCCCAACATAAAACCCAAAACAAGAATAGTAGTCTAGTGGCCAGTGGCCTTATTACAACCATATTTAAAACCCATTAAATAAATATATAAAATAATAAACTAAAGTCTTTTCACTGAATCCAATTGCTCTTTTGCATGGCCACCTTGCTCTCGTCTCCAGCCCGGTCCGATGCACTAGGTGTCACCTGAGATAGTTAAATTAAAAGGGTGAGTCGCGAGACTCAGTGTGCAACCCTCATACACCATTAGATTGGGCTTTAGCCTCATAAAACAAAATAATCAAAATTAATATACATAACAAAAATAATATGCAAAGCCCAACCCATATCCTAGGTGTCCATCCGCTACACGCCCCTGTACCAGCCATTCACACCATTGGGGATTTCTACAATCAACCCACACCGCTACACGCCTTGATGGCAGTCGTGCTGCTCATCATCAGGTCATGGCCGTAGCCACTACAACAGATCACGAAAAAAGTCGCTACAACAGATCACGGTAAATACCGCTACAACATATAACTTCCTCCTTTCAACAAACCCAACCCATGCAATCACATAAAATCAATATTCTTATATCATTTAATCAGAACATTCACTAACCTGGTGATTTGCTTTTACCCTCTTTGGGTTTCCGTCATTATGCCGGGATTTCGGCATTTATCAAAACATATAAAACTTATAATCATATATTAATCAAACAGATCTAGATGGTGTGGAGCATTACACACCTTATTAATGTAGATACCCTTGCTAAACCGATCTACGCTTTGCTTCAAAAAGCTGGAAAGATGTGAAAGTAGGCCTTTCCTATATTCGGCCATAGTTAGTATTCTACCTGATTTCACATGTATAATAAACAAATCCTCTTACCTTGAAATCTCGAAAGTAACACAATTCTATAACTTAGAGATCTATGCGATTGACTCTTTCTTCAAATCTCAGAATGCCGAAAAGAAAACACAAGGTTAGTTCCATATAGTCATTCGACTATGGCCTTCAAAAGCCGAAAAATTAAAAGAAACCCAAATCGCCACTTACCCTACAGGAGATTTCGACTATCCTTGTTGAAAGATTTGAAATCTATGAGTTTCGGCTTCTAGGAAAAATCCCGAGAAGATGATCTGTCGCGCTTTCGGCTTTTTGAAATAACTAAAAATTGAAGGAATGACCAGGGGAGATTCGGCCAACTTGAAGAAAAGAAAAGAGAAAAGAGAAAAGAGAGCAAGGAGAGGCTTGAAGATTCGGCTAACTGAAGAAGAAGAGAAGAGAGAAAGAATAGGGGAGAAATTTTGGCAGAGAAAATATGAGAGCTTTAGCAGAGATTTCGGCAGAAAAGAGAAGAATGAATAGCAAAATTCGGCACACCCTATAGCTTTTGCCAAAACCAATTTCCCCCTTTATAGAGTCAAATTTTCGGCCAACTCTAGTCTCTTGGATGAGCTCTCATCTTTTCCCTTATCTTGATCCAGTATCTCCTCAAAAATAGTTCTAATTCCTCTCTTCATTATCTGCCTATTATCCTTAAAATTAAACATAATAAAATCTCCTAAAATTTAGCCTTGTGCTGCCCCCTTGGTCATTTAATTGCCGAATTTTAGCCCTAAATCTTGGGCTTCAAGCTGCCAAAATTTGGGTCTTCCTCATGCACAAGTGACGCCCCTACAGCTCCCCTTTACTGTGCCCCTAGTTGCTGGGCCACAAGCCTAATATGTCACTTAAACTACTAAACTTTAATTTAAGCCCCCTAGAGTGTTTAAATAAAATATTTAAAACAAGGCCTCAACCCAATTTGAGCCCTATTTGTATCTGAAACTCCCAATTTAATATTTTAAACATTCAAACACATAAAATGCACAGACCCAATTATTCAGGATGTTACAGTTCTACCCCCCTTAAAATAAATTTCGTCCTCAAAATTTACCTGATCAAAAGAGATGGGGATACTGCTGTCGCATAACATCCTCTGGCTCCCACGTCGCCTCTTCTGCGCCGTGATTTCGCCATAGAACTTTGACCAAAGGAACGGACTTCCTTCTCAACACTTTTATATCTCGATCCAAGATTTGCACTGGTTCCTCCTCAAAAGATAAATCTGGCCTTACTTCAATTTCTTCCACTGGCACCACGTGCGATGGATCAGAATGATAACGTCTTAGCATCGAGACATGAAACACGTCATGTATCTGCTCCAGCTCTGAAGGCAACTCCAAACGATAAGCCACTGGGTGCACACGTTCCAATACCCGATAAGGTCCAATAAACCGGGGACTTAGTTTACCCTTCCGTCCAAACCTCATTACCTTCTTCCATGGAGATACCTTCAAAAAGACTTGGTCTCCTACTGCAAATTCCATTTCCTTCCGCTTTAAATCCGTGTAAGACTTCTGCCGATCAGACGCTTCTTTCAATCGGGCCCGTATTAACTTAACTTTCTCATCCGTTTCCGAAACTAATTCTGGACCCAACACCTGATGTTCACCCAACTCCGTCCAACAAGTTGGAGTACGACATCTCCTTCCATATAATGCTTCATACGGCGCCATCTGAATACTAGCTTGATAGCTATTATTGTACGCGAATTCAGCCAAGGGTAAATACTCCTCCCAACTACCCCTAAAATCAATGATGCAACCCCTTAGCATGTCTTCCAAAATCTGAATTACCCTCTCAGACTGTCCATCAGTCTGTGGGTGGAAAGCGGTACTAAAGTCTAACCTTGTTCCCATTGCTTGATGAAGAGCCTTCCAAAATCGTGGCATGAACCTAGGGTCCCTATCCGATATGATCGACACCGGTACACCATGTAATCTTACAACCTCAGCCACGTACAACTTAGCCAACTTTTGTAGAGAAAAGTCCACTCGAATAGGCATGAAGTGAGCAGACTTCGTCAGCCGATCCACAATTACCCAAATTGAATCTTTCTTAGTGGGCGTAAGGGGTAACCCACTAACAAAATCCATTGTGATTCTCTCCATTTCCATTGGGGAATCTTTACCAGCTACAACAATCCCGAAGGCAACTGGTGTTCAGCTTTGACTTGCTGACATGTGAAACACTTCCCCACATATTCCGTAACTTCTTGCTTCAAACCTGACCACCAGAACTGCTCTCACAAATTTCGATACATCTTAACTCCTCCAGGATGCATAGCGTAAGGGCTACTATGCGACTCCTAAAGAATCATCTGCTTTAACTCCTCATCTTTTGGCATACAAACCTTTCCACGGAAACACAAAACTCCATCATTGTTCAGACTGTAGTCCTCTACTTCACCCTCCTGCACTTGTCAAATTCGAGTACTTAAGACATCATCCAAAAGTTGCTTCTCCTTGATTTGACTTGTCCACATAGGTCTTACTTGTAATCCAGCTACCAAACTGCCATCCTCATATAAACTAAGATGAGCGAACATTTCCCGTCAGTCCGCTATCGCCTTCCTACTCAACGCATCCGCCACCACATTTGCTTTACCCGGATGGTACTCAATCGAGCAGTCATAGTCCTTTAACAGCTCGATCCACCTTCTCTGCCTTAGGTTCAACTCCTTTTGAGTGAGAAGATACTTCAAGCTCTTATGGTCAGTGTAAATAATTGACTTCTCTTCGTACAATTAGTGTCTCCAGATCTTCAGAGCAAACACTACTGCCGCCAACTCCAAATCATGCGTAGGGTAGTTCAACTCATGCGGTCTTAACTATCGAGACGCATACGCCACCACTTTTCCTTCTTGCATCAACACACACCCTAAACCTGTGTGTGACGCATCATAGTAGACAGTAAATTCTTTTCCCGCCTCTGGCTGAATTAACATCGGCGCTTCCATCAAGATTCTCTTCAGCTTCTCAAAGCTCTCCTGTTGTTTGTCAGACCACACAAATGATTCTCCCTTCCTTAACAACTTAGTTAAAGGTGCTGCTATTGACGAGAACCCCTCAACAAATCTCCTGTAATATCCTGCCAACCCCAAGAAACTTCGAATTTCCACCACAGACTTCGACGACTTCCAATCCAATACAGCTTCTATCTTTCGAGGGTCTACTTTTATTCCCTCTGCAGAAACTACATGCCCTAAGAAAGTCACTTCCTTCAGCCAGAACTCACACTTACTGAACTTTGCATACAGCTGCTTCTCCCTCAGAATTTGCATTACCACACGAAGATGTGCATCATGCTCCTCCTCGGACTTAGAATATACTAGGATATCATTGTTGAACACTACGACAAACCAATCAAGGTATGGCTGAAATACCCGGTTTATCATATCCATGAATGCTGTTGGCGCGTTCGTCAAACCAAACGGCATTACCAAGAACTCAAAATGACCATAGCGTGTTCGAAATGCCGTCTTATAAATGTCCCATTCCTTCACCTTTAGCTGATGATAACCCGACCTTAGGTCAATCTTAGAAAAGACCGAAACTCTTTTTAGTTGATCGAACAAGTCGTCGATTCTCGATAATGGGTACTTATTCTTAACTGTCAACTTATTCAGTTAACGATAGTCCATGCACATACGCATGGAACCATCCTTCTTCTTCACAAATAGAACTGGCGCTCCCCATGGAGACACACTCGATCGGATAAATCCTCAAACCAAAAGCTCCTGGACCTGATCTTTGAGCTCCACCAACTCCTTCGGCACCATTCGATAAGGAGCAATTGATACTGGAGCCGTACCCGGGAGTAGTTCTATTCCAAACTCCACTTCGCGATCCGGGGGTAATCCTGGCAACTCCTCCGGAAAGACATCCGCGAAATCCTTGACTGTTCGAACCCCATCGACAGTCACCTCCTTAGCATCCAGAGCACTAATAAAAGCTAGAAAGGCGTTACATCCCTTCTGAATCATCTTATCAGCTTTCAAAGCCGACACTACGTTGGACAGATAGTTCCTTCTCTCTCCTAGCACAACCACCTCCCCGCCTTCCGGGTTACTTAACACCATGCGCTTAGACCCACAATCCAACTTAGCATGATGGTAATTCCATTAAGTCTGCCGGAAACACTACCCCTTGAGTCTCTAACGGTACATCCTTAAATAGCTTGTCCACTACCCTAGATTGTCCTAGGGGACTAACCACAGTCATCTTTCTAGTGGTTGTTTCAGAATCTATACTTAAGGTCTCAGATATCAAACATGCAACATAGGAGTGGGTTGACCCAATATCAATCAAGGCAAGGTAAGGATTATCAGCAATAATAAATGTACCGGTTATGACATCCAGTGCATCACCATCCTCCTGTCGACGAACTGCATAAACTAGCCCCGGCTGCCTCGCATCTACATTACCTGCACCTCTACCAGGTGCTCTACGACCTCGACCAGTCCCATTTCCTCCTCTACGTAGGCCACGACCCCTTGGTCCAGGCTGATCACCTCTCCTAGCCTGATCAGAACCTCGGCCCTCTGGCTGTACCCGATCCATCTGAGGACAGTCCTTAATTAGATGTTCTGCGGATCCACACCTAAAGCATCCACCGGTTTTCATTCTGCACTCCCCATAATGCGTCCTCCCACATGTAGAACATGCTCGATTCTGGCCCGTCGGAGCACGAACTGGCCCCTCAGTCCTAGGCCTCTTCTGAAAGTTCCCAAATGCTCTTGATGGCCCAAAACTTCTCTTACTCTTACCCCGATCCTTATCCCTTTCTTGTCTCTCGACCCGTTTCACTTCCTCAGCTATTTTAACCTTATCTACCAAAACAATAAAAATTCTCTCTCGCTGCGGTGCTATCAGAACCCTTAACTCATTTCGCAGCCTATCCTCGAACCGAACACAACATTCATACTCTGTTGCTACCATTCCTCGAGCGTAGCGGCTCAAGCGCAGAAATTATGCCTCATACTCAGCCACAGACTTACTTCCCTGCACCAGGTTCAAGAATGCCTTCCTTTGTACATCCATATAGCTGGCCCCAACATACTTTCCCTGGAATGAATCCTTAAAGAAATCCAAGTTAATCAAGTCTGCAGCAGTACCTTCTTTCACCGTGAGCCACCACTGATAGGCCTCATCTCGAAGAAGAGACACGACCCCTTTCAACTTTTCCTCTACCGTGAAGTCTAAGTCATCCATTATGCGCTCAGTCGCTTCCATCCAAAACTCAGCTGTGTTAGGAGCTACACCAGAAACTCCCCTAAACACTTCTACCCCATTGGCCTTAAGCCGTTCCGGTACCGATTTCCGGGCTCCTGTGCCCATGCCTACTCCAGCAACTCTTTCGAGAACCCGTAGCATCGCCTGTGATACCGCGTCATCTCCGGCAGTCTGATCTTGAAATTCCTCCTCCACAGCTGGAGGATCCGGCATTTCGTTTCCTGATCCGTGGCCAGACCCTACTGGCTCAGACAAGGTAATCCTACCCCTACCGCATCCACGCGGCGGACGTCCTCTACCCCTTGTACTCATTCTTCCGATCGACGTTTATCTAATTAAGAATTTTATGAATCATTAGTTTTCTTCCACTGTTTAATCACGAACAGTCTTATGAATAGCTTTAAGAGTAGTTCTTTCGAATTTGCATACACCATTCAGTCTCAAGTTCGTATCCTCTAATGAACACACACATTCAATCATCATACAAAGAGCATCCATGAACTTACGTTTATCACAGAAAAGTGTTGTTGTTGTTTCACTACCCAGGGGCATTTTCGTAATTTTATCCTACAGGGGTATTTTCGTAATTTTCCAAAATAGGGTTCCTTGGATATTTTGTGAAATAAGGGTGTTTTGGTAATTTTGTAATCTGGGGGTATTTCGGTAATTTTATAATCCGGGGGTATTTTGGCAATTTTGTAATCCGAGGGTATTTCGGTAATTTTGAAATCCGGAGGTATTTTGAAAATTTTAAAATCTGGGGGTATTTCGGTAATTTTACAAATCAGGGTTATTTTGGTCATTTCGCAAAACAAGGGTAATTTGGTAATTTTACAAACCATGGGTAGTTTGTTGTTATTATTATTTTTTAAACAGGGGTACCTTTGGTAAATCTAGTTTCATGATTCGGGTTACTCTTATAAATATGAGATTTTCGAGTAAATTTTCAAAACATGGGTATTTTACAAACTCACGGTTGATTGGGAATTTTCACAAATCAAGTGTATTTTAAAAATTTTACAAAACTTGGGGTTTTTTTTTTAAAAGATGGCTGGTCCCTTTCGGGTTTTAATCATAAGGTTTAGCCCATCAACAAGTTCTCGTAACAAGGGTGAATAGTCACTACACACCAGGTAAAATTCTAGTGAAGAGGAGGTGAGTCGCTAGGACTGCTTAAATACCAAGCTCTCCCTGAATCCACTCCTAGACATGCGTATGTCTATTACCACACCCTAACTCGGCTAAGGTGAACAGTCACTACGCACTAGGTAGGATTCCAGTGAAGAGGAGGTGAGTCACTAGGACTGCTTAAATACCAGGCTCTTCCGGATCCAATCCTAGACATGCGTATGCCTGTTGCCACACCCAAGCCTTGCGACTTATTTACGGGTTTGTTTAGTGAAGTTAAGTCTTATGAGATTTTAGGAGTTGTTTCTACTAGGCCTAGAGTCCATCAAGTTCTAATCTAACTATCCTACGTCCCATAAACCCATCAAGCCCATATACATTTATAACACCCAGTGAGTTCAGAATACTTACCTGGCGGACTTGGGCCGGAGACGCAGGTGCCATGCTGAGAAAACCACCCTGTGTTATTTTTAAACATGCATGTTTCCAAAACCCATCTTTAGAAAACGTTTTGAGCCCAAAACCCCCAGGGCCGAGTTTTGAACCTGGCTCTGATACCAATTCGTAACACCCCAAACCCGGCCCAAGCACTACAACCGGATCTGGTATGTCACTAAAGTAATTTTTATAAAACATGTCGCATTTTGGAAAACAATTACTAGGTTTACACCTTCATTCCGAAAGCTTAAAAATTCATTAGAGAATAAAATATTAAGTCATAAATTATCTTGGTGGATTTTAAATGAAAACTAAAATTTCATACAAGTCCTGTCTTAATTGAAAACATAAAACTTAAAAGCCCCGTAATAAAAGCCCAACATAAAACCCAAAACAAGAATAGTGGTCTAGTGGCCCGTGGCCTTATTACAACCATATTTAAAACCCGTTAAATAAATATATAAAATAATAAACTAAAGTCTTTTCACTAAATCCAATTGCTCTTTTGCATGGCCACCTTGCTCTCGTCTCCAGCCTGGTCCGATGCACTAGGTGTCACCTGAGATAGTTAAATTAAAAGGGTGAGTCGCGAGACTCAGTGTGCAACCCTCATGCACCATTAGATTGGGCTTTAGCCCCATAAAACAAAATAATCAAAATTAATATACATAACAAAAATAATATGTAAAGCCCAACCCATATCCTAGGTGTCTATCCGCTACATGCCCCCGTACCAGCCATTCACACCATTGGGGATTTCTACAATCGACCCACACCGCTATACGCCTTGATGGCAGTCGTGCTGCTCATCATCAGGTCATTGCCGTAGCCACTACAACAGATCACGGCAAAAGTCGCTACAACAGATCACGGTAAATACCGCTACAACATATAACTTCCTCCTTTCAACAAACCCAACCCATGCAATCACATAAAATCAATATTCTTATATCATTTAATCAGAACATTCACTAACCTGGTGATTTGCTTTTACCCTCTATGGGTTTCCGTCATTATGCCGGGATTTCGACATTTATCAAAACATATAAAACTTATAATCATATATTAATCAAACAGATCTAGATGGTGTGGAGCATTACACACCTTATTAATGTAGATACCTTTGCTAAACCGATCTACGCTTTGCTTCAAAAAGCCGGAAAGATGTGAAAGTAGGCCTCTTCTATATTCGGCCATACTTAGTATTCTACCTGATTTCACATATATAATAAACAAATCCTCTTACCTTGAAATCCCAAAAGTAACACGATTCTGTAACTTAGAGATCTATGCGATTGACTCCTTCTTCAAATCCCGGAATGCCGAAAAGAAAACACAATGTTAGTTCCATATAGTCATTCGACTATGGCCTTCAAAAGCCGAAAAATTAAAAGAAACCCAAATCGCCACTTACCCTACAGAAGATTTCGACTATCCTTGTTGAAAGATTTGAAATTTATGAGTTTCGGCTTCTAGGAAAAATCCTGGGAAGATGATCTGTCGCGCTTTCGGCTTTTTGAAAGAACTAAAAATTGAAGGAATGACCAAGGGAGATTCGGCCAACTTGAAGAAAAGAAAAGAGAAAAGAGAGTAAGGAGAGGCTTGAAGATTCGGCTAACTGAAGAAGTAGAGAAGAGAGAAAGAATAGGGGAGAAATTTCGGTAGAGAAAATATGAGCGCTTTAGCAGAGATTTCGGCAGAAAAGAGAAGAATGAATAGCAAAATTTGGCACACCCTATAGCTTTTACCAAAACTGATTTCCCCCTTTACAGAGTCAAATTTTCGGCCAACTCTAGTCTCTTGGATGAGCTCTCATCTTTTCCCTTATCTTGATCCATTATCTCCTCAAAAATAGCCCTAATTCCTCTCTTCATTATCTGCCTATTATCCTTAAAATTAAACATAAAAAAATCTCCTAAAATTTATCCTTGTGCCGCCCCCCTTGCTCATTTAATTGCCGAATTTTAGCCCTAAATCTTGGGCTTCAAGCTGCCAAAATTTGGGCCTTCCTCATGCACAAGTGATGCCACTATAGCTCCCCTTTACTGTGCCCCTAGTTGCTGGGCCACAAGCGTAATATGTCACTTAAACTACTAAACTTTAATTTAAGCCCCCTAGAGTGTTTAAATAAAATATTTAAAACAAGGCCTCAACCCAATTTGAGCCCTATTTGTATCTGAAACTCCCAATTTAATATTTTAAACATTCAAACACATAAAATGCACAGACCCAATTATTCAGGATGTTACAATAATGGATGTGATTAAGATTGGTTTTGAAACCGAAGCTCAAGTCTAAGTGATATTGTTATTTTAGTTTTAGGGACTAAATTGAATAAAATGTAAAAATTTAGGGACATTGAAAAATGAAAATTCAGAAGTCCATTCATGTCATAATATGCTGTATAAATGTTTAATATTGATGATGTAACACCCCTCACCCGGTCCGATTACCGGACCTGAGCTATGGAATGTTACAGTCAAGTTGGAATAGAACGTATTTAATTCACATTGATTAATTCAAATAAACATAGAATTACTTCATAAATACACAATTAACATTCAATTTAAACATGATTCATACAATCATAATCAATATAAAAGCTTACATAAGCTCTTGTATCAACCTAGAATTTATTTAGGACTAAATTGTAACATTTTCAAAATATCAAATAAATTATATAAAAAATAAATTGTTCGAATAATCATTCATATAATAATCATTCAAATATTATAATATAAAATTAAATTAGAATCTTGATCGAGCTTATAAAAGCTCTTCAATCAACTTAGGATCAAATAATGACTTAATTGAAAACTTAACAAAATGCATGAGAATTTCTACAAACAAGAGTCAGACAGCCGTGTGATAAGTTGTGTCCATGAGGAACTGGAGTTGCACAGCTATGTATCTCAATGAAGCCGTGTGATAATACTTAAATATCAAGTTAAATTTAGATAAAATCGTTGCCCCTTGAAACTGATCAAACAAATTATCAATCTTAGGCAGTGGATACTTATTCTTCACTGTCAACTTGTTCAACTATCTATAATCGATGCATAGTCTCAAATATCCATATTTCTTCTTCACAAATAAAACTTAAGCACCCCATGGCGAAACACTATGTCTTATGAAACCCCAATCCAAAAGCTCTTGAAATTGGACTTTTAACTCTTTAAGTTCTTTTGGTTCCATTCGATAGGGAGCAACGGAAACTGGTGTTGTTCTAGGCAACAACTTAATTCCAAACTCAACCTCACGATCCAGAGACAATCCTAACAGTTCCTTGAGAAAAACATCCAGAAACTCCTTAATAGTTCAGATATTCTCCAGCTAGATCAATAACATTAACATCTTAGACACAGGATAGAAATGCCTCACACCCTTTTCAAACCAATTTATCTATTACCATGATAGAGATCACGTTAGATAGATAATCCCGATGCTCTCCAACCATGATGATTTCTTTATCATCAAAAATCTTCAATGTTACCTTCTTAGGACCACAATCCAATTTGACTTGATGCTCAACCAACCAATCTATGCCTAATATCAAGTCAAATTCACCGAATGACAGTTCCATCAGATCAGCCGGAAAAAACACCTCTTGTATTTCCAATGGACACCTCTGATAATTCTTATCCACTACCATTAATTGTCCTAAGTGGTTGACTACAGTAATAATACTAGTAGTATTTTCTACCCAGTTCTTAATTTTTTAGATACATTACATGCAACATAGGAGTGTGTAGATCCAATGCAATTAAAGTAAAGTAAGGTAGGAAATGGATAGTGAAGGTACCTGCTATGACATCGGCCATATCTTTGTCCTCTTGGTACCTCAGAGCATAAACTAGAGCACACTGCCTAACCTCTATTTTGTTTGCACCCTAAACTATTGCTTGCTAACCCTGCTCATTATTACCATTCCTATTCGGACCATAGCCCCTCTAAGGTATCAACGCAACCCTTTGTCTTTGTACGCTATTTTGTATTGGAGCTTGCATCTGATTAACCCAACGAGGATAGTCCTTAACTCGGTGGTCAGTCGATCCATAACCAAGACAAGCACCTAATCTTTTCCAACACTTTCCCAGATGTCGCTTATCACATAACCCATATAACGAAATACCACAAACCCCAGCACCAACTGTTACTTTACTCTACTGTAGTTTGACTTTTCTAGCCTGCTTCATAGGTTGCAGATTTGGATCAGTGGGACTAGATTCCTTCTTATTCTAAATCTGTGCTTTATCTTTCTGTTTGTATTCCAAGCACTTAACCTCTTTAGTGATTTTATCCTTCTCAACCAAGTTCTTAAAGACACTTTCTTGATGCGGGGCCACTTGAATTATCAGATCATACCTAAGGCTATCCTCAAAGCGTAGAATCTTATCCTGCTTAGTCGCCACCATACCCAGAGTATAGTGGTTCAACCTTAGAAACTCTACCTCATATTCTGACATAGACATGAATCCTTGCTAAAGTGAAATAATTCCAACTGGCAGGCTTCTACATATATGGTACCCACATATTTCTTCTAAAAGGCCTCTTGGAAATAAGTCCAGGTAATGCACTCAGCCAAAGTACCCCGAATTACTAACTGTCACCAACGATAAGCTTCGTCCCTTAGCAAGGGCACATTACCCTTAAGCTTCTATTCTAGAGTGCAATCCATATCCTTTAGAATTCTCTCAATGGTCTCCATCCAGTATTCTGCCACATAGGGGTTGTTCCAGCAACACCCCTAAACAGCTCTGCCCCATTAGATCGAAGCCTCTCAGCAAAAGGCCTATGATTTCTTGTACCATTTGGGCCCTAGTTACCCTCTATAATACCCTTAACATCTCTTGGGACACAATATAATCCCCAATTCCCTGACTATTGCCCTCAGTGACAGGCGTTTCAATAGTCTTACTAGTCTCGAGGTTGGGCATGTTTCCTAGATAGGATGACTTAGCTTGAGCTACTCGACGGTGCCCTCCACAGCCTCACAAAACAAGGGCTAGTATTCCGTGAGTATTGATTATACTATCTCAGTTTAGGCTTTTTAGATCTTATCTATAGTTTCACAAAGACATAAACACTAGTTACTTTTAGTTTCTAAAGTCATAAAATTTTATGCAATTCTATCCTAGCATTTTTTTATAGTTTGATAGTAACGATACTAATGAAGACGACATCGGAGTCTTCGAGTTAAAATAAATTTTGGCATAATTGCAAAAAAACCCTCAACATTTGGGGGCTTTCGATTTTGTGCCCTTCATTTTTTTATTTTTTGATTGACACCCTCAACGTTACGATTTTTCAGAAATTAGCCCACTTTTAATGGTCAACGTGAGTTGACCGTTCAAACTGTAGGTCAACATAGTAGCCCATGTGGCATGCCACATAAGCGCACGATGTCATATATGACGTCCTCTATTTAACTTTTTTTTTTCATTTTGTTTCCATTTTATTTCTTCTTCCCTCTTTCTCTCTTCCCCTCTAACTGTTGATTCCAGCCATGCATGTGGGGTCTTATGCTCCATTGTTAAAAGCTCATAAAATAAAAGGAGGGCTGCTGGTTACATATCATTTGGTAATTTCAACTTTTGTTTCCTTTTGGCCAATCATATTACTTTGTTTATAATAATAATAACTTGATTTCTTGTTATTGCTTCCTTCCATCTTCTTTCTTTCTTTCCCCGTCCCTCCATCATATCCCTCAAGAAAACACACCCTCACCCTACCCTTCATTTAGATTATAGGAACACGATGCTTGGTGTGAATTTGTAGGAGGGACTTGGGAAATTCTGATACTACGCTGGCAGTTTGTTTTGGCGATGGAGTGCAGCCTATGGGTGCTACCTGAGGATCATCAAAATAATAGTAATAATAAAAATAATAATTTGTGGGGGTTTAGCCATGAAAGTGAACATGATTTGGCTTTAATGGTTAGTGATTGTTTGGAGGATAGCGCCGGAAGCGCCGGTGCCGATTCTTGGTGTAGTAGCGATAGTGATTCTGGATTCTCCGATCTTATCCACCTCGCCGATAAAATATCTGTTAGTATTAACTCTCTCCCCCTTTTAGAAAATTGTGTCTCTCTCTTTTCTTTTCTTTTTTTATTCATATTAACCGGTTGTCCATAATTGGGTGTTTTTGAAATTTTATCTTTTTCATCTTTCGGGTTTCTGAGTTTTGTAAAATTTTTTTGTTGGCTCTGGGTTTTATTTTGGGAAAAAACTAGTTTATTTAAGGAATAAAGGTTGAAATCTAAATTTTGTTCATTTTATTTGAGAGTCTTCATTTTGTTTCTAACTTTTCCAAGGCCAAAATCAAGGAGCTGCAATGTAACGCCATGAGAGAAATGAATTTTGTGGTTATGGATGAGAATTGCAGACTTTTATCTTCATAATATAATCTCTATAAAAATTGCACAAAAGCATGATTATAATCATGGAAATGGAGATTTTTGTATATGAAATGAGCGAACCATATGTTTTGAAGAAAAAAATGGTGTTTGCCAAGAGAGAAAATGAGAGAAAAAAAATGGTAACAACCATGTGTTTTGAAGAAAAAAAAGTGGTGTTTGGCAAGAGAGAAAATGAGAGAAAAAATTTTGTTAAATAGATGACGTTATATATGACGTTGTGTGCTTATGTGGCATGCTACATGGGCTACTATGTTCACCTACAGTTTGATTAACGGTCAACGTGAGTTGACCGTTAAAAGTGGGCTGATTTTTGAAAAAATCGTAACGTTGAGGGTGTCAATCAAAAAATAAAAAGGTTAAAGGTACAAAACCAAAAGCCCCCAAACATTGAGGGTTTTTTTTGCAATTATGCCATAAATTTTTTTGAATACTTTTCAAATAACACACCGTGGCAGGTTTTTCAAAAAAATACCTATTTAAAAAAGATATATGCAGACTCAAAATTTTTGTTTCTTTTAGGTCGAGTTATTGAATTAGACTCTGATACCACCAAATGTAATCTCTCAAACCCTAGCTAGACGTTATGACCGAATCCCGAATGTTACATTAGTCACCGAAATGGCTAAGTAAAAATGTTCGGTTGAAAACTCGATATTTTGTTCAATTTTTGAAAAACTAAGCGCGGCTGCATTAGGTTTGTTAAAATCACTGGTTTTAAATTGACTGCAATTTAAATCCAGTTTCTTTTAAAAGACGCGTCCTTTGAAAATAAAACTCAATTGATTTTTTCGAGAAACCTTTTTAAAAACCTTTGTTTTACCGTTACACAGAGAAATAGAATTGCATTTGATATTCGTAGAAAGATCCATATTTTTAAGTCATATTAGGTCGATTTTTAACTTTGTTCATTTTTCATCAAGAACGCATGCGTCAAAACCTAGTTTAAAAATGTCTCATTCCACAGTCTATACTTAAATAAAAATTACAGTCCCAAAATAATAATCCCAAAATAAATAGAGTAATTAAAAATATTTTATTGATAAACCGTAATATATACATATTTTAATCCCACATTAAGCATACTTTTGGATGATTTATTCATTGAATTGTGGAATTTGGTGCTCTTAATCCTTTAGTTTCATGATTTATACTTAGGAAAGCACCGGAGGATGAAAAGAACAAGAAACGGACCTAAAACGGAGTAAATGGGCCAAATTACGAAATCGACATGGCCTGGGCCCAAGACCACACGTCCGTGCCTCCTTAACAGACCCGAACACGGCCTGGCCACGATTCACACGGGCGTGTGCCATGGGCGTGTCCCTGACGTGACCTGTTTGAATTTCAATCAGATTAGGGTACTTAGAGGCAAAGAAAGCCATTCCAAAAGCCTATATAAGCACCCTAGAGGCCAACCTTCAGGGGGCGTCGAGTTAGGCCGAAGAGCCGAGCTAGAGAGGCCAGGATTGTGGGATTTACTCAAAGAAAGCCAGTTGATTCATCTCAAGAAGCCGGAGTCATACTCAAGACGGAAGATCTTCCCTTCAATTTCCTTCAGGGGTTTTTAGGGTTTTTCTTATGTTTTGTTTTATATTTTCTTCTAAGATGTATTCTTTTATTATTATAAACTAAACCCTCAAATACCTGAGGGGGATGAAACCTAAGACGGATCTTGTTATTTTTTTTTGAACTATATGATAAATACTTGATTTGTTCTTAATTATGTGTTCTTAATTCTTGCTTTGATATTTCAGGATATTGATTCAAGTATTGATGTGCTTAGGCAGTGGAGCAAAAGTCCCTGTTTAAGAGTAGATCTAGCATAATTAAGCAAAGTTGATCGCAACCCTAGAAATAGGATGAGGAAAATCTGCCGGATTAGGGTCAAACCTAATATGGGAGTCCATAGATCGAGTTAATGCAATTCTAGGGGTTTTAATTAGAAGGAGATTTTAATTAATCAACCTAGGGTTAGACGTTAGTAGCCTCGAGAGAGATATTAATATACATTAGGGAATCCTACGGATCAAGTCAAGTGAATAAATCGTCTGGTTCAGAGTTAAATAACAAGTGAAGTCTAGGTGGAGTCTTCCTCGGGTATTGTCTTAATCAATTGGTTTTTCCCACAAGTATTTCCCCAATTCATTCGCTTTGTCTTAGCATCTTTAGCTTAATAGTTAGTTAATTTTAGATTAATTAATAATTCCCTTAATTTCTAGGCTAAATAATAAAAAGAAAGTTAGTATTAGTACTTTTGGTTCCTTTGGGTTCGACAATCCGGTCTTGCCACTAAGCTATACTACTGTTCGATAGGTGCGCTTGCCTCAATTGTTGTCATAGTTAGTTTCTAGGCTCAATCATTCTTTTTATAAATTTTTAAGACTCTGACACACGATCAAGTTTTTGGCGCCGTTGCCGGGGAACTAAAATATTAAGAACGCTCAATTTTTATTACTTTAGCCATTTTTATTTTTGCAATTTGTTTTTTATTTTGCTTTTAACTTTGCTAATTTTCCCTCTTTTATTTGTTCTTAGCAGGTACCTCTAGTTTATGACTAGAAGGAACCTGACAGGACCCCTAATTTACGACAGTGATATTGAAGGCACTGTTTGCAAAAATCGTAGAGAGATAAGGCGAAGCTTAAATTACATAGAAGAAGAGCAAGTAGTCGAAACCAATACTACCGAAGAGATGGCTGAGAATAATCCTCTACCTCAAGAAGTAGCCGAAAATCATGCTCCTCGAACTATGTATGATTACGCTAAACCTAATTTAACAGGAACTGAGTCAAGTATTGTTAGACCTGCTATTGCTGCAAATAATTTTGAACTAAAACCTAACACTGTTCAGATGATACAACAATTTGTTCAGTTTGATGGTTTGCATGATGAAGATCCAAACAATCACTTGACGAATTTCCTAGCATTTTGCGATACTTTCAAAATAAATGGCGTTTCTGATGATGCCATTCGTCTTTGGTTATTTCCCTTTTCTTTGAGGAATAAAGCTAAACAGTGGTTGAATTCTCTTCCACGAGGGTCGATCACTACATGGGAATAAATGACCGAAAAGTTTTTGTTAAAATATTTTCCACCGGCTAAAACGACCAAGTTAAGGAATGATATCTCTTCTTTTGTGCAGATAAATTTAGAGACACTTTATGATGCATGGGAGAGATACAAAGATTTATTGAGAAGGTGCCCACACCATGGATTACCCTTGTGGCTACAGGTCCAAACTTTTTACAACGGTGTGAACCCTTCAACTAGGCAATTGATTGATTCAGCCACCGGCGGAACCCTGAACAACAAAACACCTGAGGCTGCCTATGAATTCATTGAAGAGATGTCACTGGATAACTATCAGTGGCACGTCACAAGGACCAAGTCAACAAAAGTAGCCAGTCTTTTCAACCTCGATGCAGTAACCATGCTATCAAACCAGGTAGAACTTATAAATAAAAAGATTGATGGCGTATGTGATTCTTTGCAGGTACATCCAGTCATGCAGTGCAATATGAATAGAGAAGGGATGAACAACACAGACTGTCCACCTTACAACCCGAGCACTAAGAACGACTAAGTTCACTTTATGGGTAACAATTTTAAATCTCAAAATAACCCTTATAGTAATACTTATAATCCAGGTTGGAGGAACCACCCCAATTTTTCATGGGGTGGTCAAGGAAACCAGAGACAACAACCCCCTCCAAATTTCCAACAACAGCCCTACCCATAAGAAAAGAAGCCGAACCTTGAGGAGATACTGACAAAATTCATCATAGTGTCAGAAACTCATCTTCAAAACACCGAGACAACACTTAAGAATCAACAAGCATTGGTTCAGGGGATCGAGAACCAATTAGGGCAACTCGCTAAGCTGATCTCTGAACGACCACAAGGTAGCTTGCCAAGCAACACTGAAACTAACCCCAAGGAGCAACTTCAAGCCATAACCGCTCACGATAGTGAAGGGTTAGATGAGCCCAAATTAAGCCAAGAGAATTTGGTAGGGAAAGGTAAGGTTGAGGTAAACCATGATAAGCCAAAACCGGTAATTAAAGAGTACCAACCTCGTATACCATACCCGGATGCGATGAAGAAGGACAACACAGACGAACAATTCGGTAAATTTCTTAAACTTTTAAAGAAATTACATATTAACTTACCGTTTCTTG
Source organism: Gossypium australe (assembly GCA_005393395.2). Lineage (NCBI taxonomy): Eukaryota > Viridiplantae > Streptophyta > Magnoliopsida > Malvales > Malvaceae > Gossypium > Gossypium australe. The sequence continues at coordinate 19,154,022 of CM016616.1, forward strand.
AAGCTCTTTCGCAGATGCCAGATTCGAGGAAATTTTTAAAAGAACTCTTGACAAACAAGCGGAAGTTAGACGAGTAATCGCATGTGGAATTAAACGCAGTGTGCTCAGCAATGTTGCAAAATAAACTACCACAAAAATTAAAAGATCCAGGGAATTTTACAATTCCATGCTTAATTGGTAGTTTATCTGTTGATAATGTTTTAGCTGATTTAGGGGCAAGCATCAATGTTATGCCTTATAAATTGTTTAAACAACTAGGTCTAGGGAAACCCAAACAAACTAGGATGAACATTCAATTAGCTGATAAAACTATTAGAATTCCTAGGGGTATAATTGAAGATGTTCTTATGAAAATTAATAAATTCGTATTCCTAGAAGACTTTGTCGTTTTAGACATGGATGAGGACAATAGTATCCCCTTGATTTTAAGAAGACCTTTTTAGCAACTGCCAGGACTAAAATTGATGTTAGCGTAGGTGAACTCATACTTTGTGTAGGTGACGAATAAATCAGTCTTCAAGCTCTCGACTCAGCTAGGACATCGATTAGTTAAGGTGAGAATATAAATTCTATTAATAACCATTCGGTTAAACTTTCTTTTCAGGAAGCACCACGAAACTACACATCTGAGCCAAATCCTAGAGCTCATGCCAACGAGCAAATAACTCATCAGGAACGAAGCCTTCAGATCGATGAGCTAGACGAGTGGAAGACACATTTTAAGGAAAAATTAGGAATACACAAAGCAGAACCAACACCATTCCGTGGGACAAACGAATTTAAGATCAGAGATCAGGTATTGTTAGATAAGGCAGACCCTCGAATACCTCATCCTGACCCTAATACAAACAAGGAAATCTCTTTTAGGGTACTCAAGGTTTTCCCATACGGAACAGTCGAGGTAACTAGTCCTATATTTGGCACTTTCAAAGTAAATGCTACTCGACTTGAACTATATACTGATAATAGAACTGATAGCATGAGAAAGGACTTTCGACTCATGAAACCACCATGATTATGCGAATGAGAGGTAAGTCTAGCTTAAGACTTTAAACAAGCGCTTCTCGGGAGGCAACCCGAGTACTAACCCCATTAATTTTTACATTTTTTATTTTTACTCTTATTTTTCCTTTTTAGTACCTAACTATAAACTAACCAAAGTGCAGATTTCCATACCACACGGCCTTGCACATGGCCGTGGCCGTGGTCGTGTGGATACTACGTATTTCCGTACTAACATGGTAGAGATAGTATGAAACAGAACGAAAAATATCTTCAAGCCACGACCCTCCATTGAGCGCCACGGCCGTGCGATACAGCTGTGGTCGACACTGTTTTAGAAACACGGGAGTGGCGACCTGCCCATGGGCGTGGGAGAACGAACGTAGCACAACACGACCGTGCGAGACGGCCGTGTAACTCAACACACCCACAGTACACAGGCGTGGGGATGTACCAGATTTGAATTCTCTATTTAAAACACCCATCTCCCCTTCTTACCCACTCCCTATTCCTCTTCTTCTTCCATATCCTTACACCCCCTCTCCATTTTCATTATCATTTGTTCTTCATTCTCCTAACTCTTGTTCTAACAATCACCATGTCGAAGAAGTGAAAGGGCCCTAGCACAATCTCCCCATGTGAGACTGATCTACATAAGTTCATGCTGGCCGCTTCATTAACTCGACAAGACAAAGACCCTTGAGTCCATTTAACTTTTCTTTTTCTTTTCTCTTCTCCTTTATTTTCCTTCTCTTTATCTTTCTTGTCTTTAATTTTTATTCTTTCATTTTGTTTTCTTTGATTTAGGTTCTAAAGGCTGTTAGGGAATCACCACACCAAGCCTTAGAAATCACACCCACCTCGTCAACCATCCAACAATAAGGACTTTGCAGTCCATTCATCTTTTCTTTTAGTTTTATTTCAATTTTTACACTCTTTCTTTTTATCTTTCTTGTCTTTAAATATATATTTAGTATATTTTGAATTATTATCATTATTTCCTAGCTAATTCTTCACGAGCTTCCCAATTTCTTCATCTAGCACAGAGATTGCCGGCGGCCATCACACCACGACACTCCCAACTCAAGGAAGCCATCCAAATTCAGGAAGTTTCACCTCTCCCGATCTCTTAAATTTCATATATATCTTTGTACATTGAGGGAAATGTACATCTTAAGTGTGGGGGGTGAATATTTATTTCGAGAAAGTGCCTAACTTTCTGCATTATTCTTATATCCCTGAATTATGCCTCGAATTATATCTTGTCTTTAAGTAATTTTCTCATATTACTAATTAGAATGAAATTTCTTCTGATTTATGATGTGTATTGATATGTTTTGGATTAATACATTGATAATTGTGCCGTGATGATTTAAACTTTAGGAGACTAGAGAATCAAGCATTATAAGTCTATTTTCAAAAAAAATTAAAATTTTGTTAGGTTGTCTACCTGAATCTAATTATTACCTTGAAGTTTGAAATTTACAAATTTGATATCAAAAACCCATAATTTCTGTGAGATTTTGAGCCATTTAGAGCATACATTCTTTCATGCTCACTTTTTAATTATGAGTGTGTCAACATTGATTTGTTATTCTAGAACTTGCTTCGATTATACATGTCAGGACCACATTATTGATTTGATATACAAAGATGATAAAGGCACTTGGGATCTAACCCACTCACTCCATTAAAAAGCCTACCTTCACAATTAACCCCTAGTGAACCCCTTTTGATCCTAACAACTCTTTTATTGATCACCCACTAATATTAACCTAAAACCCATCTTGTATTTGTTATCACCATTCCTTGGCTCCCTTTTTGTCGAGATTTGATTTTGAGCAGTTGCCTAACTATATTCTATTTTTCAGTTGTTAAATTTCTTTCTCATTATTGTAATTATGTGTTCTAAAAAAAACGAAGTATATACATTATTAGTTCTATGATCAAGTGAGCTTATATGTTTAAAATTCCATAGATTGAGAAGAAGCTCTTATTATTTGTGAAGTTGTAATTGATGTAATTATTCAAGTATTAGTTTATTTTTCTAGTTAGGTAAATTGTAAATTCAATCTTGATTCTAACCCTCTAATTCAACCTTTATCCACACCTTTAACCCAAGCCCCATTATAACCTTTTTTAAGACCTTTTGATTTGTGTATCATCTCATTTTACAGTGGTGGAGATTTGATTTTCAGGTAAGCCTATGGATTAACTTTTCATGTTCGACTTTTGAGTGCTTAATTTTGAACCTTAAACACTTTGAGTGATTTGAGTGAATCTTTAGTGAGGATGTCAACTCTTGTCTATTTTGAATTAAAGGTGATTATTTAGGTAAGGGAAAACACCTATATTTTCATGCTACAAAAACTACGACTTTGATTGTTTGATCTTTATGACCCTTTTACTTAAATTATCAATGTATGAATTATCTTTGAATTATGATGAAACATTGTTGTTAAATATTATGAATCAAGGAAGGTCATTTTAACTGTGAGTTGAGAACTTTGCTTGAGGACAAGCAAATGCTTAAGTGTGGGGGTATTTGATAAACTATAATATATACATATTTTAATCCCACATTTAGCATACTTTTGGATGATTTAGTCCTTGAATTATGGAATTTGGTGCTCTTAATCCTTAATTTCATGATTTTTACTTAGGAAAGCACCGGAGGATGAAAAGAACAAGAAACGGGCCTAAAACAGAGTAAATGGGCCAAATTACAAAATTGACACGGCCTGGGCCCAAGACCACACGGCCGTGCCTCCTTAACAGAACCAAACACGGCCTGGACACGATTCACACGGGCGTGTGCCATGGTCGTGTCCCTGACGTGACCTGTTTGAATTTCACTCGGATTAGGATACTTAGAGGCAAAGAAAGCCATTCCAAAAGCCTATATAAACACCCTAGAGGCCAACCTTCAGGAGACGTTTTAATTAGAAAGAGATTTCAATTAATCAACCTAGGGTTAGACGTTAGTAGCCTCGAGAGAGGTATTAATATACATTAGGGAATCCTACGGATCAAGTCAGGTGAATAAATCGTCTGGTTCAGAGTTAAATAACAAGTGAAGTCTAGGTGGATTGTTCCTCGGGTATTGTCTTAATCAATTGGTTTTTCCCACAAGTATTTCCCCAATTCATTCTCTTTGTCTTATCATCTTTAACTTAATAGTTAGTTAATTTTAGATTAATTAATAATTCCTTTAATTTTTAGGCTAAATAATAAAAAGAAAGTTAGTATTAGTACTTTTGGTTCATTTGGGTTCGACAATCCGGTCTTGCCACTAAGCTATACTACTGTTAGATAGGTGCGCTTTGCCTCAATCGTTGTCATAGTTAGTTTCTAGGCTCGATCATTCTTTTTATAAATTTTTAAGACTCTGACACACGATCATTTATTGCCAGAAAATTCGAAATGAGACTTCCGTACGCCGAGCCCCAGCCTAATCCTGAGGGTTATTTGTATGGAGTAAACTAGGGGGTGAGTTTTAAAAGCCCAATGTGAGTTTAAGCAATATAAGCATTCAATCAGTCAAATAGGCACACAATTATTAGAACAGCTCAAACAATTTATCATGACATTACAACATATGAATATGACATGCTCAATGATACAATGAAATGGTCTTACCCATCCATCTGCTACACATCACGAGTTTTCCAGAACATGTCATCCAAACTCCAAAAGAGTGAAAGCTGAAGCTCGACGTGGTTAAAACCAACAGTAATAGTTTGTAGATAAAACTGCCAGTAAAATGCGATAAATCGCCTAATCTTCTCGGCACTTCATTGTAGTGAACTGATAATAATATTGCAGACTTTAAATACCGTCGATACTCCATGGAACTCCTCCATCAACCTCAAATACCCAAACCCATGCAATTCAATATGACATATCAATCATGTAGCATATCATGCTTTCTGTAATTGTGTCGGTATAATGGCATGTTTAACAGACATGCCAATATTCGACGTCGATGTATGCTTTACATATTTTTCATTGAACGATAACAATGGCATGCTTACTTGGTTTCATACAATCAATATCAATCATGGCATAAAAATGCAACTTAATCAGTGTTTCAAAATCTAGCATGCTATACATGCATTCAATACACAATTTCATTACCCAAACAGGACCTTTAACAAACAGTCTTTCTAATTGATTACGTACCTTGCTTGACACCTCACTTATTTCCACTTATGCCATTCGACCAAACCAAAACCAGCAAGCAAATTTATCATTTTAGTATATATTATATGATTTTCAAGTTAACTAGACATAAGGGAAGACCCACACTTGTTAATGCTAATCCAAACTTTATTGCTCTCCCACAACTCTTACGCTTGAATTCTAGATAGCTCCAACTTGGATCTGTACCAAATAAAGTTTTAATCATAATAATCAGCCCCCAATGCCAATGTTAACCTAAAACTTCTAATCTAAAGTTGAAAATTAATGCTTACCGTAGCTAACTTATGACGGCTTTGCAAATGGACTTCCCAATGCTACGATTGATCAGTATGGTTTGGATCTAGATCTTGAACATTCAAACACCAAAGAAAAACTTGTAAGATTCGACCATAACAGAATATGAAAAGAAGGGAAAAATCTAGATTTGAAAGAAATAAAGTAAAATTTTTACTTTTACTCTACTTGCTCAGATCCGTGACGACAAAAAAATAATGAAGAGTAGAGGAAGAGAATCAAAAGGCCATCGACGAAAAAGATGGTGGTTCACAAGGACAGCGAAAATGGAGAAGAAAAGGGATTGCAGAGGTGCGACAATGGTAGTAAAAAACAACAGTAAAATAAAATAGGAGACAAGGGGAGTTGGTGTTTAATGGGGCAGCACAAAGAGGAAGAAAAGGAAAAATATTCAGAGAAATAGTTAGGTAATAGGGAAGGGCCGACAAGGGGAAGCAAAAAGTGGGAAAATTTTGACAAGTGGGAGCTAAAAATAATATTTAAAACTAAGGGGCGACACCTAGGATTTTCTGGGCAAAAATTCGATAAATAAAAATTATACGAGTAAGGGGAATTGAACTCGAGTCTCAAGGATAACTCTACTATTTCTTTACCATTAGGCTAACTACTCAATCTTGCTATAATTTTACAACATTTTCAATTAGAAATTCGGGATATGACACTATTTTTTAAGAATTACGAGCTTTATCGATCTTTATAGGGAGAACTTACTTTCCTACTAAAAGTAAGTAAATCGTTTCTTTTGTCTGTTTTTTTTGTTTGTGTTGCTCGAGTCCACATTCGACATGATTTGTGGAACGATGATTATAGAGAAGGTCATTTGGTTAAAAGCAAGGATCGACTAAATCTGTCTCACACAAAGCACAAGTACTATTCCGGTGTAGGGTTTATTATTATAAATATAACAAAAAGACTTGATTTTTAAAAATTTTAAAACTTTCACTATAACTATAAAAATTATTTCCTTAATCGATTTTTCCAACAACCCAAAAACACTACCCCTATCTTTATACACCCAAGAGCCATATAGAATATGAATTCCTAAATTTCAGAAAATGCTACTATGATGAAATTATTCCAAGTAAAAGGGCACCCTCCATAAATAATGAATGCAAATGATCCAAATGCCAAAACACAACAAGAAATTTGGAATCTTTTAAAGCTTTATGTAGTTTTTATTTGTTTTGAAAATCAAATTGGGTTATTTTTTGAGGACTATTACTTTATAATGACTTCAAATGATAATATGTAATGAGTCAAAGGTTTAGATCTTGATGAAAAATTGCGATGCTGCCTTTTATTAGTCTAGTGATCGTGTCGTGAATCTTTTATGTTTTAGGAGTGTTTTACGTATTTATATATATACTGATTTAGGAGTGTCCTGAAATTTTGGTAAATAAAATTAGTAATTGCAAATTAATTTTTATTGATATATTTAAAAGTAATTGTTTTATATGTATAAAATTTACGCAAATTCTTTATAAGTTGTATTTCTCAACAAGATAGCTTATCATATTGGAAGTTAGTCTTAAGAAACATGTGAGAGAACTTAAATAATAGAATTAGTTCAAACTATTATTTTCACAAGTTATATAATTTTGGTCCACTAATATTTTAATTATATATTGGGTAATAAATTTTGGTCCACTAATAATATAAATTTGGACCAATTATAAATGCGAAACCCACTAGAAAAAAGCCAAAGGTGAACAACTTGATATCATTTTCCTCTATGTGCTAAAAAGAGGTGAAGCGAGAAAATGTTTTTTAGGTGGATTGAAATTAAATTGTAAATTTTTACAATACTAAAAATGTATTTTCACCATTTTAATAGCCTATATCTTTATAATTTCTAAATGATTAAATGAAATTTTTATCTTTTACCTTTTTACTTTTTTAGAGGGGGTCGAGTGTCGGGTAAGGGTCCCACTATGTGGGAGACCCTTAAAACATGCAATGTTTTATGGCAATTTTTTTTTTGTTTTTTCTTTGGCTTTTATCATTTTATTTTTGTCTTATACATGTGGTGTGGCCAGCATATTTTAACGGGTGAGAGAGCTGAAAAATCAGATTTGAAAAGAGGAGAAAAACTAGAGAGAAAATAGAAGGGAGAAACAGAGAGTTTTGAAGCTTGAAAATCAGTTTTTCAAGTTTGGAGCAGCTGTGATCAACTCTTCGATCGGAGGTCCATCCGTGGTTCGATTGAGCTGATTTTTTGACAGCAGCTAGGCGACAGGGTGTTCTTGACTTTGTACGGTCAGATTTTTCATCCGAGTCCTGTAGCGCCAGTAATACTCGTTTTACAACAGCCACGTTTTTGGTGATGTTCTCCTATTTTTCTCTCTTTTGCTAAAGATTACATATTGTTAGTCTTGTTGGAGTTGAATGCTTGTTGTAGGCTTGATATTGTAATCTTGTAGCTGAACATTTGATTATAGTGGAGCTTTTAATCGGACTTTAAAGTCCCGTGGTTTTTTACCCTTGATTAAGAGGGGTTTTCCACGTAAAAATATCGGTGTCTCTATTTATCATTTTCGTTGCGGTTGCATTGGTTAATTTGTGGTTGATTAAGGTTGCTAGAGAACATATTTTTGTGCTATTGTGCTTGCCATAATATTTGACTGGAGTAATAGGGAGAGAAAGAACACCGGTTTTGCTTCCGCTTTGTTTCGGTTGTTCGGTTTCTTCCCAACAAACTGGTATCAAGAGCTCGGTTATTCTGTCAAATAATTATGGAAATCAATACGAGCAAGATGATTATGTTGAATGGCACAAATTATCAACTTTGGCGGAATAAAATGAAGGACTTGTTGTTTGTGAAGGCTCTGCATCTTCCGGTCTTTGCTACTCAAAAACCCGATTCGAAAAGTGATGAAGAATGGGAATTTGAGCATCAACAAGTGTGTGGCTTTATTCGGCAATTTGTTGAAGAAAATGTTTACAACCACATTGATCAGGAGACACATGCTCGAACATTTTGGGAAAAGCTTGAAAGCTTGTATGCTTCGAGGTCGGGCAATAACAAGTTATTTTTGCTAAAGAAAATGATGGCGTTGAAATACAAAGAAGGAACGTCTATTGCTGACCATGTGAGTGAATTCCAGAGTGTGATGAATCAGTTGCTTGGTATGGGTGTCAAATTTGATGACGAGATTTTAGGGCTTTGGTTGCTTGCTACTCTACCAAACTCTTGGGAGACTTTCCGGGTTTCGCTCATTAATTCTGCCCCAAAGGGTATTATTACCTTGGATTTGGCTAAGAGTGGTGTGTTGAATGAAGAGGTCAGAAGACGATCTCAGGGTTCTACATCACAGTCCGAGGTGTTGGTTACCGAGAACAGGGGAAGGAACAGAGACAAAGATGGAAAGAGTAGAGATAAAGGCCGAAGCAAGTCAAGATCGAGATACAAGAATCTTGAGTGTCATCATTGTGGTAAGAAAGGCCATATCAAGAAATACTGTTTCAAGTGGAAGAAAGAGAACAAATGTGGTGATAAACACGATCGGAACGATGATGAAAAATCCGAGCGTGTTGCTACTGCTACTCGTGAAGATCTGTTGGTCATTCGTGATGAGAATTTGGTCAACCTAGCATGTGACGAGACCAGTTGGGTGATTGATACTGGTGCATCAATTCATGTCACATCGAGGAAGGATTTCTTCACATCTTATACTCCTGGTGATTTTGGGGTACTGAAGATGGGTAATGACGGTTTGGTTCCGGTTGTTGGTATGGGAGATGTTAACTTGGTGAGTAACAATGGAACAAAGTTAACTCTCAAGGATGTCAGACATGCACCGGATATCCGTCTGAATTTGATTTCTGCAGGAAAGCTTGATGATGAGGGATTCTGTAACACTTTCAGTGATGGGCAGTGGAAGCTGACTAAAGGCTCCTTGGTTGTGGCTCGAGGAAAGAAGTGCTCAAATTTATATTTGATGCAAGCTTCAGCTTCTCGAGAGACGGTGAATGTGACAGTGAATGACAGCTCAACAGGGTTGTGGCATAAACGACTCAGTCACATGAGTGAGAAGGGGCTTAATTGTTTAGCGAAGAAGAATCAACTTTCGGGGTTGAAGAATGCTACACTGAAGAATTGTGCTCATTGTCTAGCAGGAAAGCAGAGAAGAGTTTCTTTTAGAAGCCGTCCTCCTCATAGAAGATCAGAGCTTCTAGAGTTGGTCCATTCAGATGTTTGTGGTCCGATAAAAGTAAGATCACTTGGCGGTGCACTTTATTTTGTGACTTTCATTGATGTCTGTTCAAGAAAGCTATGGGTTTACACTTTGAAGTCTAAAAATCAAGTCTTTGAGGTGTTTAAACAGTTTCATGCATCAGTTGAAAGAGAAACAGGGAAGAAGTTGAAGTGCATTCGTACTGATAATGGTGGCGAATACACAGGGCCATTCCATGAGTATTGTCTGCGACAGGGAATCAGACATCAGAGAACACCACCAAGGACTCCACAATTAAATAGGTTAGCTGAAAGAATGAACCGAACACTGATTGAGAGAGTCAGATGTTTGTTGTCAGATTCAAAGCTGCCAGGATCATTTTGGGCTGAAGCTTTGAATACGGTGACACATGTGATAAATCTGTCTCCTAGTGTTCCTTTGCGAGGTGATGTGCCAGACAGAGTTTGGTTTGGCAAAGACGTGTCATATGATCACCTACGTGTGTTCGGTTGTAAAGCGTTTGTTCATGTTCTAAAGGATGAAAGATCCAAATTGGATGCCAAGACTCGACAATGCATCTTCATTGGTTATGGTCTAGATGGTGAGTTTGGTTATAGACTCTATGATCCCGTTCAGAAGAAACTCGTGAGAAGCAGAGATGTTGTCTTCATTGAGGATCAGACCATTGATGACATTGATAAGACGGAGAAAGCGAATTCACAAGACAATGGTGATTTGGTCGATGTGAATCCAGTTCCCCTAAACTCTTCACCAGGTCCTATCCAGGATGATGTGCATGGTGATGTTACTGATGACCATCAGGATATAGGTGACTTTGATGCTCCCATGGATGATGTTGTGAATGATCAACAACAAGCACCTATAGCTCCACCAACAGTTCCACTTCGAAGGTCTTCCAGAGATCGACGATCTTCTGTTAGGTATTCTTCTGATGAATATGTTCTTTTAACAGACGGGGGAGAACCTGAATGTTATGAAGAGGCTATGGAGAGTGAATGCAAAGATCAGTGGGTTGAAGCGATGAAAGATGAACTTCAATCCTTGCATGAAAACCATACCTTTGAGTTGGTGAAATTGCCCAAGGGTAAAAGAGCCTTGAAGAATCGGTGGGTTTACAGGTTGAAGCAAGAAGAGAAGTCTTCATCTCCACGATACAAGGCTAGATTGGTCGTCAAGGGTTATACTCAGAAAAAGGGGGTTGATTTTGAAGAAATATTTTCTCTGGTTGTGAAAATGTCCTCTATTAGAACTATACTGAGTTTGGCAGCCTGTTATGACTTAGAGGTTGAACAAATGGACGTGAAAACTGCTTTTCTTCATGGTGACTTGGAAGAAGAACTTTACATGGAGCAGCCAGAGGGGTTTGTTGCACAAGGGAAAGAAGACTACGTGTGCAGATTGAAGAAGAGCTTGTATGGTTTGAAGCAAGCTCCAAGGCAATGGTATAAGAAGTTTGAGTCTGTTATGGGGGAGCAAGGCTACAAGAAGACTACTTCTGATCATTGTGTGTTTGTTAAGAGATTCTCTGGTGATGATTTTATAATCCATTTGCTTTATGTTGATGACATGCTTATTGTTGGTCAGAATGCTTCTAGAATTGAGAAGTTGAAGCAAGAGTTGAGTAAATCCTTTGCAATGAAGGATTTGGGGCCAGCAAAGCAAATTCTTGGCATAAAGTTGACACGTGATAGAAAGGCCAAGAAATTATGGTTATCACAAGAGAGGTACATTGAGAAAGTACTTCAAAGGTTCAGCATGGACAAAGCTAAAGCGGTGAGCACTCCCTTTGCTACGCATTTCAGATTGAGTATTAGGCATAGTCCTTCCACAGAAAAGGAGAAGGAAGAGATGCAGAAAATTCCTTACTCTTCAGCCGTGGGGGGTCTGATGTATGCAATGGTTTGCACGAGACCAGACTTGGCTTATGCCGTTGGTACAGTCAGTCGTTTTCTTTCTAATCCAGGCAAAGAGCATTGGAATGCAGTGAAGTGGATTATGAGATATCTTCGTGGCACTTCCAACATGAAACTTTGTTTCGGCAATGAAAAACCTGTTCTTGTTGGTTATACAGATTCAGACATGGCCGGAGATATTGACTCGAGGAGATCTACTTCAGGTTACTTGATCACTTATGCAGGGGGAGCTGTGGCATGGCAATCGAGATTACAAAAGTGTGTTGCATTGTCCAGCACCGAATCAGAGTTCATTGCAGCAACTGAAGCGTGCAAGGAGATGCTTTGGATGAAGAAGTTTATGCATGAGCTCGGTTTTACTCAGGAAAAGTATGTCCTGTATTGTGATAGCCAGAGTGCTATTTATCTTGGTAAGAACTCAACTTTTCATGCTAGATCTAAGCATATTGATGTGAGGTACCATTAGATACGAGATGTTCTTGAAGCTAAGTTGTTAGAGCTTGAAAAGATACATACTGATGATAATGGTGCTGATATGTTGACGAAGGCTTTACCAAGAGGAAAGTTTGAAGCATGTTGTTTGATCTCCGGTATGGAGGCATTCCCCACATAGTTGGAGGGGGAGATTTGTTGGGTAAGGGTCCCACTATGTGGGAGACCCTTAAAACATGCCATGTTTTATGGCAATTTTTTTGTTTTTTCTTTGGCTTTTATCATTTTATTTTTGTCTTATACATGTGGTGTGGCCAGCATATTTTAACGGGTGAGAGAGCTGAAAAATCAGATTTGAAAAGAGGAGAAAAACTAGAGAGAAAATAGAAGGGAGAAACAGAGAGTTTTGAAGCTTGAAAATCAGTTTTTCAAGTTTGGAGCAGCTGTGATCAACTCTTCGATCGGAGGTCCATCCGTGGTTCGATTGAGCTGATTTTTTGACAGCAGCTAGGCGACAGGGTGTTCTTGACTTTGTACGGTCTGATTTTTCATCCGAGTCCTGTAGCGCCAGTAATACTCATTTTACAGCAGCCACGTTTTTGGTGATGTTCTCCTATTTTTCTCTCTTTTGCTAAAAATTACATATTGTTAGTCTTGTTGGAGTTGAATGCTTGTTGTAGGCTTGATATTGTAATCTTGTAGCTGAACATTTGATTATAGTGGAGCTTTTAATCGGACTCTAAAGTCCCGTGGTTTTTTACCCTTGATTTAGAGGGGTTTTCCATGTAAAAATATTGGTGTCTCTATTTATCATTTTCGTTGCGGTTGCATTGGTTAATTTGTGGTTGATTAAGGTTGCTAGAGAACATATTTTTGTGCTATTGTGCTTGCCATAATATTTGACTGGAGTTATAGGGAGAGAAAGAACACCGGTTTTGCTTCCGCTTTGTTTCGGTTGTTCGGTTTCTTCCCAACATCGAGGCCCTTGCTAGCCCTCTTATCTACGCCCCTGGTGGTAAGAATGCGAACCTTTTAAAAGTGAAGTAACAAATTGTGTTCAACAACTTGCACGTCTTCCAGCCATTAGTTGAAAGTTTCTTTTCAAAAAATGAGATCAAGACAAAGTGGATGCTCTTAAAGATATGATTTTACATATTCAAGATTTTCTTGTTGTTCTAAATACAAAAATTGGTGAGCGTTGGTCGAATTTTATTTGATTAGCTTGATCAAGTTTAGTAATCTAATATTCTATATTTTTTATTTGATATTAAGATAAGTTTAATTTCACAAACAACGAATATCTTTATGTGATAAAATAAGTGCAAACTCAGTGTAAAAATTCATATTACCATTTATACCAAAACTATGGCAAGAGTTTTCTGGATCGAAATGATTAGTAATAATTTACTATCAATAAATCAACTACAAATAAATTTAAAGAAATTTACTTATTTAATAAAATTTATTTTTTAGTTTACTACTGGGGGCTCTAATGGCAATAGTTTAAATATCTTGTGAATGTATGGCAGTTGGAGGATTCTAGTGCCTTTGACATTTTGTAAGGTAGCAATAATAATGTACTTTAGAGAAAAACTTTATATATTAATTTTATTGAAAAATAATTTGGAGAAAAAATTGACAATTTCTCTCTGTGGTGTCATTGAGAATGCTTGAGTGGTGATGGCGATCGAAACACCAAAAAAGTGCGATTTAAAGATACTGCTTCAAGCTCGGATTTAGAGATGGCCATGGATGTGAATCATTTACCGTCCTCTTCCTAGAAAAATATGCTCTTGGGTAAAGGATTAAATAATCAAAAAAGGGAGAACAAGGTAGGTAATCTTGAAGCGGATGATGATTTTGTTTTACTCGATGTTGATATTAAAAAATCGTCTATTAATGGAGTTCCGTCAATTGAGTTTTCGAGTTATATTAATCAGTTTTTAATCAAAGAAATGTCTACATCTAACACCCCAAACCCGGTCTATGCGTTAAGACCAAATTTGGTATGCCACACAAATCGATCAAACTTTCAGTCATCTAATGATTTTTAAGAAAACCGATCTTTCTAAATGATTTTTTTTAAATGGAGTTTATCAAAACCGAGATTTATTTGAAATTTATGATTTTAAAACATAAGAGTTTAAAATTCGATTTTCAGGGAAATAATTGATTAAATTTTAAAAGAAATTTAAAAGAATTCAAAAGGGATTTGAAAACAAGATTCATAAAAGAGTTTTTACAGAAATTTTTACGAGTTAATGATTTTTGAGAAAAACCCTTTTTTTTATACGTAAGTTTAAGAAAACTTTTATAAAAGTTTTAACAGCCACGTTTACGTATCTAGAACATAATAAAGTCCATCCACGAGATAAAATCCTTAAAACAATACATAGAGGCCTTATTACATCACCAAAATAGTAATTAAGTAAAAATACTAAATAGTAGTTTAAAGTTCATAAAAACCATCATTTGAAGTATGGCCTCCACGCGAAGTCATCCTCGGCCTAAGCCACCGTCAATTATCATTACCTGAGAAGGGTAAGAAAAATAGGGTGAGTTACTTAGAACTCAATGTGTAACCAGCTTACCGCGTTCACTGGGCCAACACCATATAAGCACTAAGTTGGGCTTGAGCCCATTTACAAATGTACAATTTATATATAAATAATATATAATGCATGTGATATGCAAATCCCAACCAAGCCTAAATTCCATCCGCTACACACCACCCGTACCAACCAACACACCTGTGGGGATCAAGTCAACCCACCCCGCCAACAGACCAATCGCAGGCATAAAGCCATTAATATATTTGTGGAAGAGGCACCGAACTAGATTGTGACAGAGTCACCGAACTGGACTGTGGCAACAGGCCTTTCTTCTCTTCGTCAATTATCCCAACCCATGCAGTCATGTATATATATATATATTCATATGATAAATTTCAACAAAAAGCCCATAATACAAGTTATCAATTTGGCCCATTATTCAAAATAGCATTTTAGCCCATATATCGATCTAGCAATTTTGGCCCATATAACAAATACCAAGCGGCCCATATAGCAACATATCACATTTGGCCCATAAAGGGTATTTTTGTAATTTGGTCCGTAGGGATATTTCGTAATTCAACCCATTAGGGGCATTCTCGTAATTCGGTAATCGTACCCACTAAGGGTAATTCGGTAATTTACCCTCTAAGGGTATGATGGAAATTTTCGCAATCTAGGCTTAATTGCTAATTTGAGGCATAAAAATCAAAACTGTAAATCTGCGTCGTACTGACTAAACTGACTATAACTCGAGTTGGGAAACTCGAAATATAAATCAATAAATTTTCCTTGAATCTAGACTCGTATATCTTTCTACTATAGTTTTTCCAGATTTTTTTACTTATCCAATTAGTACAGTTTATTCCTTAAATTTTCCCTTGTTTCACTGACCAATGATTCTGACCTCTCTTAACTTAATTTCAAATATCTTGCTGTACAGTTTTCATATATTGCTCCCACTTGTTTCTAATGAAAATAGACTCACCAAGGAATCCATACATATAAATTATAACCCACAATTCACGTTTTACAATTTTATATGATTTTTCCAATACAGATCAGGGAACCACAAAGTCAATCAAAACCGGTCTCACTAAAATTAGAATATCTCAGAACATAAAATTCCTTTTCCTCCTTCGTTTCTTTCATATAAGAATAGACGCAGTAAACTTTAATTTGATATCTTATTCACTTTGTAATTCCTTTTATCCTATTTTTTGTGATTTTTCAAATACATGTCACTGTTTTTGACCGAAACTGTTTTTTTTTTGCAAAAATACGTTTACCACTACGAGCATACGCACGTCCGAGTGATCACGGATGCTGGTTATCGGTTTTCTTCGGTATTTTCTACCGAATCACAGAATATTTCATGCAAACTTCCAGAGAAATGTGAGATTACACACCATTTTAGATATGTATACGAAAAGTACGGGATTACACACCTGATTACGGTAAGGACTAAACCTTCTTGATTGTCAGCACCTACGACACCCACTATTTCTGAAGGATTAACAAATAGAGAATATCGAGTGACTTTGTCCCTAAAATAATCGATTAGTCGAAACTTCGATCCGATTTGCAACATAGCCGAATAGAGATATAACGAAAAATCCAAGAAGAACTCCTTACCTTAACACTTCGACTTGATTTCTAGCGAGTCACTATGATAACGAATACTCCGAGTTCGGCCTTCTTTATAACACGATTGGTTAAACGAAGGTTGAAAGAATAATTAACAAAACAATATCGATGAAGAGAAGATTCGGCTTTGATAAAAATAAAGGAGAGAAAAGATTGGTTCGACTATGGAGGTAGTCTAACATTCGGCCATGTAAGAAAAATAAATGATGAAGGAAGTATGGTTGAAAAGAAAATAAGTCAAGAAAGAAAGAGAATGAGGATGTAAGGTTTATGATTTAAATTTTCAAAAATAAGAGAAAAGCAAAGAGAGAGGGTTTGAAACAAAGGTGCATTCGGCCATGGGAGAGAAGGAAGAGATGATGTTTTTGTTTAATGTTTGAGAGCATGAGATGAAAAAAAAAGAAAAAGATGTCTTGTAAAAACAAAAGTGACCAAATGGAAAATGTGCTCATCAAGCACCTAATCCCACCAAACTAATCACCAAAAATCAGCCATCCCCCTTAGCCCCTTATGCCGTCCACATACATGGTCAAAAAGACCTTTCAAAAGTTTCCAAAATACCTTTCCTTGTTTTAAGCCTTATTATCCTCCACTTTCCAAAAGTTTAGAAATCCTATCCCCAAAATCAAGCAAATTCTATCCTAAATTCATATTGCCATAACTTTTAGCCACTTTATCATAAAAAAAATTAGTCCATCCTTACCAAGAATAGAGCTTGGCAGACACTTGCCAAATAGGTGCAAAAATAAAAGCCACCAAAATGCTATCCATGGGATTCGAACCTCTCCTCTCAAGCAATCACTCATGCGCCACTTCCACCTTGCTACTAGCTCATCTTATGCTAGTTTTTGACACTTAAATTACCTTAAGCATCAGGATCACTTGTTCCACTTCAATAAAATTCTCATTACTAAAATTTATTCTAGCTCCGAATAAATCTCAAGCTTTCTCGAAATTATGTTAAGCACACAAATTTAATCATTCACAAGCTAATCACCAAAAACATGTAACATATCGATACTCATATTTTAGGATGTTACAATTCTACCCCCTTAAAGAAAATTTCGTCCTCGAAATTTACTTGGCTAAAAGAGGTGAGGATATTATTGCCGAATTACGTCCTCAGGCTCCCACGTAGCTTCCTCCGCTCCGTGATTACGCCACAGAACCTTAACCAAAGGCACAGTCTTCTTTCTTAGCACCTTAACATCACGGTCTAAGATTTTCACTGGTTCCTCCTTGAAAGACAAGTCTGGCCTTAATTCCACTTCTTCCACCGGTACAATATGCGACGGATCCGATATATAACGCCTCAACATAGAAACATGGAAGACACTATGAATCTGACTCAACTCCGAAGGTAATTCAAGCTGATAGGCCACTGGTCCTACACGCTTCAACACACGGTACGGTCCAATGAACCTAGGGCTCAACTTGCCCTTCCTTCCAAATCTGAAAATCTTCTTCCAAGGTGAGACTTTCAGAAAGACCTGATCTCCCACCGCAAATTCAATATCCTTACGCTTTAGATCCGCATACGATTTTTGTCGATCCGAAGCTTCCTTTAACCGCGCTCGAATCACCTTTACCTTTTCTTCCGTCTCAGATATCAACTCAGGACCCAGCAACTGTCGTTCCCCCAATTCAGTCCAACAAGTAGGAGTACGACACCTACGACCGTATAACGCTTCATAGGGTGCCATTTGGATACTGGATTGGTAACTGTTATTATAGGCGAACTCTGCCAACGGTAGGAAATCCTCCCAACTACCTCTGAATCGATTACACAACCACGTAACATGTCTTCCAAAATCTGAATTACTCTTTCTGACTGACCATCTGACTGAGGATGAAAAGCCGTACTAAAGTTTAACTTTGCTCCCAAAGCCTCATGTAAAGCTTTCCAAAACCGTGATGTAAACCTGGGATCCCTGTCCGATATGATAGACACTGGTACCCCATGCAACCTCACGATCTCAGATACATACAGCTTAGCCAATTTCTACAGCGAGTAATCCGTACGAACTGGTAGAAAATGAGCAGTCTTCGTTAATCGATCAACTACCACCCAAACAGAATCTTTCTTAGTAGGTGTTAAGGGTAACCCACTAACAAAATTCATCGTTATCCGTTCCCACTTCCATAGAGGAATCTTTACCGGTTGCAATAAACTCGATGGTAATTGATGTTCCGCCTTTACTTGTTGACAAGTCAAGCACTTACCCACAAAATCAGTAACCTCCCGCTTTAACATTGGCCACCAATACTGCTCACGAAGATCCCGATACATCTTACTTCCTCCGGGGTGCATAGCATAAGGACTACTATGCGCCTCTCGTAGAATGATCTGTCTCAAATCCGAATCCATAGGCATACAAACTCTTCCACGAAAACACAGCACACCATCTTTGTTCAATCCAAAGTCCCCTATAAAACCACTTTCAACTTGCTGCATTAAAGGACCCAACTTTTCATCCGATAACTGCTTTTCATTGATCTGTTCTAACCACAATGGCTTTACCTGAAGTTCCGCTAGCAGACTGCCATCCTCATACAAACTGAGATGAGCAAACATTGCTCTTATCTCCGACACTACCTTACGACTCAACGCGTCTACCACCACGTTAGCCTTTCCAGGATGGTACTCGATCGAGAAGTCATAATCTTTTAACAACTCCACCCATCTCTGTTGTCTCAAGTTCAACTCATTTTGGTTAAGGAGGTACTTAAGACTCTTATGGTCCGTATAAATGATCGACTTCTCACCGTAGAGATAGTGCCTCCAAATCTTTAAAGCAAACACCACCGCAGCCAACTCCAAGTCATGAGTAGGATAGTTGACTTCATACGACCTCAACTGACGAGAAGCATACGCCACCACTTTCCCACTTTGCATCAACACACATCCTAAACCCGTATGTGACACATCACAGTAAACGGTAAACTCTTTTCCAGCCTCAGGTTGAATCAGTACTAGCGCTTCCGTCAAAATCTTCTTCAGTTTCTCGAAACTTTCTTGTTGTTTATCGGTCCACACATACGGTACTCCCTTTCGCAACAACTTAGTTAGGGGTGCAGCAATCAACGAAAACCCCTCAACAAAGCGTCTATAGTAACCAGCCAATCCCAAGAAACTCTGAATCTCAGCCACTGACTTCGGTGGTTTCGAATCCAACACAGCCTCTACCTTCTGAGGATCAACTCTTATTCCTTCAGCTGACACCACATGCCCCAAGAAAGTCACTTTCTTCAACCAAAATTCACATTTACTGAATTTGGCATAAAGTTGCTTTTCTCGCAATATTTGTAATACTATGCGCAGATGTGAGTCATGCTCTTCTTCGTTCCTCGAGTATACTAAGATATCGTCTATGAACACCACCACGAATCGGTCTAGGTAGGGTTGGAAGACTCGATTCATCATGTCCATAAATGCAGCTGGTGCATTGGTCAATCCAAACGGCATCACCAAAAACTCATAATGTCCATAACGAGTTTGAAATGCCGTCTTATGAATATCCGCCTCCTTAACCTTGAGTTTATGATAACCCGATCTCAAATCTGTCTTGGAGAAAACTGAAGCTCCTCTCAACTGATCAAACAGGTCATCTATTCTCGGCAATGGATACCTGTTCTTGATCGTCAATTTATTTAACTGCCTATAATCAATGCACATACGCATCGACCCATCCTTCTTCTTGACGAACAAAACCGGTGCTCCCCAAGGAGACACACTCGGTCGAATGAATCCCCGATCTAACAATTCTTGAATTTGAGCTTTAAGCTCCGCTAACTCCTTCGGCGCCATTCTATAAGGAGCAATGGACACCGGAGCCGTTCCGGGCAAAAGCTCAATACCAAACTCTACTTTCCGATCTGGAGGTAGACCCGGAAGTTCTTCGGGAAAGACATCTAGAAATTCCTTCACCGTTCTCACTCCTTCCACCGATAATTCCATGGCACCCGAAGCACTAATGAAGGCTAGGAATGCTCCATACCCTTTCCGCACCAACTTTTCTGCCTTCAAAGTAGATACCACATTTGCCAAAATGTTCCTTCGCTCGCCTATCATTACTACCTCCTTATCATCCATAGTCCTTATTGACTCCGCTTGTCGGCACAATCCAATTGCGCCCGGTGCTTCACCAACCAATCCATGCCCAAAATAAGATCGAACTCACCGAAAGGAAATTCCATCAAATCCGCTAAGAATATTTCTCTTTGGATTTCTAAGGGTACGTCTTTAAACAATTTATTCACAATTACAGACTGTCCTAAAAGACTAATTACCGTCATCTCTCTATCGGTAATCTCAGATCTAATATTCAGGTTTCCAGATATGGCACTAGCAACATACGAGTGAGTAGACCCAATATCTATCAAAGCAATAACAGGTACATCAAGGATGAAGAATGTACCAGTTAACACATCAGGTGCATCGCCATCTTCCCGACGCCTGACCGCATAGACCAACCTCGGCTGTCTTGCCCCCGCGTTACCTCTAAAGCCATTACCTCGACCCGGTGCACCTTGACGACGTCCAACACCATTACCACCACGTCCTGGTCCACGACCTCTCAGAGGCTGCTGAGTGCCTCTAGCTGGCTGAGCATCAGGGTTACGAGCTTCTGGAGTTGTATCAGTCCGTCGAGGGCAATTCTTATACTGGTGATCCTTGGAACCACATTTATAACAGGCACCAGTTTTCCTCTAGCATTCCTCGGGGTGTCGCTTCCCACAGTCAGCACAGTCTCAACTCTGATTGGTAGTCACAGGTGCTCTAGCTTGAGCTGGCTCATCATTTTGGGGCCTCTTCTGGAACCTTTTAGCAGAGCCCGTGTACTTAATATCCCTTTTGCCTCTAACTCTTTCCCGGTTCTGGCGTTCTGAGTTTTTAGCCTCTTCGGCTATCTTGGCTTTCTCTACAAGCGAGGCAAAAGTCCGTACTTGTTGTGGGGCTATCAGTACCCGCAACTCATCATTGAGCCCATCTTCAAAGCGTACACAGCGCTCATGATCGGTCGATACTATAGTGCGAGCATAACGGCTTAAGCGAAGAAATTCTGCCTCGTAGGCTGCCACCATCTTATTTCCTTGAACCAAATTCAGGAATTCCTTCCTCCGAGCATCTACATAACTTGTCCCAACGTACTTCCCTTGGAAAGCAGCTTTGAAGAAATTCCAAGTAATCAATGCAGCCTCGGTGCCTTCTCGAACCGTAAGCCCCCATTGATACGCCTCGTCCCTTAGCAAGGACACAGCCCCTCTCAGTTTCTGCTCAACAGTGCACTCCATATCATTCATAATCCGCTCTACAGCCTCGAGCCAATATTCCGCAACATTCGGATCTACACCCGAGACACCTCTAAAAACCTCGGCACCACTTGATTTAAGTCGTTCCGAGACTGATCCACGAATTGCTGGACCAGTTCTAACCCCAGTGACCCTTTCTAGGAATCGCAACATTGCTTGAGTCAAAGCATTATCCTCTCTCGTATGATCATGAGATCCAGTCTCACTCCCAGGTGACACAGGTGCATCCATTTCCGGCATAAGACTCGACGCTTCAGACGCAACCCTAGCACCTCGGACTCTACCACGGCCACGTCTACCACGTCCACGTCCACGTCCTCTAGTGCTCATATTGGATATTTTGGTTTAATCTGATTACAAGTTTTATGAATCAGTATACTATTTCAGTATTTATTAACGATATTTATGATATATAAGAGGTAAATTTGTTTTCACAATCACTTCCTATAGTCTCAATGTCTACCGTTTTCAACACCTAAAACTAGAAGTTCTAGAGTGTTCCTATGATCATATCACAATAATAAACATTCAATACTTGAGTGCCTACTTAACTTGGTGCCGGATGCTCGTGGTGCCATACTACCTTTAAAACATAACGTCTAAAAATTTAAACAGTTTTAAACAAATTTTTTTAACCCAAACCACAGCCGAGTTTTGAAACTGGCTCTGATACCATAAAATGTAACACCCCAAACCCAGTCTATGCGTTAAGACCAAATTTGGTATGCCACACAAATCGATCAAACTTTCAGTCATCTAATGATTTTTAAGAAAACCGATCTTTCTAAATGATTTTTTTTAAATGGACTTTATCAAAACCGAGATTTATTTGAAAT
This sequence comes from Gossypium australe, assembly GCA_005393395.2. Lineage (NCBI taxonomy): Eukaryota > Viridiplantae > Streptophyta > Magnoliopsida > Malvales > Malvaceae > Gossypium > Gossypium australe. The sequence continues at coordinate 19,176,410 of CM016616.1, forward strand.
TTATGATTTTAAAACATAAGAGTTTAAAATTCGATTTTCAGGGAAATAATTGATTAAATTTTAAAAGAAATTTAAAAGAATTCAAAAGGGATTTGAAAACAAGATTCATAAAAGAGTTTTTATAGAAATTTTTACGAGTTAATGATTTTTGAGAAAAACCCTTTTTTTATACGTAAGTTTAAGAAAACTTTTATAAAAGTTTTAACAGCCACGTTTACGTATCTAGAACATAATAAAGTCCATCCACGAGATAAAATCCTTAAAACAATACATAGAGGCCTTATTACATCACCAAAATAGTAATTAAGTAAAAATACTAAATAGTAGTTTAAAGTTCATAAAAACCATCATTTGAAGTATGGCCTCCACGCGAAGTCATCCTCGGCCCAAGCCACCGTCAATTATCATTACCTGAGAAGGGTAAGAAAAATAGGGTGAGTTACTCAGAACTCAATGTCTAACCCGCTTACCACGTTCACTGGGCCAACACCATATAAGCATTAAGTTGGGCTTGAGCCCATTTACAAATGTACAATTTATATATAAATGATATATAATGCATGTGATATGCAAATCCCAACCAAGCCTAAATTCCATCCGCTACACACCACCCGTACCAACCAACACACCTGTGGGGATCAAGTCAACCCACCCCGCCAACACACCAATCGCAGGCATAAAGCCATTAATATATTTGTGGCAGAGCCACCGAACTAGATTGTGACAGAGTCACCGAACTGGATTGTGGCAACAGGCCTTTCTTCTCTTCGTCAATTATCCCAACCCATGCAGTCATGTATATATATATTCATATGATAAATTTCAACAAAAAGCCCATAATACAAGTTATCAATTTGGCCCATTATTCAAAATAGCATTTTAGCCCATATATCGATCTAGCAATTTTGGCCCATATAACAAATACCAAGCGGCCCATATAGCAACATATCACATTTGGCCCATAAAGGGTATTTTCGTAATTCGGTCCGTAGGGATATTTCGTAATTCAGCCCATTAGGGGCATTCTCGTAATTCGGTAGTCGTATCCACTAAGGGTAATTCGGTAATTTACCCTCCAAGGGTATGATGGAAATTTTCGCAATCTAGGCTTAATTACTAATTTGAGGCATAAAAATCGAAACTGTCCATCTGCGTCGTACTGACTAAACTGACTATAACTCGAGTTGGGAAACTCGAAATCTAAATCCGTAAATTTTCCTTGAAACTAGACTCGTATATATTTCTATTGTAATCTTTCCAGATTTTTTTACTTATCCAATTAGTACAGTTTATTCCTTAAATTTTCCCTTATTTCACTGACCAATGATTCTGACCTCTCTTAACTTAATTTCAAATATCTGGCTGTACGGTTTTCATATATTACTCCCACTTATTTCTAATGAAATAGACTCACCAAGGAATCCATACATATAAATTATAACCCATAATTCACTTTTTACAATTTTATATGATTTCTCCAGAACAGATCAGGGAACCACGAAGTCAATCAGTACCGGTCTCACTAAAATTAGAATATCTCAGAACATAGAATTCCATTTCCTCCTCTGTTTCTTTCGTATCAAAATAGACACAGTAAGCTTTAATATGATATCTTATTCACTTTGTAATTCCTTTTATCCTATTTTTTGTGATTTTTCAAATACACATCACTGTTTCTAACCGAAACTGTTTTTTTTTTTACAAAAATACGTTTACCACTACGAGCATACGCACGTCCGAGTGATCACGGATGCCGGTCATCGATTTTTTTTGGTATTTTCTACTGAATCATAGAATATTTCATGCAAACTTCTAGAGAAATGTGAGATTACACACCATTTCAGATATGTATACGAAAAGTACGGGATTACACACCTGATTACGGTAAGGACTAAACCTTCTTGATCGTCGGCACCTAGACACCCACTATTTCTGAAGGATTAACAAATAGAGAATATCGAGTGACTTTGTCCCTAAAAATAATCGATTATTCGAAACTTTGATCCGATTTGCAACATAGCCAAATAGAGATATAACGAAAAATCCAAGAAGAACTCCTTACCTTAACACTTCGACTTGATTTCTAGCGAGTCACTATGATAACGAATACTCTGAGTTCGGCCTTCTTTATAACACGATTGGTTAAACGAAGGTTGAAAGAATAATCAACAAAACAATATCTATGAAGAGAAGATTCGACTTTGATAAAAATAAAGGAGAGAAAAGATTGGTTCGACTATAGAGGTAGTCTAACATTCGGCCATGTAAGAAAAATAAATGATGAAGGAAGTATGGTTGAAAAGAAAATAAGTCAAGAAAGAAAGAGAATGAGGATGTGAGGTTTATGATTTAAAATTTCAAAGATAAGAGAAAAGCAAAGAGAGAGGGTTTGAAACAAAGGTGCATTCGGCTATGGGAGAGAAGGAAGAGATGATGTTTTTGTTTAATGTTTGAGAGCATGAGATGAAAAAAAAAAAGAAAAAGATGTCTTGTAAAAACAAAAGTGACCAAATGGAAAATGTGCTCATCAAGCACCTAATCCCACCAAACTAATCACCAAAAATCAGCCATCCCCCTTAGCCCCCTATGCCGTCCACATACATGGTCAAAAAGACCATTCAAAAGTTTCCAAAACACCTTTCCTTGTTTTAAGCCTTATTATCCTCCACTTTCCAAAAGTTTAGAAATCCTATCCCCAAAATCAAGCAAATTCTATCCTAAATTCATATTACCATAACTTTTAGCCACTTTATCATAAAAAAAATTAGTCCATCCTTACCAAGAATAGAGCTTGGCCGACACTTGCCAAATAGGTGCAAAAATAAAAGCCACCAAAATGTTATCCATGGGATTCGAACCTCTCCTCTCAAGCAATCACTCATGCGCCACTTCCACCTTGTTACTAGCTCATCTTATGCTAGTTTTTGACACTTAAATTACCTTAAGCATCAAGATCACTTGTTCCACTTCAATAAAATTCTCATTACTAAAATTTATTCTAGCTTCGAATAAATCCCGAGCTTTCTCGAAACTATATTAAGCACACAAATTTAATCATTCACAAGCTAATCACCAAAAACATGTAACATATCGATACTCATATTTTAGGATGTTACACTACATCGGTGGTTCTTAAGTTATCATGTAAGACCACGTCTGGGGCGTTGGCATCGACTTGTGACTTACATGTAAGGCCCTGTCTAGGACAGCGGCATCGATATGTGATTACATGTAAGATCACGTTTGGGACGTTGGCATTGTACGAAATGTTCGACTATCCGAGTATCCTTTTTAATTCCGAATGGTTCAACGAGCAATGATAAGTTAAGATCGAGTGTAAAAATCGAGTTAGAAAGGCTCAAATATGTATTCATACTAAGTTATGAAAATATGGTAAGTTGAATGTTTGAATTGATGATATAAGGTTATATGTAAATGTGAATTATGTGAAAGTATATGTGAATAAATATATTCGACTTAATGATGTAATTGTGTTGTAGAAATTAAAGGTTAAATATTTAAATACCCTAATGTTTGAATAAGTATTTGGCCAAAGGAGAATTTATGAAAAAAATTATATGTTTTGGTATATGAAATTATAAGTTGGAAATGTACATGAATTATTGATGCTTTATTTCGGTTTGACTAAATTAAATTATGTATATGATTAAATGTTTCAACTGCTTATGACTTACTAAGCTGTGAAAGTTTACTGTGTGTTTGCTTTGTGTTTTATAGATTTTGGAAGTTGGTTACGTGCTCGGGGATCGTCAGAGAAGTCTATCACACTATCGACTGTCTTCGGCACTTTTATAAATTTGAATTTGAACCTATGGCATGTATAGTCTAGTTAATATGTTTGATTTTGGGGTATGTAAATATGAGCAATGCGAAAATGGCTTATTTATTTTGTTAAGCTTAGTTTTTATGCTTTTAATCAAATGATAGATATGTTTGGTTTTAGTGATTCGGCCATGGCTTATATGTACGTGAATTATGTTTGATATGTTTTGTTTAGGATGTGATAAGTGTTTCGGCAATAAGCTAACTAATGGATGTTAGTTATGGTATAAAATGTGTTAGTTAGGTAATAGGTATGATATGTATATATGCATGTGATACACTTGATAAATGTATGATTTGCACATGTGAGAGATCCTATGATTCGATTTAGTAATTGTTTAATGATATGATTTGTATGAATGTTCCTATGATTCAATTTAAATGTTGAGGTAGTTGATGAATGTGATTTCAATTGTGGCATGGTTTATTAAATTATATAATGAAAATATCATTGTTTTTGATTTGATTATATTGATACGATTTGTAATGTTAAGGGATGATCATGTTTCATGGATGAGTTGTCGGTCACTTTGGTTGGTATAATGTGTATAATTATTCAGGTTAATAGATATGAAATGGTAAATTTAGTTGAGATTTTACCGCGTGTTGGTATGATCTTTTGTGGTTAATTTTATAGCAGTATAGATGATAAGTGAATTGGTCGTTATAAGTAATTTTGGTATAATGTTTAGACATTTGACTTGTAAATTGGATATGCTATCAAATATCATTTGTGTCAAAAAATGATTAATGATATTATAGTGAATTGCATATAAATTAGTAAAGTACAAGATTATATTGGACCATTTGGTAATGTATATTAATGTCTTATAAATAAATGTTGTAATATGTGCGCTTGGTTTATAAAGCGAGATATGCTTGTTTATAAACTAGGTATTTGAATATCATGCATTTAATGTTTGTATGTTTCGAACGTCATATTTATTAAGTATAAGTAGTTTATAACTTTGATGCATGTTAGTTGGTTTTAAAATGAAAATAAATAAATAAAATTTAATTAAATAAATGATATGTATATGTTTGAATTTTGAAGCATGGATTGTTTATGTATTAATTGTAATAAAGCATTACTGGGTTTTAGTTGATTAAGTGATCTATATGTACGAATTTGATTTATATGAATGAATAGATGGTTGCTATTCGTTTTAATACTTTTTGTTAAAAGTAGTTGAAATATTTGTGAACATGAAATGATTTATATGAGCGTGCTGAACTGTGTTTTGTCAGGTAATGCCTCGTAACCCTAATCTGGCGACGGATACGGGTTAGGTGTTACAACTCTAGGCCTAACAGTTTAAATAAAGGTTCAAATCATGAATGTAGATCTCTTAACAGGGCTTGGGTTGGTAAACATGGGGCAACCCTATCAAATTGCTCATTGCTAGCCGTTAGTACTAATGATAAAAGGCCTGTTTTAGGGACCTAAGAAGGTGATTTCTAGGTCTAAGCACTCTCGATCAGAACTGTTACTACTCCTATTTTTTCTGCTGCAAATACCATCAGAGACGTGTCTTTCTTCATGAATAAAGCTAGCACATGCACAAGTCTTTATAAAGGAGTGATTGCCCATTTCAATCCAACATTTGAAAGGCCAGAAGAGGTTAGAGTCCCGATAAATGAAAGTATCTTAGAACCCGCAAATCATACAGCAGTTACTTTTAAAGAAAATGCACATACAAAATTTTCTACTTATTCTAGAGGTGTTTTATTGGGAACTTCAGGTGTTGCTAGACCAGAAGCTGGTAGCTCATGCACAAAAAATAAATCTAGTGGAGGTAAATTTGCTATTGCCCGATGTGGACAAAAACCCAATAAATTTTTAGGGGGACGAGGTAGTCAATTTAAATCGACCTGAAATTCTAAAACATTTCTTAATAAATCAATGGAAGCTGTGATGGAGTTAATCTCTTCCCAGTTGGAATGCGAAACAAGGAAGGATATGCTAGAAGGAAAGGCTTCATGAGAGGAAGGATTTTTAGCTTCTCAACAGTAATGGTATTTCCTCTATTTGTTGTTTTTTTATTCGTGAATATCTCAATTTTTTCTTGAAATTGCCAGGGCTGTGATAGTTCAAAATTCTCCCAAAATTTTCATTAGTATAATGTGAAATATAAGCCGGATATTGTTAGCTTACTTGAAACCAAGGTCAGTGGAGTAAAAGCAGAAAATATTATTGTGAAATTGGGTTTTCAATAGTCTCACATAGTGGAAGCGATAGGTTTCTCTAGGATATCTAGCTTGGCTGAAAGGAATCGACTCAAGTTGAGGTGCTGTGGAATCACCCCCAATTTATTATGGTATAGGTATGTTCCTGTCGATCCTTAACATTGATTTTAATCGTTTTTGTTTATGGTAGCCCAGATTGAAAGAAGCGAAATTGCATGTGAAAGGAGTTTAGATAGTCTATTCCTACAAGTTCAGTTCCTTGAATGGTGATTGGAGACTTCAACGCCATTCTATTCCCTACTAAGAAAATAGGCGATTTTTCTAGTGGGAGGAGGTGCCCTTACTTCGTTGATTTTATGGATTGAGCTGGTTTACATGACTTGGGTTTTAAGGGGCCACCATTTACTTGGTATAGATGTGGTCTTTTTGAAATATTAGACCGATCATTGGGTAATAACATTGGGTAAACGTTTTTATCAGTAGCTTAATAACACATCTCTCGAAAATTAAATCTAACCATAGGTCTCTAAGGCCAGAGATCAATTTTCCTAGGGGACTACTTTTTCACTTCTTGGCAAGGTAGGTTGAGCATCCAAAATTTGCTGATTTTGTACAAGAAAATTGGGAATTTAATGGCAACATGTCTGACGCACTTGTTCAGTTCACTGAGAATCTACAAAGGTGGAACAAATCTTTGTATGGTCACCTCAACATTCGCAAGAGGCAGTTATTGAAGCAACTATCCAATATTCGATAGAGAATGGATTTTTCTGGTTCTGATTGTTTAGCTAATTTAGAAAGAGAGCTCCGTCGGGAGCTGGAGAATGCGTTGTACCATGAGGAATTCCTTTGTAAAAAAAAATGTGAGGTGCAATTGGTTAAACTTGGTAGATCATAACACAAAATTTTACCATAGTCGTACTTTAGGAAGAAAGAAAAGTAACTAGATTACAGTAATTCAGAATTCTAAGAGTGACTGGATCTACAATCTGGAGACTCTTTTGTCTGAAGAGATCGGTTTCTTTAAAAGTTTGTATGGAGAGTAACCAGCTCCCATGGGTAACCTACCCGTTAATGCTTCTCCTCGATTGCATCATTATGATTTGGACTTTTTATGAAAACCAATCACTGATGAGGAAATAAGGGTTTCACTTTTTGACATGGCTCCGCTTAAAGCTTTTGGTAGTGATGGATTCCATGCACTCCTTTTCCAAAAGAAATGGAGTATAGTTGGTAGAGTAGTTTGTGATTCGATTAAAGGAATATTCGCTAGTGGTGTTATAGATTCAGATCTAAATAACACTTCTATTGTTCTTATCCCCAAGATTTTGTTCCCAGAAAGCTTCTCACAATTCCGACCAATAAGTCTCTATACGGTTTTATATAAGCTTGTTATGAAGGTAATAGCAAATCATTTTAAGTATATTTTCCCTAAAATTATCGCTCAAGAGCAGGTTGGGTTTATTGCTGGTAGGAATATTACTGAGAACATCATCATTACGCAAGAAGCAATCATTCTATGCAAGGCTAGAATAAAAGGAAATGGAAGACGATTAAAATTGATCTAGAGAAAGCTTATAATCAAGTGAGATGAGATTTTATAGATATTTCTCTACAAGCTGCAGGTATTCCAAACTATCCTAGAAATGTTATTATATCTGCTATCACTAACTCCACGATGCAGGTTTTGTGGAATGTTTTCCCAACTAAAAAATTCCAGCCTGTTCGAGGGATTCAACGGGGATGTCCACTTTCTCCCTATATCTTTTTGTTGTGCATGGAATGGCTTGGGCACAATATTCATAAGGCTATTACAGATGGGAATTAGAATCCTATACGCTTAACCAAATCAGGACCATCCCTTTCTCACTTGTTTTTTACTGACGAATTGGTTATCTATTGCAAAGCATATTTGGAGCATGATAGACTTTTTAAAGGTATTTTGGATTGCTTCTGTGATTTCTCAGGCCCTAAAATAAATGCTTAGAAAAATAGTGTATTCTTTTCAAGTGGAGTGGATGAAGCTACAGCAGAAATGACTAGTGATTCGTTTGGCTTTCAACGAGTAAAAAATCTTGGCAATTACTTAGGTGTTCCACTTTGTCATCAAAGAGTCACTAATAGCACCTTATACTTAATGGTGGAAAAGGTTTGTAAAAAAACATTACAAAATTGTGATGCTAGAAAGTTGTGAGTAACCTTTGTACAATTGGTCCTTTTATCTATTCCTAGCTATTTCATGCAATTTATAAGGGTCCTTACAAAAATCTGCGAGGAGATCGAATGTAAGTTAGCAATTTCATTTGGGGCTCTTCTAATGGAAAGAAGAAGATGTCCTTAGTGGGATTGGAATCAATATGCCAGCTGAGATCTTGTAGAGGGCTTGGAATGAGGCAATTACGCGATCAAAACACTTCTTTTCTGATGAAATTTGGTTATAACATAGTGGCGAATACTGATACTTTATGGGTTTATGTACTTTGCTCAAAATATAGGATGAAGGAGAGTATGTCAGAGAATATTGTGCTGGGTAGGAGTTCGTTCCTTTGGATGTAACACCCCTAACTCGTAACCATCGCCGGTCGAGGGTTAAGAAGCATTACCGATCAATCCGGAACATTTAACAAACATTTTACAACATAAAGTGAATCATTATTCAAACATATCCAAATATAAGCATATAGTCCCTTAATGAGGACTACGAGACCTTAAACACGTGTTAGAAAGGGGTCGGGACTAATCCGAACACATACAAAAATTTCAGAAAATTAAACATTTTTCAAAGCTACAGAGGTCACACGCCTGTGTGGGTAGGCAACAGGGCATACATACTGACTTGTCCACACGGCTTGAGACACGCCCGTGTGTCTAGCCCGCGTGCTAGCCTGACTTGTTTTGAATTACAAACTCGAAAGACACGGTCGAGCCATACGCCCGTGTGCTCAACCGTGTGGGCAATTATAGGCCATTTGTAAGGCCAATTTGCCATCCACACTTTGAAATCACCTACAAGCATCAATTCATTTGCATTTATACCTCAAATGGCAAACAAACATACCAATATATGTATTAATTAATCATCCACTACACCATTTATTTCCTTACACAATTTCAACTCAAACATGACCATCTAAAATATCAAACTCTCATTCCAAATCATATAATCTACTCATCATTTAATCCAACCAAATCTATCATAAAACATACCATTTCCATTATGCTAATTTATACCATAATGATCACTCACCTAGAACGTACTCATACATATATAAGTCATTCTTTTCATATGATCAAAATATATACCAACCTTCAAACTACTAAGCCAACTCACATGGCTAAGCTTATACACTTCAAAACATGCCATAATCACTAGCCTATACATGCCATATTCAAATATATACATCTTTCCAAAAATACCAAAATAGATAGCTGATAGTTTGATTGAGTCGCTGAAGATCCTGGATCCGAGCTAGCTTTAAAGACACTGTAAAACAGAGAAAACTTCACACAATAAGCTTTAAAGCTTAGTAAGTTCACAATATAATACATTTAACTCAATAATTCAAAATCAATATACAAAATAAAACATCACATAGATTATTTCACAAAAATACACAATCTCGTCTATATCCAATACTCACTTAACCATCCATTCATCAATTTCCAAATTCATCAACCACATAGGTTAAATACATACCTTTGCCAACACTTAGTGAACGACGAATTTTGCTACTCAATGCTCGATACCACATTTCCATCAATCTTCATTATTCCTTCATTCAATCGCACACATAGTGCCAATTCATATCCGAAGCTTATATCACCGCACACTTAGTGCCTTTACTTTAAATTAAATTCAATTCGGTATCGCACACACAGTGCCAATCATAATAGCCGAGGCTTTCTATATTTCGCACACATAGTGCTATTCACCTCTGTCTCAATTCTAATTATGCACACTTAGTGCCACATTTCTCAATTCCATACATATAGCATTTCTAATTCATTCATTTCGTAACATATGAATATAAATTAAACGATTCGTATTATACACGAACTTACCTCAGACGTCGAAGTAACAAAACAAGTCAACTAATCGAGCACTTTATCTTTGCCTCGATCTCGATCCAAATCTCTCTTTTCTTGATCTATACAAATTCAAATTTAACTCATTCAATCACCAAATCATTCAATTTAGTCCAAACACACATATTTAGGTCATTTTACAAAATAGCCCACACATTTTCACATTTCGACACTTTAGTCCCTATTTCATAAAATCATCAAATTCACATAATTTCACTTCACATATGCCTAGCTGAATTCTCCTTATGCTCATACAAACCCATATATTTCATTTATTTCACATTTTAGTCCTCTAATTTCTCATTTTTACAATTTAGCCCAAATTACTCAATTTCATAAAAATTCAAAGACAAAATATGTTAATCTATCACATATATTTCATATTTCATCATCAACTATTACAAAGCTCAAACATTCATCAATGGCACATCTCAAAATCTTCATCAAATTCTAAAATTAAAGCATGGGCCTGATAATACACTAAGCAATGGCCATTAAAAAACCGAAGCAAAAACATACCTTAATCAAGAACTCAATGTGGCGAAACCCTATATGCTTGAAATGGTTTTCTTTTGTTCAATAATCAGTGAAGAAGATGAGAAATGGCCATTAAAAATTGTTTTGTTTTGTTTATCAAACATTAATATGTCTTTTACCATTTTACCCTTAATTTAAATTTTATAAATTCATTCATTTAATGGCCATATATGTCATTTTCTACTATCAAAGGTCTAATTTCCACATAAGGACTCCTCATTTAATAAGCTATGCCAAATAAACACTTTAACAACTAGCACACAACTTTTACATTTAATGCGATTAAGTCCTTTTTGCAAATTAAGCACACAAACGATAATATTCTCACACAGAATTTTCACATATGCTCAATCACATACCGTGAACATGAAAAATAATATTAAAATATTTTTCCGACCTCGAATTTGTGGTCCCAAAACCACTGTTCCGACTAGGGTCTAAATCGGGCTGTTACAACTCTCCCCCTTAGGGATTTTCGTCCCCGAAAATCTTACCAGTGAATAGGTTTGGATATTGATCTCTCATAACATCTTCAGGCTCCCATGTAGCCTCTTTAACTCTGTGTTTGTGCTACAATACTTTCACTAAAGAAATTTTCTTGTTTCTCAACTCTTTAGTCTTTCGTACTAATATTCGGATCAGTTCTTCACTATACGATAAATCTGACTGAATCTCAACCTCAGTAGGAGCAATCATATGAGATGGATCAAATCTGAATTGTCGAAGCATCGATACATGAAACACATTATGGATCTGTTCTAGCTCAAGTGGCAATAACAATCTATAAGCAACTGGCCCAATTTGTAACACCCCTAACCCGTAACCATCGCCGGTCTAGGGTTAAGAGGCATTATCGGACAATTTGAAACTTTTACGAACATTTCAATCATATCTTAACAATTCATAATCAAAGAGTCCCTTAACTAGGTTTGCGAGACCTTAAACATGCATTAGAAAGGGGCCGGGACTAAACCGAACACATACGAAAATTTCTGAAATTCAACCATTTTTCAAAGCTACAGAGGTCAGACGCCCATGTGGGCAGCACACGGCCTCAGACACGTCCGTGTGTCTAAGCCGTGGCAAAACAGGGCATACATACCCGTGGTCAACACTGACTTGCACCACACGACCAGTCACACGCCCGTGCGTCTAGCCCGTGGTCAAAACTGGCTTGTTTTGAAATGCCACCACGAAGGACACGGTCGAGCCACACGCTCGTGTGCTCAACCGTGTGGGCAAATATAGGCCATTTGCAAGGCCAATTTGCCATCCATTTTGAGTCAATCCTACAAACGCAAACAAACACATTTCATACCTTCAAAAATGCAACCAAATCATACCAATAATATCCATCGTTTCTAACCATTCAAAAGCATGTCTAACATACCAACTTATTTACCATTTAGCTCAATCTGAACACAAGCATTTCTAAACCAAAATTCAACCACAAACTTACCAATTCATTATGATATCTTGTCATCTATAATATACTAACTTTGCATTCATCAAACTTATCATAAATTTGGCCATTTCATTAGCTCAACCATAATCCATCCAACCGTACCAAACTATGCATCATATAGCATAAACTACTGATTCACATCATATTCATTATCTAGCCATATCACATGGCTATTTTTACACCCTTTAAAACATAATCAAAACTCACTGGACTATACATGCCATACTTTAAATATATACACTTTCAAAAGGAACCAAAATAGAGATTAATAGTGTGGTGACGATCCTCGACAATCCCCAAGCCTTTCATAGCTTTAACGATCTATAAAACAATGCAAACACACACAGAGTAAGCTTTCAAAAGCTTAGTAAGCCATATACAAATAAACTTAACATATAACATACATAATTCTATCAAATACAAGATCATTAATATTTCTCAATTGCAAATTCACAATTCTTCTTTGGCTCATTTAATTAGCCATTACTTACTAACAATTCATACCTCAAAGTATCTCTTTTGCTCATATCACAATCATACATATATCACATTTGTCTCAACAAGTCTAGGCACATCTCACTTGTGCACATTCACATATACTTGCCTTCCATACTCAATCATAGCATACACTTCAAACGTACCTGAAATGATCACGCATTATACGTAGCCTTTCTTTTCTCAGAATTGCCCGCTGAACTATTCAGAATCAAATAGTATACTCAAATACTCGGAATAGTCGTACAATGCCAATGTCCTAGACGCTGTCTTACATGTAATCAAATATCGATGTCACTGTCCCAGATAGGGTCTTACACAAATCAAGTACGATGCCAATGTCCTAGACATGGTCTTACACGTAAATCTCAAATCAATGCCTGTAACACCCCAAACCCGGCCCATGCGTTTCGACCAGATCCGGTATGCTACGGGTGATATATTGAAAACTTTTACTAAGTTGTTTTGGAAAATCATAAGTTAATAAGAAAAATTTGAGTAAATAGGTGACTTTTGAAAAAAAAACTTGTACTATTATTATTTCATAAAATTAAACCCTTAACATAGTTTCATAAGTTGCAAATATTGAAAAAAAACTAAATAGTGAAATATAAACTATGGGGCCTTATTACATAAATATTCCAAAAATTAAAACTTAAAAGAAAAGCCGAAATAGTCTATATAAAAAAATAAAGACTTGATGGCCGCTCGAGTCCGTCTCGGCTCCCATGTCCACGATCTACTGCTCATCTGAAAGAGTAGAGAAAAGGGAAAGCGTGAGTCACCAAGACTCAGTGTATAAATCCCGAAACACACAACGACCTGAGCCCACAAACACATTATAGGCCCTGGCCCATACATAAAGGCAACAATCATAATTACATGTTAAATAATAAGTGATGAATAGCCCAACCCATCCTAGGTTTCCATCCTCTACACACCAACCCGTACCAACCATCACACCTTGGGGATTTCTACAATCAACCCTCTATCCGCTACACACCATAATGACAGCCGTATTGCCTATTCCTGTTATTCAGGAATCATTAAACGTGGCAGAGCCACCGATCACTATGTGACCTAACATTTGAATTTGTGGTTTAACCACCGATCACCAAGTGACCTATCATGCACTTCCCCTTCAATATCATAATCCCACCCCATGCATACACACATAAAGAAAACATCATACAGGCTTTCATATATTTCGATACACATAGAGAATTTCTATGATTACATACCTGGCATCCTTGCCTCACCCTTTTAGGGTTTCATTCGACTGTCTACACAGCCTCTTTCCGGCTTTTTAGCCCATACCACATAAATTACATTTAAAGAGTGTGTTAGAGATCTACACACCTGATTACCGTTAGAACGAGACTTTCTAAGCCAACGCTATCCGTAGCCAACACCACCGCTATCTGCCTTGAAATCCCGAAAAGTGATATGAGATTCAGGGACTAGTGTTTCCGGCTTTTAGATCTAAGAGATCTACTTCAATTCCCGAATGTCGCCCAACAAGAAAATACATAGAACCATTAAACCATTTGCTTTTCGGTTTTGTCTTCCAAAACCTTAAAGAGATAGTGAAGAGATAGGGAAATCGACACTCGCCTTAACACAAAGAATTTGACTACCCCTTAAAGATTCCGACTTTTTGAGAAGATCAAGAAGAGAAGATAATAAGAAGAAATCCAAGTAGTTTCGGCTTTTAGTTGAAGAAATCGGCAAGAAGAATAGGGAGTATTCGGCTATGGAGATGAGAAGAGAGTTTACGGTTTTGGCTTTTGAAAGAAAAGATGTTGAGAAGATTGGGAGGTTTCGACTTTTGAAGAAATCAAAAGAAAAGAAATTGCAGAGGAAGACTGAGAATTTCGGCACAAAGAATGAAGAAAAGAGTAGGGTTCAAATGTTGGAATTGATGAGCTATCCCCCCTATTTATTGAGATTTCGGCACTTACCTGTCAAAAACCGAAAGTGCCCTTCCTGATAACTAAAAATTTAGCAAATAAAAAGGGAAAATTCGGCACCCCTTTGCCATGAAGAAACCGATTTCTTCACTATTCTAGGTGATGGAATTTCGGCCAACACCTAGCCTTGCAGATAGCTCCTATCTTTTCTCCTTTTTATCTTCCATATTATCAAATATAATATCTACATTATCCTATTCACATAAATCCTCCTATTTTTGAGCCTTGTTGTCGTCCACTCTACCTAACCCTAATGCCGAAAATTAGCTAACTTAAATTAAAAGATTTGGGCTCCATGAAACTTAAATTTGGGCCCCTTATTCCCTTGTGTGGCGTCACCCCCTTACCCCCTAAGTGGCGCCACTGACCCCTGGGCCACAAGCCCACTTTGGTATTTTAAACACAGATACTACCTTTTAAACCTTATGGTGCCCAAACAGATAATTTAACCAAGGCCTCTGCCTAAGCCTGAGCCCAATTTGGACCCCTAACACTTAAATTAACACATTAAACATATCACCACACTAACGCATAGGCCCAATAATTTAGGAAGTTAGAATGCCAACGTCCCAGACATGGTCTAACATGATATCTCATATCGGAATACCTATGTCATGGCATATGAATCCTATCTATTCCTAAGGTTCGTACGGGACTTTTCGGTCATTAACACATTGTCGATACTTTCTCGAATTTCACACGTATCTCATCCAAAGCCATTCATCGCAATTCAATAGTAAATGAACATGAATAATTTAACTTAAATACATTTATTTGTATATAAACATACCTCGTACGGTTATAGACGGACAAATTCGACTATTCGATCACTTTCGATTTTCCTCGATCTAAATTCGTTTTCTTTGCTTCTTGATCTATACATATTCAAATTTAACTCATTTATTTAAAAAAATCATTCAATTCAATCCAAAAACACACATTTAGGGCATTTTACAAATTAGCCCTCATATTTTCACATTGTGACATTTAAGTCCTTATTTATCAAAATCACAAAATACACATAATTTCTTTGTACCCATGCTTAGCTGAATTTTCACATGCTTCATATAAGTCCACACATTTCATTTATTTCACATTTTAGTCCCTCAAAATATTATTTTCACAATTTAGTCCAAATTATTGAAATTCACCAAAAATCCAAAGACAAAACATGTTAATCTAACACATATATTTCATATTTCATCAACTAACATCACAAAACTCAAGTATTCATCAATGTCATATTTCAAAATCATCATCAAATTCCAAAATTAAAGCATGGGTGTTGTAGTACTCGTAGCAACGATTACAAAAATGTAGAATTATCAAAAACTGAAACCAAAGCATACCTTAATTTTGCTCGAACATAGCCGGAACCTAACTTGTTCTTTTTCTTTTATTTCCTTATGATTTTCGGCAATGGATGATAAGAAAATGGCCATTCTTCATGGTTTTTTTAAATTAAATTAGCTTAATTAACATTGTACCATTTTACCCTTAATGATATATTAATGAAAAACATTTAATCTATGGACATAATTGTCCAAAAAATTAAAACGTGCATAATAACATCATAAGGACTTCATATTAATAAAGACATGGGAAATAGGTACTTTTAACACATGGCATGCTAATTTTACATTTAATGCAATTAGATCCTTTCATCAAATTAAGCACACAATCAATTAAATTAATTCACGAAACTTTCACACATGCTTAGTCACATGTTGCAAGCACAGAAAATAATATTAAAATATTTTTTTCACTTGGATTTGTGGACCCGAAACCACTATTCTAACTAGGGTCTAAACTGGACTGTTACACAATTCGTTCGATGATCTCATACGGCCCTTTGAACCTCGGACTCAACTTGCCGTTTTGGCCGAATCGAAGTATTTTCTTCCATGGAGACACTTTCAAAAATACTTTATCACTGATTTCAAACTCAATACCTTTCCGTTTCAAATCTGCGTAAGATTTCTGACGATCTGAGGTCGCTTTCAAATTATCACGAATCACTTTCACTTTTTGCTCAGTCTCTTTGATTAAATCAACCCCATAAATCTTATTCTCACTCAGCTCAGTCCAATACAATGGAGTTCGACATTTTAGACCATAAAGAGCCTCATATTGTGCCATTTTGATGCTAGATTGAAAACTATTATTGTACGCAAATTCAATCAACGACAAATGCTTTTCCCACGTACTTCCTGATAAACCGTAATAGTAACATATTTTAATCCCACATTTAGTATGCTTTTGGATGATTTAAGCCTCGATTTATATAAAAAGGTGCTCTTAATCCTTTTTTTTCATGTCTTATACCCAAGAAAGCACCCGAGGATGAAAAGAACATAAAACGGGCCCAAAACGGAGTAAATTGGGCCAAGGTAGAAATCGACATGGCTTGGACTTAAGCTCACATGGCCGTGCCTTGTTGATCATCTAGAACACGACTTGACCCCCGACTCACACGGTCGTGCCTCATTAAAGAAGTCCAAACACGGCTTGAAGACTTGTCACACGGGCGTGTGACATGGCCGTGTCCCTGTCGTGGCAATGAATAATGTCATTCGGATTTGGATACTTGGGGGCAAAGGAACATATTCCAAGAGCCTATATATATCCCCTAAGTTCATCCTTGAAGGGGGCGGTTAGCTAGGCCAAGGAGCCAAGCCGAGAAGGTCAGATTTGTGGGAATCACTCGAGGATAGCCAGTTGATCCATCCCAAGAAGCTGGAATTCTACTCAAGGCGGTGGATTTCTCCTTCAATTCTTTCAGG
The DNA here is from genome assembly GCA_005393395.2 of Gossypium australe. Lineage (NCBI taxonomy): Eukaryota > Viridiplantae > Streptophyta > Magnoliopsida > Malvales > Malvaceae > Gossypium > Gossypium australe. The sequence continues at coordinate 19,193,776 of CM016616.1, forward strand.
GAGTTTTAGGGATTTCTTATGTTTTGTTTTATCTTTTCTCTTGAGATGTTTTCTTTATTTGTTATGAGCTAAATCCTTCAAATACCTGAAGGGGATGAAACCTAGATGAATCTTGTTATTATTTTCTAAATTATATGATAAATACTTAGTTTGTTCTTAATTATGCAAGCTTAATCCAAATTTGATGTGCTTAGGTGGAGGAGGAATAGACCCTACTTAAGAGTAGATCTAGCATAATTAAGCGGAGTTGATCGCACGCTTAGAGATATGGTGACGAGATTTTGCCGTAGGGTGAAACCTAATATGGGAATCCATAGATCGATTTACTGCTATTCTAGGGGGTTATTATTCGAGAAAGAGATTTTCGTTAATTAACCTAGGGTTAGACGTTATTCGCCTCGAGAAAGGGTTTAATATACGTTAGGGAGTCCTTTACGGATCAAACTAAGTAAATAAATCGTATGGTTCAGGATTAAATAACAAGTGAATTCTAGGTGGATTCTTTCTGAGGGTATCGTCTTAATCAACTGAGTTTTTCCTAAAGATATTTTCCCAATTCATCCTTTTTGTCTTTGTGTCTTTGGCTTAGTAATTAGTTTAGATTATATTAAAGCAACTTCACTTATTTTAGGGTAAATAATAAAAAGAAGGTTAGTATTAGTACTTTTAGTTCCTTTGGGTTCGATAATCCAGTCTTGAAGCTATACTACTGTTCGATAGGTACACTTGCCTTCAATCGTTGTCAGAGTTAGTTTCCAGGTTTGACATTCTCTTTATAAATTTTAAAACTCGACAGACACGCGATCAAGTTTTTGGCGTCGTTGCCGGGGAACTAAAATATTAAGAAAACTCTATTTTTATTACTTTAGCCATTATTTTTAATTTTTGCAATTTACTTTTATTTTTTAGAATAATCTAGGTTTTGCTAGATTTTCTTTCTTTTTTTTCGCAGGTACCTCTAGTTTATGACTAGAAGGAACCAGAGAGGACCTCTAGTATACGACAGTGATATTGAAGCCACCGCTCGAAGAAATCGCAGAGAAATCAGACGAGCTCTAAATTACATAGAAGAAGATCAAGAAGACAGATCCAATCCTACTAAAGGGATGGGCGAGAATAATCCACAACCACATGATGTGGGAGAAAATAATGCTCAACGTACAATGTTTGATTATGCTAAACCGCATTTAACAGGAGCAGAATGGAGTATTGTTAGGCTTGCTATAGCTGCTAGTAATTTTGAATTAAAGCCTAACACAATACAAATGATTCAACAATTTGTTCAATTTGATGGTTTGCAGGACGAAGACCCAAACACTCATATAGCTAATTTCTTAGAGTTCTGTGATACCTTTAAAATAAATGGTGTTTCTGATGATGCCATACGTCTTCGGTTATTTCCTTTTTCATTAAGGAATAAAGCCAAACAGTGGTTGAACTCATTACCACGAGGGTCAATCACCACTTGGGAGCAAATGATTGAAAAGTTTTTATTGAAATATTTCCCACCAGCCAAAACGGCCAAATTACGAAATGATATCTCTTCTTTTGTGCAGATGGATTTAAAGACATTATACGATGCATGGGAGAGATACAAGGATCTCTTGAGAAGGTGTCCACACCATGGTCTACCCTTGTGGCTACAAGTCCAAACATTCTATAATGGTGTAAACCCCTCAACGAGACAACTAATCGATTCAGCCGCCGGTGGAACCCTAAACAACAGAACTCCTGAAGCAGCCTACGAGTTCGTTGAAGAAATGTCACTGAATAATTATCAGTGGCAAGGTACAAGGACTAAACCGACAAAATCAATAGGAGTTTACAACATCGATGCAGTAACCATGCTATCAACGCAGGTAGAGATGATGAATAAAAAGCTTGGTAGTTTGTGTTCTTTGTAGGCACACCCAGTAATGCAGTATGACGCGAGTGGAACTGTGGCGAATCCTGAGTACTCACCCTACCAACTAGGCGCAGAAAGCGAGTAGATGAACTATATAGGTAATAATTTCAGATCCAATAATAATCCTTATGGTAATACTTACAATCCAGGTTGGAGGAACCAACCAAATTTTTCATGGGGAGGTCAAGGAAATCAAGGAAGTCAAAGACAACAACCTCCTCAAAATTTCCAAAATCAGCTATATCCGCAAGAGAAAAAGCCAAACCTCGAAGAGATGCTGACGAAGTTCATGGCAAGCACAGAAAACCGTCTCAAAGATACAGAGAAAACACTCAAAAATCAACAAGCATCGGTTGACGAGACCAAGAACCGAGTTGGGGAACCCACTAAGTCAGTTGGGGAACTCACCAAGTCAGTTGGACTACTTACTGAGATGATCTGTGAAATACGAGTAGAGATTTTTTTCTAAAGAAACAGAACAGGTAAAAGCAGTTACATTAAGAAGTGGTAAAGAATTAGTCGAGCCAAAGAAAAAATTACCACACGAAAATAACAACACAAAGGATGAGGGAGTTGAGGAAGTAAATCCAGTCCACAAAGAAAGCAAACCACCAATCCCATACCCAGCAAAGTTGAAGAAAGAATGATTAGATGCCCAATACGGTAAGTTTCTCGAACTTTTTAAACAAATACATATTAACTTACCTTTAGTTGAAGCTATTTCAGAGATGCCGAAGTACGCAAAATTCTTAAAGGAACTTCTGACAAATAAAAGGAAGCTTGAAGAAATATCGACGGTGGAACTTAATGAAGAATGCTCCGCCATCCTCCAAAACAAGTTACCAACCAAATTAAAAGACCCAGGAAGTTTTACTATTCCTTGCTTAATTGGTAGCTTAAATATTAAGAAAGCATTAGCTGATCTAGGTGCCAGTATTAATTTAATGCCTTACAAAATGTTTAAACAACTAGATCTTGGGGAACCAAAACCCACTAGGATGAGTATTCAGTTAGCTGATAGATCTATTAAATATCCTATAGGAGTTATCGAAGATATCCTGGTGAAAATTGATAAATTTATTTTCCCTGTTGATTTTGTTGTGTTAGACATGGATGAAGACATTAATATTCCCTTAATTTTATAGAGTCCTTATTTAGCTACCGCTAGGGCTGTTATCAATGTAGGTAACGGTAAACTTGCATTAAGGATAGGCGATGAGGAAATTATTTTTCAAATTTATGATGCCATGCGATATTCTAGAGAACAAGATGATGCCTGTTATTTTGTTGATACTACTGATCATATTATTCAAAACTCATTACAGGAAATCTTACATGATGACACGATAGAACTGTGCCTGACACAAGATGAGGGGGAAGAAGATGAAGCTGATGAGCTGAATACGTCTTCACCTCGACAAACGTAAAAAGAAAGCATTAAAGTCAATGGAAAATTGAAATAAAAACCCTCTATTGATGAACCACCCAATCTGGAATTGAAACAGTTGCCGAAACACTTGGAATACGCATTCATTGGGGACAATTCTACGCTACCAGTTATTATCTTTTCAAAACTAAAACCCAAGGAAAAAGAGGAGTTGATACAGGTACTAAGAGAACATAAAAGGGCCATAGCTTGGAAAATTTCTGACATCAAAGGAATAAGCCCATCATTCTGCACCCACAAAATTTTAATGGAAGAGGAATACAAGCCATGTGTGCAGCCTCAGAGATGGTTAAACCCCAACATGAAAGAAGTGGTTAAAGATGAGGTAATTAATCTTCTAGACGCAGGAATAATTTATCCTATTTCTGACAGCTCTTGGGTAAGTCCTGTGCAGGTAGTTCCAAAGAAAGGAGGTATGACGGTGGTGCCCAATGAAAGGAATGAGTTAATCCCTACAAGAATAGTTACAGGTTGGAGAGTCTGTATAGACTATAGAAAGCTGAACGATGCCACCAGAAAAGATCACTTCCCTCTACCCTTCATAGATCAAATGTTAGAAAGACTATCTGGGCATATGTATTACTGCTTCTTGGACGGACTCTCCGACTACTTCCAAATCCCCATAGCTCCTGAAGATCAAGAGAAGACAACATTTACATGCCCATACGATACGTTTGCTTATTGTAGAATGCCTTTTGGATTATGTAATGTTCTTGCTACTTTTCAGCGTTGCATGCTGGCAATCTTCGACGAACTTGTGGAAGACATTATGGAGGTATTTATGGATGATTTCTCAGTATTCGGTAATTCTTTCCATCTTTGCCTTAAAAATTTAAAACGAGTTCTAATGAGATGTGAGGAAACAAACCTTGTTTTGAATTGGGAAAATGTCACTTTATGGTTAGAGAAGGGATTGTTTTAGGACATAAGATTTCTAGTAAAGGGATTGAGGTAGATAAAGCAAAGGTTGAAACCATAGAAAAATTACCTCCCCCTAGTTCAGTTAAGGCTATTAGAAGCTTTTTAGGACATGCAGGGCTCTATAGAAGATTTATTAAAGATTTTTCTAAAACAGCTAAGCCTTTAACAAAATTACTAGAAAAAGATGTTCCTTTCAATTTCAATCAAGAATGTTTAGATGCATTTAATATCCTAAGGATAAATTAATAAATGCTCCGATTATAATCGCACCTGATTGGAATTTACCCTTTGAACTAATGTGTGATGCAAGTGATTTTGCAGTAGGTGCAGTTTTGGGACAACGAAGAGACAAGCATTTTCAGCCAATTTACTACGCTAGCAGAACATTAACACCCGCACAAGAAAACTACACCACCACAGAGAAAGAATTGCTAGCTGTAGTTTTTGCTTTTGACAAATTTAGGCAGTATCTAATATTGTCTAAAGTTGTCGTTTACACTGACCATTCAGCTCTTCGTTATCTTTTAAACAAAGCTGATGCAAAACCTCAACTCATACGATGGATTTTACTCTTACAGGAATTTGACTTGGAAATACAAGATAAGAAAGGAGCTGAGAATATTGCAGCAGATCACCTGTCCAGACTTGAGAATCCACACATCAGAGAACTCGATGAAAATGAGATAAACGACTCGTTTCCAAAAGAACAACTCTTTTCTATAACACATTCTGAGGTACCATGGTTTGCAAACATCACAAATTATCTAGCCGCTAACATCTTGCCAAAAAGACTAACACATCACCAAAAGAAGCGATTCTTTACTGATGCAGAAAACTATTTTTGGGAAGATCCCTTTCTTTTCCGCATATGTGCAGATCAGGTAATTCGGAGATGTGTTTCAAAGGGAGAAGCAAGCAAAATCCTGGAACATTGCCATTCAGGACCCTCAGGAGGACACTACAGTGGCTTTAAGACAGCACACAAAATACTCGAATCAGGTTTTTATTGGCCCACTCAATTTAAAGATGCCAACAGGTATGTTACTTCGTGTGATAAATGCCAAAGAATAGGTAATATTTCTAAAAGTGATGAAATGCCTCAAACATATATGTTATCATGTGAAATATTTGATGTATGGGGTATTGATTTCTTGGGACCATTTCGTAGTTCACTTGGAAATAAATACATCCTACTGGCAGTTGATTACATGTCAAAATGGGTAGAAGCGGAAGCTTTACCTACTAATGATGCTAGGGTAGTAGTTAAGTTTATCAAGAAACTATTTTCTCGAATTGGGACACCTAGATCTATCATTTATGATAGGAGCACTCATTTCTGTAATACTCATTTTGAAAAAGTTCTAAAGAAATATGGAGTACACCACAGGATAGCTACCCCATATCACCCTCAAACCAGTGGGCAAGTTGAAGTAGAAAACTGAGAACTTAAGCACATCCTAGAAAAAATGGTTGAATCGAATAGAAAAGATTGGGCATTAAAAGTAGATGATGCCTTATGGGCCTATAGAACAACATTTAAAACACCTCTAGGGACATCCCCATACAAACTTGTATACAGGAAAAGCTGTCATCTACCATTCTAGTTAGAACACAAAGCTTTTTGGGCCATACAGTTTTTGAATTTCGATCTTAAAACTGCAGGAAAGAAAAGAATGATGCAGGTGAACGAGTTAGACGACTGGAGAGCTGAGGCCTACGAAAACTCAAAACTGTACAAGGAGGCAACAAAGCGACGCCACGATGCTCGTCTAAAGAAGTCGAAACAATTCAAAGTAGGGGACTTGGTCCTACTATACAACTCAAGGCATAAATTATTTCCAGGGAAACTGAAATCAAAGTGGTCAAGCCCATTTATGATCAAAACAATTTTTCCATATGGCACAATCGAGGTAACTCACCCCACTAAGGGCACATTCAAGGTAAATGGTCACTAACTCAAAATCTATAATGGTGAAGATTTTAGGGATATGAGAGAGGAGTTTCAGCTTCGTGAGCCTTCTTTTAGAAATGAAAACAGGGTAAGTCTAGCTTAAAACTATAAACAAGCGCTTCTCGGGAGGCAACCCGAGCACTAATTCACTAACATTTTTTTTATTTTTATTTTTATTTTTTTCAGCATCTAACTCCATACTAAATTAGTCTAATAAAAGCGCAGGTTTTAGACCACACGGCCTTGCACACGGGTGTACCCATGGCCGTGTGGAAGACAGGGGACGAACCATTGGCGTGCCAGTTGCCGTGCAGAAACAGAGAAAAATTTCTTTTCCCAACACGGGCTGCGATACCAGTCTACGCCTATGCTAACTACCCGTGCGAAGTTACTGACTTGTTGAGCACGGGCTAAACACGCCCGTGCCGCCCAGCCGTGCCAACATACTAACCTGCCAAGCATGGGCGAAACACGCCCGTTCTACATGACCGTGTGAAAAAGAACACATGCGTGCCACTACACCCACGACCGTGGCCAACTACCTGAACGCGCCCAAAAATTTAAAATCGCGAAAAACACGGGCACTTTAAAATAGAGCACGGGCGTGGCACTAGCCCGTGCCCCCTCCCCTATTTAACCAAATTAAACCGTCACTTTCCCAAAACCTACCCTAAAAACAATTTCAGCATTCTTCCTCCTAAAATCCGGCCACACCCATATTCCCCACCTTCCCGAAACCTTATTAACACCCATTTCTTCCCTAAAAACACACTACAACCCACCCCACGCCCGCACCACCGCCGTGCTACCGAACTCCACGCCCCTGCCACCACCGTGTTCATGCTGCAAACTCACACCACCGCCGTGTTTAGCTCGTGTTCGGCAGGAAACCACCACCATCACCCCTAGTTCCTTCCATTATTTCACTTTCCTAACTAAAGTTTGCTAAATTTCATATTATTTTGTTTTATTTATACTTTTTGTTTAGTTTTAAGTATGATTTTTCTCATGTTTATTACATCATTGTGATAGTGCTAGTAGTTATTTGATTGTTATGTTTATAATTTCTTGTTTAGTTCTAAGTATGATTTTACTCATGTTTATTTCAATATTTCATTCATGGATATCATATATATTTGCGACATCATGGTGATAGTGCTATTAGTTATTTCTCATATATGCTATTACAAATTCCTATTCTGAATTGGTTGCTTATTCGAATATCTTGGATCTGGATTACATTTTGGTACAAACCTATTCTTTTTTTCCCCGGTATCATGTCATCATCACGACCAAAATAATCCACAGCAGCCCCAACCAAGAGAAGAAAGGGGCCCGGATCATCCTCAGCAAGTGCTTCTTCCGAGCTACGACACCAATTCCTCTGATTTTCTCAAGAAGCTCAGGAAGAGCGTTACAAAGAAATCTGGGATAGACCCCTCGGCACCGGTAAGTGCATCGATTCTGACGCGCTGGAACAAGTCGGGTTCGCAACCGATATTCGAGCCCTCCTCTCGACCGACCCGTGGGAGCAATTTTTCTCAATCATCGAGCCCACATACTTGGAGCTCACACTAGAGTTCTGCACCACTTTCACCTTGCAGACAGTGATGGCACAGTTCGACGACCCAGGTACAGTCCAATTCCGTTTAGGGGGCATGGTACGTCGACTGGGCGTACCGCAATTCGGCTCGGCACTCGGATTTTGTACGTCAAAATTTATAGAAGCAAACTCACTCTCCGAGTTAAACCGACAGCTCCACTGCACTCCCCTCTCCTGCTGGCGTAGCTTACACCCCATCACTGGCGTCTACGACCACAGTCGCTCCAAGACGACAGCTCTCGCCGCATATTTGAGGTACATCCATGCCATTCTCGCTCACACCATTACAGGTCGTCGTGAGAGAACCGGCGTGGTAAATCGACACGATGTATATTACTTATCATGCATGGTAGAAGGACACGTGTTCGACCTCGCATACTTTATCACCGGTGCAATGCAGCATCAAATAGAGGCGCACAGGAAGGGAATTCTATCGATGGGCCCATATATAACATGATTGGCTCGACACTTTAGCCTCCTTAACACCGACGACCAGAGATCCTCCCTCACGATGATTGGGCATATGGTACCTCAGGGCATCCAGACGATGCTACACATAAGGATGATTAAACATCGTCGAGGGACCGACCCCCCTCAGTACCGATTAGTGACACCTACAGACGAGGGGGAGCCCGAGGATATTACCGATGATGTCCCACCACCATCATAAGAGGCACCGATTCTGAGCCAGCGGCCATCCCATGCAGCAATCTCATTGGCGGATATCTCTGCACGACTGGACCAGTTCGAGCAGTATTTCGTTGAAAACATTAGACGATTTGATGGGATAGAGGCCACCCTCCAACAGATATGCCATCACCTCCATATCTCATCACCAGCACCACCACAGGACACGGCCGATGATTAGGACCTTTGAGTCCTTTTATCTAGATTTTCTTTTTCCTTATTTTAAGTTTTTACTTTTATTTTCTAGTTATTTTAATTTCGATTTGTCTTAAGTTTGAACATTTTCCTCATACATTGACAACTTTTATCATGATCATCATCCACATCTAACCTTCGAGTATTCCTAACATTTACTTAATTACGCCTCCGAGATTTCTAACTGATGACTTAGCAGTTTCAAAAACATCACTAGGAGCATTTCATTACTACACAAGTCATCACACACCACGACCTATACCATCCTGCAAGGACACCATCCAAAATTTAGGGAGTATTCTTTCCCCTTCTCTTTTGATTTATCCCTTAAATTTTATAACTATCTTTGAACATTGAGGGCAATGTACATCTTAAGTGTGGGGGGTGAATATTTATTTAAGGAAAGGGCCTAACCTTCTGCATTATTCTCAAATCCCTGAATTTAGTCTTGTCTTTAAGAAATTTTTTCATATTACTAATTAGGATGAAATTTCTAATGATTTATGATTTTTATTATTATGTTTTGAATTAAGTTATAGTTAGTTGTGCATTAATGATTAAATTAGAAGAATATTAGAGAATCAAGCATGATAAGTCTATTTTTCAGAATTAAAATCTTTGCTAGGTTGTTGAGCTGAATCTGAATATTATCTTGAAGTTTGAAGTTTACAAGGTTGATGTCAAAACACCCATAATTTTTGTGAGATTTTGAGCCTATTACAACATATATTTTTTTTCACGCTCACTTTATTGATTATGAGTGTGTCAACTATGAATTGTTATTCTAGAACTTGCCTCAATTATACATGTTGAGACCGCACCTATGATTTGATATACTGAGATGATAATGGCACCTAGGTTTTAACCCACTCACTCCACTAAATAGCCTACCTTCACAACTAACCCCTAGTGAACCCCGTTGATCCTAATGACCCTTTTTATTGACTTACCAGCTAATATTAACCCAAAACCCCTTTGTATTTGTTATCACCATTCCTTTTGACTATCCTTATATCGAGAGTTGATTTGATGTGTTGTCTAGCTGTTATCTTTATTTTAAAGTAATAGATTCATTTATTGTAATACTTAGTTTGTTCTTAAAAAAAATTATATTCATTATTAGTTCCATAATTAAATGAGCTTACATGTTAAAATTCCACATCTTGAGGAAAAGCTCGTATCATTAGTTGATGTAATTATTTAGGATTAGTTCAATTTTTGTTAGTTAGACAATTTGTCAAGTCAGTCTTGATTTTGACCTTCTAATTCAGCCTTTATCCACAGCTTTAACCCTAGCCCCGTTACAACCCTGTTAAAGACCTTTTGATTTGTGTATCATCTCATTTTATAATGGTGGATATTTGATTTTCAGGCAAGCCTATGGGATTACCTTTTCAGGTTTGGCTTCTGAGAGCTTAATTTTGAACCTTAAACACCTCAAGTGATTTGAGTGAATCTTTAGTGAGGATGTCAATCCTTGTCGATTTTGAATCAAAGGTAATTATTTAGATAAGGGGAGACACCTACGTTTTTGTGCTACAAATGTATGACTATGATTGTTTAAATCTTTAGGACTCTACGAGTTAGATCATCCATGTATAAATTATCTATGAATTATGATGAGACATTGTTAATAGGAATTATGAATCATGGAAAGTTCGTTTTAATTGTAAGTTGAGAATTTTGCTTGAGGACAAGCAAAAGCTTAAGTTTGGGGGTATTTGATAAACCGTAATAGTAACATATTTTAATCCCACATTTAGTATACTTTTGGATGATTTAAGCCTCGATTTATATAAAATGGTGCTCTTAATTATTTCTTTTCATGTCTTATACCCAAGAAAGCACCCGAGGATGAAAAGAACATAAAACGGGCCCAAAACGGAGTAAATTGGGCCAAGGTGGAAATCGACACGGCCTGGACTTAAGTTCACACGGCCGTACCTTGTTGATCATCTAGAACACGGCCTGACCCCCGACTCACACGGTCGTGCCTCATTAAAGAAGTCCGAACACGGCTTGAAGACTTGTCACACGGGCGTGTGACATGGCCGTGTCCCTATCGTGGCAATGACTAATTTCATTCGGATTTGGATACTTGGGGGCAAAGAAACACATTTCAAGAGCCTATATATATCCCCTAAGTTCATCTTTGAAGTGGGCGGTTAGCTAGGCCAAGGAGCCAAGCCGAGAAGGTCAGATTTGTGGGAATCACTCGAGGATAGCCAGTTGATCCATCCCAAGAAGCCGAAATTCTACTCAAGGCGGTGGATTTCTCCTTAAATTCTTTCAGGGAGTTTTAGGGATTTCTTATGTTTTGTTTTATCTTTTCTCTTGAGATGTTTTCTTTATTTGTTATGAACTAAGTCCTTCAGCTACCTAAAGGGGATGAAACCTAGATGAATCTTGTTATTATTTTCTAAATTATATGATAAATACTTAGTTTGTTCTTAATTATGCAAGCTTAATCCAAATTTGATGTGCTTAGATGGAGGAGGAATAGACCCTACTTAAGAGTAGATCTAGCATAATTAAGCGGAGTTGATCGCACGCCTAGAGATAGGGTGACGAGATTTTGCCGGATTAGGGTGAAACCTAATATGGGAATCCATAGGTCGGTTTACTGCTATTCTAGGGGTTATTATTCGAGAAAGAGATTTCCGTTAATTAACCTAGGGTTAGACGTTATTCACCTCGAGAGAGGGTTTAATATACGTTAGGGAGTCTTACGGATCAAACTAAGTAAATAAATCGTATTGTTCAGGATTAAATAACAATTGAAGTCTAGGTGGATTCTTTCTGAGGGTATCATCTTAATCAACTGAGTTTTTCCTAAAGTTATTTTTCCAATTCATCCTTTTTGTCTTTGTGTCTTTGGCTTAGTAATTAGTTTAGATTATATTAAAGAAACTTCACTTATTTTAGGCTAAATAATAAAAAGAAGGTTAGTATTAGTACTTTTAGTTCCTTTGGGTTTGATAATCCGGTCTTGCGTAAGCTATACTACTGTTCGATAGGTACACTTGCCTTCAATCATTGTTAGAGTTAGTTTACAGGTTTGATCATTCTCTTTATAAATTTTAAAACTCGACAGACACACGATCACTTCCAAATTCAAGAATACAACATCTCAACATATCCTCAAGAATCTAAATGATCCGCTCAGATTGACCATCCGTTTGCGGATGAAATGCAGTACTGAAATGCAAGTTTTTGCCTAAAGTCTCTTGTAATTTCTTACAAAACCGCGAGGTAAATCTCGGGTCTTTATCAGATACAATAGATAATGGTACCTCGTGCAATCTCACAATATCAGAAATATATAATTCAGCTAACTTATCAAGCAAATAATCTGTTCTCACCGGAACAAAATGAGCTGAGTTCATCAATCTTTTAACTATTACCCAGATTCCATCTTTCTTTCTCAGAGATAAAGGCAATCCCAACACAAAGTCCATCGTGATTCTCTCCCATTTCCACTCAGGAAACATAATCGGTTGTAACAAACCAGATGGAAGTTGATGTTCAGCTTTAACTTGCTGACAAACTAAACATCTCGAAACAAACTCTGAGATATCCCGTTTCATACCATGCAACCAATAAAAGTGTTTTAGATCATTATACATTTTTATACTCCCCGGATGAACAACCAAACGACTATTGTGAGCTTCGTTCAAAATCAATTGAATCAACTCTGAATTCCTCGGAACACAAATCTGATCTCTGAATCTTAAACAATCATCATTATCAACTCTAAATACTGAATCAGAATTCAAACCACACTGATCTCGTTTTGCCATCATTTCAGCATCACTTTTTTGAGCATCACAAATCTGACGTATAAACATTGACCTCACTTTCAACTTAGCCAAAACCGAAGCATCATCACCTAGATCTATCCGAGTACTCATTGCTCGTGGAACAAATAAAGACTTTCGACTCAAGGCATCAGCAACAACATTTGCTTTACCCGGATGGTAATTAATCACTAATTCATAGTCTTTTAGTAGTTCTAACCATCTTAGTTGTCTCAAATTCAATTCATTCTGAGTCATCAAGTACTTCAAACTCTTGTGATCAGTATAAATGTGACATTTCTCACCAAATAGGTAATGACGCCAAATCTTCAATACAAATACAATCACGACTAATTCAAGATCGTGTGTCGGATAGTTCTTTTCATGCGCCTTTAACTGTCTCGAAGAATGAGCTATAGCTTTGCCCTCTTGTATCAGCACACAACCCAAACCATTCAACGATGCATCACTGTAAACTATGAATTCTTTACCCGATTCTGGTTGAACTAACACTGGTGCCTTTGTCAACAATGCTTTCAACTGCTCAAAACTCTGCTGACACTTTTTTGACCACTCAAATTTAACATCTTTCTGTACCAATTTTGTCAACGGAGTCGCAATCATCGAGAAGTCTTTCACAAACCGTCTATAATATCTCATTAGTCCCAGAAAACTACGGACTTTAGACACATTCTCGGAGGTTTCCAATCTAAAATTGCTGAAATTTTGTTCGGATCAACTCATATTCTCGCAGCTGATTCAATATGTCCCAGAAAACCAACCTCACGCAGCCAAAACTCACATTTGTTGATCTTTAAATACAATTGCTTCTCACGCAGAGTCTGTAACACAATTCTTAAATGCTCGGCATGTTGCGTCTCATCACAAGAATAAATTAGAATGTCATCAATAAACACCACTACAAATCGATCCAAATATGGTCTGAATATCCAATTCATCAAATCCATAAACACTGCAGGAGCATTCGTTAGTCTGAAAGGCATAACTAAGAATTCATAATGTCTGTACCTTGTTCTAAAGACAGTTTTTGGCACATCTGATTCTTTAACTCGTAGCTGATAGTAACCCGATCTCAAATCTATTTCAGAAAACACTGTAGCTCCTTTCAGCTGATCAAACAAATCATCAATACGAGGTAAAGGATATTTATTCTTTATCGTCACTTTATTCAACTGTTGGTAGTCAATACACATTCTTATAGTACCATCTTTCTTTTTCACAAATAACACAGGAGCACCCCAAGGCGAGAAACTCGGTCGTGCAAATCCTCTATCTATCAACTCTTGCAACTGAGACTTCAACTCTTTTAATTCTGTCGGTGCCATTCTATACGGAGCTATTGAGATAGGAGTCATTCACGGCACTAAATCAATACCAAACTCGACTTCTCGTATCAGAGATAATCCTGGTAGTTCTTCAGGAAACACATCTGGGAACTCACAAACTACAAGTACAGATTCAACTTTATTTTCAATGACTTTTGTGTCTATCACATACGCAACATAAGCTTCGCAACCCTTTTTCACATAATTCAAAGCTTTCATCGAAGATACAACAGCCGATAGGCCATTCAAATCACTGGATTCAATTCAAACTATCTCACCATTCTGACTTCTTAAATCAATATTCTTCCTTTTACAGTTCACAATAGCATTATGCAAAGTGAGCCAATCCATACCCAAAATTATATCAAATTCATCAAAGGGTAGCAACATCAAATTACCCGAAAAGCAATTATCCCGATACATCAACGGACAAATTCTTGCACACTTTATCAACCAGAACACACTTGCGTAAGGGGTTCGATACTCTAATTACAAATTCAGTGGACTCAACAGGCAAAGTCTTACTAAATACTAGATTCACACACACATATGGAAGAGTAGATCCTGGATCTATCAATGCAATCACATCAGTATCAAATAGAGTAAAAGTACTAGTAATGACGCCTAGAGATGACGCTTTTTCACGAGCGTGAATAATCTAGGCTCGGGTAGGTGGTCTCGCCTCAGATGTCATAACTGTATCGGTTGTCCCTCTCTGACTTCCACTCTTATTTCTGGTATTTCTGGGTGGTATACCTCTAGTCGTCGTATTACTCGGCCTCGCATTCTGAACATTGTCTTTCTCAGCTATCTTTGGATAATCTCGAATAAAATGATCTCGTGTTCCACATTTATATCAAAATTTGTTATTATATTTACCTCAACATTCTCCAACATGTCGTCTCCCACACTACCTACACTCAGGCTTATTGCTTTTAACACTTCCAACACTTGATTCAATCAGAGCTTGAGTTTTTGGACCAATAATTTGTCTCACACGATCTCTACTCAAATGCCCAAACAAAACATTTGATATATTGCTTGCATCTTTCAATCTCTTTGATGGAGGTTGATACTACTTACTCATTAATCTTTTTCTTTCATCTCTAGCTTCGGAATCTACTTTCTTCTTTTCTTTGCTAAGCTCTTCGGCTTTGCAGTCTCTTTCAACTAACACTACAAATTCATTCAAATCAAGTATTCCCACCAACAATTTAATGTCTTCATTCAACTCTTCAATGAAACGTTTACACACAGTAGTTTCGGTTGAAACACATTCCCGCGTATATTGGCTCAATCTCACAAACTCCCATTCATATTCAGTAACAGACATACGACCCTATTTCAGCTTTAGCAAATATTTACGTTTCTGATCTATGAATCGTTGACTAATATATTTCTTCCGAAATTCAACTTGAAAGAAATCCCAAGTGATTCTCTTTCCCAGAACCACTGATATCAACGTTTTCCACCAATTATATGTCGTGTCTCTCAACAATGAAATAGCACATTTTATGCATTCATCAAGAGTCAATGACATCTCATCAAACACTCGAATTGTATTCTCGAGCCAAAACTCAGCTCACTCAGCATCATCATCGACTGTGGCTCTAAACTCTTTGGCCCCGTATTTTTGAATTTTATCCACAAGAGGCTTACTCAATCGAATCGGATCTGGAACTTGTGGCACTACAGGCACTTGTGGGGGTGGAGGTTGTTGAGCAGCCGGATTCATTCGAACGAAGTCCGAAAACCACGTACTCGTCATTTGGAAGAAGACTTGCTTAGCCTCTCCCTCATGGCTACTAGCAATCGGCCTAGATTCGACCGGTCCTGTCACTTGAGCGGGAGCAGGTGCATTGCTCTCAATATCATCAGCAACTGCTCGATCGAGGTCCATTTGCTATACAAAAACATATTTTTAATTGTCAGGATTCATCACACTATCGCAATTATATATATGACATGTATAGGTAGACTCACACGCACTACGTTAGTCCTAAAATCGACTAAACCTGGCTCTGATACCTATAAAATGTAACACCCCTAACCCGAAACCATTGCCGGTTGAGGGTTAAAAAGCATTACCGATCAATCTGGAACATTTAACAAACATTTTACAACACAAAGTCAATCATCATTCAAACATATCCAAATATAAGCATATAGTCCCTTAATGAGGACTACGAGACCTTAAACACGTGTTGGAAAGTGGTCGGGACTAATCCGAACACATACAAAAATTTCAAAAGATTAAACATTTTTCAAAGCTATAGAGGTCACATGCCTGTGTGGGTAGGCCGTGTGCCTCACACGGCCTTGGACACGTCCGTGCTTTCAAGCCGGCATACATACTGACTTGTCCACACGGCTTGAGACACGCCCATGTGCCTCACTCGAGGTCAACACTGACTTGCATCACATGACCAGTCAAACGCCCGTGTGTCTAGCCTGCGTGCTAGCTTAACTTGTTTTGAATTACAAACTCGAAAGACACGGTCGAGCCACACACTTGTGTGCTCAACCGTTTGGGCAATTATAGGCCATTTGTAAGGCCAATTTGCCATCCACACTTTGAAATCATCTACAAGCATCAATTCATATGCATTTATACCTCAAATGGCAATCCAAACATACCAATATATGCATCAATTAATCATCCACTACACCATTTATTTCCTTACTCAATTTCAACTCAAACATGACCATCTAAAATATCAATTTCTCATTCCAAATCATATAATCTACTCATCATTTAATCCAACCAAATCTATCATGAAACATACCATTTCCATTATGTTAATTTATACTATAATGATCACTCACCTAGAACATATTTTCATATGATCAAAATATATACCAACCATCAAACTACTAAACCAACTCACATGGCTAAGCTTATACACTTCAATACATGCCATAATCACTAGCCTATACATGCCATATTCAAATATATACATCTTTCCAAAAATACCAAAATAAATAGTTGATAGTGTGATTCAGTCGCTGACAATCCTGGATCCGAGCTAGCTTTAAAGACACTATAAAACAGAAAAAACTTCACACAGTAAGCTTTCAAGCTTAGTAAGTTCACAATATAATACATTTAACTCAATAATTCAAAATCAATATATAAAATAAATCTTCACATAGATTATTTCACAAAAATACACAATCTCATCTATATCCAATACTCAGATAACCATCCATTCATCAATTTCAAAATTCATCAACCAAATAGGTTAAATACATACCTTTGCCAACACTTAGTGAATGACCAATTTTGCTACTCAATGCTCGATACCACATTTCTATCAATCTTCATTATTCATTCGATTCAATCGTACACTTATTGCCAATTTCATAGCCAAAGCTTAAATATCATCGCACACTTAGTGCCTTTACTTTAAATCGAATTCAATTCGGTATCACACACACAGTGCCAATCATAATAGCTGAGGCTTTCTAGATTCCACACACACAGTGCTATTCACCTCTGTCTCAATTCTAGTTATGTACACTTAGTGCCACATTTCTCAATTCCATACATATAGCATTTCTAATTCATTCATTTCATAACATATGAATATAAATTAAACGATTCATATTATTCACAAACTTACCTCGGACGTCGAAGTAACAAAACAAGTCAACTAATCGAGCACTTTATCTTTGTCTTGATCTCGATCTCGATCTCGATCCAAATCTCTCTTTTCTTGATCTATACATATTCAAATTTAACTCATTCAATAACCAAATCATTCAATTTAGTCCAAACACATATATTTAGGGCATTTTACAAAATAGCCCTCACATTTTCACATTTTGACACTTTAGTCCCTATTTCATAAAATCATCAAATTCACATAATTTCACTTCATATATGCCTACCCGAATGCTCCTTATGTTCATACAAACCCATATATTTCATTTATTTCACATTTTAGTCCTCCAACTTCTCATTTTCACAATTTAGCCCAAATTACTCAATTTTATAAAAAATTCAAAGACAAAATATATTAATCTATCACATATCTTTCATATTTCATCATCAAATATCACAAAGGTCAAACATTCATCAATGGCACATCTTAAAATCTTCATCAAATTCTAAAATTAAAGCATGGGCTTGATAATACACTAAGCAACGATCACAAAAACATAGAAATCATTAAAAACCAAAGCAAAAACATACATTAATCAATAACTTAATGTGCCGAAACCTTATATGCTTCAAATGGTTTTCTTTTGTTCAATAGTCGGTGAAGAAGATGAGAAATGGCCATTAAAAATTGTTTTATTCTGTTTTGTTTATTAAACATTAATATGCTGATGTGTCTTTAACTAACTATGATCACAATAAAGGTAAGCGCACCTATCGTTTAATAGTATAGTTATGGTAAGACTGGTAATATCGTATCCATAAGGACCAAGAGTACTAGTACTTTCTACTCTACGTCCCCCTCTTAGGTCCACCCCTAGGGTGTTTATATAGGCTTTGAGACGCCTTTCTTGGCCCACAAGTAGCCTTTTCTAAATAGAATTAAACTTGGGTTCGGCAGGGACACGCCCGTGTAGAAGAGCCTAGGCTGTGCTTGATTCTGCTTGACACACACGGCCGTGTTCAGTGGCTTAGGCCGTGCGCGAATCTGCTCGTCCCACACGGCCGTGTGGTCTACCCGTGTGCGAAAGTCTAGGCCGTGTAGATTTCTGAGGTAGCTCATATTGTCCCTTTTGGCCCGTTTATTGTTCTTTTCGACTCCCTAAACTCTCCTGAGTGTAAAACATGAAATTAAAGGATTAGGAGCATCGAATTCATCAAATCTAATGAAAATTCATCCAAAAATAAGCCAAGCATGGGGTTAAAATATGTATAAATTATGGTTTATCAAATATCCCCACACTTAAGCCTTTGCTTGCCCTCAAGCAACATCCTCAACTCACAATTAAAATTAACTTCCTCAATTCATAATTCTCATCAATAATGTCTCATCATAATTCATAGATAATTCATACATTGATAATTTAACTAAAAGAATCCTTAAAGATTCAAACAATCTAAGTCACACAATTTTATAGCACAAAAACATAGTTGTTTCCCCTCATCTAAATAATTACCTTTTGATCCAAAACCGACAAGAATTGACATCCTCACTAAAGATTCACTCAAATCACTCAAAGTGTTTAAGATTCAAATTAAGCACTCAAAAGTCAAACATGAGAAGTTATTACCATAAGCTTGCATGAAAATCAAATCTCCACCACTATGAAATAATCTGATATACAAATTAAAAGGTCTTACAAAGGTTGTAATGGGGCTTGGTTCAGAGGTGTGGATAAAGGCTGAATTAGAGGGTTAGAATCGAGATAGAATTGATCATTTACCTAAGTAGAAAAAAATGAACTAATACTGAATAATTACATCGATTGAAAACTTATCACTAATAACACGAGCTTCTTCTAACGATGTGAAATTAACCATTTAAGCTCATAGAACTAATAATGAATATATTTCCAACCCCTTTTTTTTAAGAACAAGAACACAATAAGATGAATTTAACAACTGAAATAAAGAAAATAGTTAGGCAACTGATCAAATCAAATCTCTACAAAAAGGGAGTTAATAAAGTAGGAGAAGCAAAAATTGGGTTTTGGGTTAATATTAATGGGTGAGTCAAGAAACGGTTTATTAGGCTCAAAAGGGTTCACTAGGAGTTAATTATGAAGGTAAGTTTTTAATGGAATAAGTGGTTAAAACCTAAGTGCCTTTATCATCTTAGTATATCAAATCAAGGGCGTGGTCTCGATATGTATAATCGAAGCAAGTTCTAGAATAACAAATCACTATTGACACACTCATAACCAATAATAAAGTGAGCAAGAAAAGTATATGCTCTAGAAGGCTCAAAATCTCACAAAAATTATGGTTTTTGATGTCAACCTTTCAAATTTCAAACTTCAAAGTAATATTTAAATTTAGGGAAACAACCTAATAAACTTTTAATTCTAAAAATAGATTATCATACGTGATTCTCTAATGTCTTAAAGTTTAAACCATCAATGCATAATTACCTACGACTTAATCCAAAACATATCAATGAAAATCATAAGTCAATAGAGGTTTCATTCTAATAGTAATATGAGAAAATTACTTAAGAGCAAGACATAATTCATGGATTTTCTAATAATACTATAATTAACCTCCCCACACTTAAGATGTACATTGTCCTCAATGTATAAAGATAAAAAATGATAACAAAGATAGGGAGAGAAGTGAAACTTCCTGAATTTTAGATGGAATCAATGAAAAGAAACCTGATAAATTTGGGAAGAGGTGAACGTGGGGGAGGATACTCCGGCAGCACCTCGAACCTTCTGAAATCAAAACAATGAAGCAGCCGGCATGAACTTATGGTATCCTAAGCTAAATCTAAATGGCATGAAGAATAAGAACAAAATAATAAAAATAAAAATAAATAATGGAAAATGGATATGAATTCAAAAATAAAGGGGAAAAAGAGTGACCAACGGTGGCAAGGATGGTGGTTGGTGTGGTGGCGGTGTAAAGAAGGAATAAGGGAAAAGGGGGAAAGGAAAAAGAATGAAGAAAGAAAACGGGAAAAAAAAAGGGAAAAAGGGGGTTTTCGGGCTGGGGAAGAAGGGAGGAGGGAAGAAAGGGGAGGAGGAGGGCGGTGGTTAGAAAGAGGTACGGTGGCTAGGGTTTGAAGGAAGAAGATTTGGGGAAGAAAGTGAACAGAAGAAGGGGGTTTAAATAGAGATTGCGACACATAGTCGCAGCACATGCCCGTGTGCCCTAGGCGTGTTAGGTCACACGGTCGAATCGCACGGCTGCGTAATGCTTCGTTCGTTTCTCCCACGCCTGTGTAGAGGTTTCCACGCCCATGTTGATTGATCAGAATCGACCACAGCTTATAGGCATGGGCGTGTCACATGCCCGTGTCATTTACTCAGTATTGCCCACGGTTTTAAGGCATGCCCGTGTGGGTTGATCGCTTGCCGGAGTTTTAAAATTTATAAAAGGAATGATCGAACCTAGAAACTAACTATGACAACGATTTTTGAGGCAAGCGCACCTATCGAACAGTAGTATAGTTAAGGCAAGACCGGAATGTCGAACCCAAAGGAACCAAAAGTACTAGTACTAACTCTCTTTTTATTATTTAGCCTAAGAATAAAGGGATTTATTTATCTAATCTAAATTAATTAACTACTAAACTAAAGATGCAAAGACAAAGAGAAAGAGTTTGGGAAAATAACTTGAGAGAAACCAATTGATTAAAACGACACCCAAGGAAGAATCCACCTAGACTTCACTTGTTATCTAACTCTGAACCAGACGATTTATTCACTTGACTTGATCTGTAAGATTCCCTAATGTATATTAAACCCTCTCTCGAAGCGAATAACATCTAACCCTAGGTTAATTAATTGAAATCTCTTTCTAATTAAAACCCCTAGAATCGCATTAACTCGATCTATGGACTCCCATATTAGGTTTCACCCTAATCCGGCAAAATCTCGTCACCCTATCTCTAGGCGCGCGATCAACTCTGCTTAATTATGCTAGATCTACTCTTAGGCAGGAACTTTTGCTCCACCACCTAAGCACATCAAACTTGAATTAATATCCCGAAAATATCAACACAAGAATTAAGAACACATAATTAAGAACAAGTCAAATATTTATCATATAGTTCAGCAAACGATAACAAGATTCATCTTAGGTTTCATCCCCCTTAGGTATCTGAGGGTTTAGTTCATAACAATAAAAGAAAACATCTCAATAGGAAAGATAAAACAAAACATAAGAAATCCCTAAAACCCCATGAAGAAATTGAATGAGAGATCCTCTGTCTTGAGTATAATTCTGGCTTCTTGAGATGGATCAACTGGCTATATTCGAGTGATTCTCTACAAATCTAACCTTTCTGGCTCGGCTCCTTGGCCTAACTAATCGCCCCCTGACTAAAGCCTTGGGTTTCGGCTTCTGCTGAACTTCTCTTCAAGTTGCCCCCTTGGGTGTTTATATAGACTTTGAGATGCCTTACTTGGCCCCTAAGTATCCTAATTCAAGTAGAATTCCTACTAAGGTGTTTGAATAGGCTTTGGAATGTGTTTCTCTACCTCCAAGTATCCAAATCCGAGTAAAACTCCTCTTGGCCTTGGCAGGGACATGCCCATGGCTCACGCTCGTGTAAGTCGTGGCCAGGCCGTGTTCAAAACTGTTGAATAAGGCACGGCCGTGTGGTCTTGGGCCCAGGCCATGTGGATTTCGTGATATGGCCCATTTACTCCGTTTTGGACCCGTTTTCCGTTCTTTTCGTCATTGGATGCTCTTCTGAGTATAAAACATGAAAACAAAGGATTAATAGCACCAAATTACACAATTCAGGGCTTAAATCATCCAAAAGCATGCTAAATGTGCGCTTAAAATATGTTACTTTTATGGTTTATCAAATACCCCCACGCTTAAGCTTTTGCTTGTCCTCAAGCAAAATTCTCAACTCACAATTAAAACGGACTTCCCTAATTCACAATATTCATCAATAGTGTTTCATCATAATTCATAGATAATTCATACATGGATAACTCAACTCAAAGAGTCCTAAAGATTCAAACAATCAAAGTCATAGTTTTTATAGTATGAAAGCATAGGTGTTTCCCCTTACCTGAATAATTACCTCTGATTCAAAATCGACAAGAATTGACATCCTCACTAAAGATTCACTCAACCCACTCGAAGTGTTTAAGGTTCAGAATTAAGCACTCAAAAGTCAAACATGAAGAGTTAATCCCATAAGCTTGCATGGAAATCAAATCTCCACCACTGTAAAATGAGATGATACACAAATCAAAAGGTCTTTAACAGGGTTGTAACGGGGCTTAGGTTAAAGGTGTGGATAAAAGGCTGAATTAGCGGGTTAGAACCGAGATTGACTTGACAAATTACCTAACTAGAAACAATGAACTGATAATGAATAATTATATTAGCTGGAAACTAATAAAATGAGCTTCTTTTTCAAGATTCGAAATTTACATGCATAAGCTCATAGAACTAATAATGAATATATTTCGAAATTTTCTTCTTCTTCTTTTTTTTAAGAACAAGTCAAATGTGTGATAAATGATAAATTCAACTACTTGAAATAAAGATCATAGTTAGACAATTGATCAAATCAAATCTTGATATAAGGGTAGTCAAAAGGAATGGTGATAACAAATACAAAGGGTTTTGGGTTAATATTAGTGGGTGAGTAAAAAAAAAGGGTTGTTAGGATTAACGGGGTTCACTAGGGGTTAATTATGAAGGTCGGCTTTTTAACGGAGTAAGTGGGTTAAAACCTAGGTGCCTTTATCATCTTGGTATATGAAATCATAGGTGTGGTCTCGACATGTATAATCAATGCAAGTTCTAGAATAACAAATCAATGTTGACACACTCATAATCAATAAAGTGAGCAAGAAAGGATGTATGCTCTAAATGGCTCAAAGTCTCACAAAAAATTATGGGTGTTTGATACCAACCTCGTAAATTTCAAACTTCAAGGTAACATTCAGATTCAGGTAGACAACCTAAAAATTTTTAAATTTTGAAAAATAGACTTTTCATGCTTGATTTTCTAGTATCCTTCAAATTTAATCATCAATGCACAATTATCAATGACTTAATCTAGAACATATCAACAAAAATCATAAATCAAAGGAAATTTCATTCTAATCATAATATGAGAAACTTACTTAGAGACAAGGTATAATTCAGGGATTTTCAAATAATACTATAGTTAACTCCCCTGCACTTAAGATGTACATTGCCCTCAATGTACAAAATAGATAATGGCAAAATAAAAAAATCATAAGATAGAGAGAGAAGTGAAACTTCCTGAATTTTGTATGGAGTCAATGAAAAGAAATCGGATAGGATTGGGCGGATGTGAACGTGGGAGAGCGCCTTGAACCGTTTGAATTTGAATCCTCGAAGCAGCCGGTCAAATTTTATTCTGTCTTAAGCTAAATGGTACGAAGAATAAGGAGAAAATAATAAAGAAAAATAAAAATAAGAATAAAAATAAAAATAAAAATAAAAATAAAAGTAAATAATGGAAAATGAAAGAAGAAAAACAACTGGAAACGAAGAAGGAAGAAGGGGGTTAAATAGAAATTATGGATCTGGTGGTTGCCCCCGCCCTTGTACCTTCTTGTGGTGGCCACACGGCCACGGCCACGGCCACGGCCTTGTGCAAAGCCGTGTGGTATGGAAATCTGAACTTTGGTTAGTTTATGGTTAGGTGCTAAAAAGAAAAATAAAAGTAAAAAATAAAAATATAAAAATATAAAAATTAATGGGGTTTGTGCTCGAGTTGCCTCCTGAGAAGCGCTCGTTTAAATTCTTGAGCTAGACTTACCTCTCATTCGCATAATCATGGTGGTTTGAGGAGGTGAAAATCCTTTCTCATACGATCAAGTCGGTTATTGATATAAAGTTTAAGTCGAGTAGTGTTTACCTTAAAGGTGTTGATTTTAGGACTAGTTACCTCAACTGTTCCATCTGGGAAGATTTTGAGTACCTGATCTCCTATCTTAATCTGGGTTGTCCCATCATTAAGTTCGTCGTGGAGTTGCCTCGTTTTTGTTTCGTGTGTTTTTAGTTTCTCCTTGAAGTGTGTCTTCCATTCGTCTAGTTCATCGATCCACAGCCTTCGTTCCTCATGAATTTCTTCTTTATGGACACGAGGTCTAGTATCTGGCATCTGCGAAAGAGCTTCAAGAAATGGCAAGTTAATAAGAAATTTCTTTGAAAGTTTAAGAGACTTACCGAGTTGTTCCTCTGTGTGGTCTTTCTTTATCGTATCGGGGTATGGCACACAGGGTTGGTACTCTGTAATCACAGGGTTTGGTAAATCATGGCTTACCTCAATCTTACCTTCACTTACCACAGGCTCTTACCTTGGGTCAGATTCGACTAACCTTTCACTGTCATGAGCTGTTACTGCTTGAATTTGCTCTTTTGGGTTAGTTTCAATGTTGCTTGGCAAGCTTTCTTGTAGTTGTTCTGAGATCAGCTTAGCAAGTTGCCCGAATTGATCCTTGAACTCTTGTGACAATACTTCAAGTTTTGTTTCTACCTTTTGGAAACGTGTTTCTGAGGCTGCTATGAATTTTGTCAGCATCTCTTTAAGGTTTGACTCCTCTTCCTGTTGGTGAGGTGGTTGTTGAAAATTTGGATAAAGTTCCTGTCTTTGGCTACTTTTATCATCCCACGAGAAATTGGGATGGTACCTCCAGCCTGCATTATAAGTGTCACTATAAAAATTATTTTGAGGTCTAGAATAGTTACCCATATAGTGGACTTGTTTGTTCTCCATGCCATAGCCATAGGGTGGGTACTCAGGATCCGCCATGCCTCCTAGATTCGAGTCATATTGCATTACTGGGTGTACCTGCGAGAGACTATGCAAACCATCAATCTTTTTATTCATCATCTCTAGCTGGTTAGATAACCTGGTGACCACGTCGAGGTTGAAAACACTGGCTGCTGTAATAGGAATTGTCCTCATGACTTGCCACTGATAATTATTAAGTGCCATCTTCTCTATAAACTAAAATTATTTGCCAAAAGCAAATAGAGGAAAAATTAGCAAAGTAAAAAAAATAAAAAAATAATAATGAAAATAAAATTACAATAATAAAAAAATGGCTAAAGTAATAAAAATTGATCTTTCTTAATATTTAGTTCCCCGACAATGGTGCCAAAAACTTGGTCGCTTGTCAGAGTCTTAAAATCTATAAAAAGAATGATCAAACCTAGAAACTAACTATGACAACGATTTTTGAGGCAAGCGCACCTATCAACAGTAGTATAGTTAAGGCAAGACCGGAATGTTAAACCCAAAGGAACCAAAAGTACTAGTACTAACTCTTTTTATTATTTAGCCTAAGAATAAAGGGATTTATTTATCTAATCTAAATTAATTAACTACTAAAATAAAGATGCAAAGACAAAGAGAAAGAGTTTGGGTAAATAACTTGAGAGAAACCGGTTGATTAAAACAGCACCCAAGGAAGAATCCACATATACTTCACTTGTTATCTAACTCTAAACCAGACGATTTATTCACTTGACTTGATCCGTAAGATTCCCTAATATATATTAAACCCTTTCTCGAAGCGAATAACGTCTAACCCTAGGTTGATTAATTGAAATCTCTTTCTAATTAAAACCCCTAGAATCGCATTAACTCGATCTATGGACTCCCATGTTAGGTTTCACCCTAATCCGGAAAAATCTCGTCACCCTATCTCTAGGTGTGCGATCAACTCTGCTTAATTATGCTAGATCTACTCTTAGGCAGGGACTTTTGCTCCTCCACCTAAGCACATCAAACTTGAATTAATATCCCGAAAATATCAACACAAGAATTAAGAACACATAATTAAGAACAAGTCAAATATTTATCATATAGTTCAGCAAACGATAACAAGATTCATCTTAGGTTTCATCCCCCTCAGGTATCTGAGGGTTTAGTTCATAACAATAAAAGAAAACATCTCAAAAGGAAAGATAAAACAAAACATAAGAAATCCCTAAAACCCCTGAAGGAATTGAAGGAGAGATCCTCCGTCTTGAGTATAATTCCAGCTTCTTGAGATGGATCAACTGGCTATCTTTGAGTGATTCTCTACAAATCTGACCTTTTTAGCTCGGCTCCTTGGCCTAGCTAACCGCCCCCTGACTAAAGCCTTGCGTTCCGGCTTCTACCGAACTTCTCTTCAAGTTGCCCCCTTGGGTGTTTATATAGACTTTGAGATGCCTTACTTGGCCCATAAGTATCTTAATTCAAGTAGAATTCCTACTAGGGTGTTTGAATAGGCTTTGGAATGTGTTTCTCTGCCTCCAAGTATCCAAATCCGAGTAAAACTCTTCTTGGCCGCGGCAGGGACACGCCCATGGCACACGCCCATGTAAGTCGTGGCTAGGCCATGTCCGAAGCTGTTGAATGAGGCACAGCCGTGTGGTCTTGGGCCCAGGCCGTGTGGATTTCGTGATATGGCCCATTTACTCCGTTTTGGACCCGTTTTCCATTCTTTTCGTCATTGGGTGCTCTCCTGAGTATAAAACATGAAAACAAAGGATTGATAGCACCAAATTACACAATTCAGGGCTTAAATAATCCAAAAACATGCTACATGTGGGCTTAAAATATGTTACTTTTACGGTTTATCATGGGTTTATCAGCATCTCGTGTTCTTTAGTCAATGTCGACCACGGCCAAATCGCACAGCCGTTGCATTTTATCGCAACCCATCTTTTGGGAAAAATTTTCGTCCTGTTCCCGCACGGTCTCCGCCACGCTAGTGTACCCACTCGTAGTGTTGACACGGCCACAGCCACGCCCGTGTACTAAACCGTGTGGGTAGGGAAACCTGCGCCTCTTTGGTTAGGTTTTAGTTAGATGCTAAAAATTGAAAATATGGGCGTTAATGAGGTTAATGCTCGGGTTGCCTCCCGAGAAGCCCTCCTTTAAAGTCTTAAGCTAGACTTATCTTTCATTCACATAATCATAGAGGTTCGAGGAGTTGAGATTCCTCATTCCTACTATCAATTTTGTTAAAATAAGGTTTTAGACGAGTACCATTTACCTTGAAGGTACCAAATTTGGGATGAGTTACCTCAACTGCACCGTATGGGAAAACATTAAGTACCGTTGAATGGGTTGTTCCATTAGGTTTAGAAGTGGCAATACGACGGTCTGCATTATCCATTAGAACTCGGTCTCCAACCTTAATTTGGGTCGTTTTGTTTTTAGGCTCATCATGGAGTAGCTTTGGTTCATCTTATTTTCTCAGTTTTTCATTGAGGTGTGTCCTTCATTCATCTAGTTCATTGATTTGTAGTCTTCTTTCCTCATGAACAGTTCTATTCTCAATGTGAGAGCTAGACCATGGCTCTGTCATCATTTTCTGAGGAGTTTCCTGCAAAGGAGATTGATCATTAAGTTTACTTACATTAACAGGACTGGTATCTTCTTGATCACTAGATATTCTGTCAGAATCATGTGCTTGGAGTTTAATCATATCATCACCTACACGAAGTATTAATTCTCCTGTACCAACATCGAAAATGGTCCTAGCAGTTACTAAAAAGGGACTTCCTAAAATTAAAGGAACGTTACTATCCTCATCCATGTCTAAAACAAGAAAGTCTACTAGGAATATGAATTTATCAATTTTTACTAGTACATCCTCAATTATACCCCTAGAAATTCTAATGGTTTTATCAACCAATTGAATGCTCATCCTAGTTTGTTTGGGTTTCCTAAGACCTAGCTATTTAAACATTTTATAAGGCATAACATAGATACTTGCTCCTAAATCAGCTAAAGCATTATTAACAGATAAACCACCAATTAAGCAAGGAATCGTAAAACTCCCTGGATCTTTTAATTTTTGGGGTAGTTTATTTTGTAAAATTTCTGAGCAAACTACATTTAGCTCCACATGCGATGCATCATCTAACTTCCGTTTGTTTGCCAAAAGCTTTTTTAAAAATTTTACTGAATTGGGCATCTGCGAAAGAGCTTCAATAAACGGTAAGTTAATATGTAATTTCTTTAAAAGTTTAAGAAATTTACCGAATTGTTCATTTGCACTGTCTTTCTTCCTCGTATTGGGATATGGCACACGGGGTTTGTACTCCGTGGTTACCAATTTTGGTTTATTTTGGCTTACCTCAACCTTACCTTTATCTACCACGTTTTCTTGCATCAGGTTTGGATCGTCTAACCCTTCACTATCGTGAGCAGTAATGGCATGAAGTTGTTCCTTTGGGTTAGTTTCAGTGTTGCTTGCCAAGCTACCTTGTGGTCGTTCTGAGATTAACTTGGTAAGCTGACCTATTTGGTTCTCAAGCCCTTGAATCGACGCTTGCTGATTTTTGAGTGTTGTTTCAGTGTTTTGAAAATGGGTTTGTGACACCGAGATGAATTTTGTTAGCATCTCCTCAAGGTTTGGCTTCTTCTCTCGTGGGTAGGGTTGTTGTTGAAAGCCTGGAGGGGGTTGTTGTCTCTGATTTCCTTGACCACCCCATGAGAAGTTTGGGTGGTTCCTCCAACCTGGATTGTAAGTGTTACTGTAGGGATTATTCTGAGGTCTAGAATTATTACCCATATAGTTCATATGTTCGCTCTCTATGCCAGGGTTGTAGGGTGGATATTCTATATTATCCATTCCTCCTCTATTCGTATCGCACTACATCACTGGATGTACCTGCGAAGAACCGCATAGACCATCAATCTTTTTACTTAAAAGCTCTACCTGGTTTGATAACATGGTTACTGCATCGAGGTTGAAAACATGGGCTGCCTTTGTTGGCTTTGTCCTCAGAACTTGCCATTCATAGTTATTCAGTGACATCTCTTCAATGAATTCGTAAGTAGCCTCAGGTGTTTTATTGTTTAGTGTACCGCAGCGGCTGCATCAATTAACTGCCTAGTTGAGGGGTTCACACCATTGTAAAAGGTTTGAACCTGTTGCCATAATGGTAACCCATGGTATGGGCATCTTCTCAGTAGATCCTTGTATCTCTCCCATGCATTGTAAAGTGTTTCTAAATCCATCTGCACAAAAGAAGTGATGTCATTCCTCAACCTAGCCGTTTTAGCCGGCAGAAAATATTTAAGTAAAAATTTTTCTGTCATTTGTTCCCATGTAGTGATTGATCCTCATGGTAACGAGTTTAACCATTGTTTACCCTTGTTCCTCAACAAGAAGGGACACAACCGAAGGCGAATGGCATCACCAGAGACGCCATTAATCTTGAAAGTGTCGTAGAATTCTAGAAAATTTGCCAAGTGATTGTTTGGATCCTCATCCTGTAAACCATCAAACTGAACAAACTGCTGAATCATCTGAATAGTGTTAGGATTTAGTTCAAAATTCTTTGCAGCAACAGCAGGTCTAACAATACTTGATTCAGTTTCTGTTAAAGTAGGCTTAGCATAATCATACATAGTACGACGAGCAGGATTTTGATTCACCAGATTTGCGGCAACCACAGGAGGTAGCGGATTATTCTAGGGATCGGACATCTCCTTGGTATTAGTCATATCATTCTCTTGCTCTTCTTGTATGTATTGTAGACTTTGCCTTATCTCTCTTCGGTTTCTGCAAGCTGTACTTTCAATCTCACTGTCGTAAAGCAAAGGTCCTGACGAATTTCTTCTAGTCATAAACTAGAGACACCTATCAGAAGCAAAGAACGAAAAATTAGAAGAATAACAATAAAATAAATATATTGGCTAAAGTTATAAAAATTTAGTGTTCCTAATATCTTAATCCCCGCCAACGGTGCCAAAAACGTGATGTGTCTTTAACTAACTATGATCACAATAAAGGCAAGCGCGCATATCGTTTAATAGTATATTTATGGTAAGACTGGTAATATCGTATCCACAAGGACCAAGAGTACTAGTACTTACTATCTTTCTATTATCTAGCCTAAGAATTAGGGTGATTTCTTTTTAAACTGAAACTAATTAAAAGCAAGACAAAGAATGAGTTGGGAAAATACTTTCTATACAACTATATGAGAGAGGCAATACTCAAGGAAGAATCCATCTAGACTTCACTTATTACTTCTGATTCATATGATTTATTCACCTGACTTAATCTGTAGAAATGCCTGATTTATGTTAATATCTCTTTCAAGACTAAAAACAACTCTAGGTTGATTAATTGAAATCTCTTTTTAATTAAAACCCCTATTGTTGCATTAACTCGATCTATGGATTCCATTATTAGATTTGACTCTAATCCGGTAGATTTATGTCGCCTTATTTCTAGGGTTGCAATCAACTCCGCTTAGTTGTGTTTATCTACTCTTAAATTGGGACTTTTGCTCCTCTGAATAAGCACATTCGATTTGAATCAATAACCTGAATTATCAAAGCAAGAATAAGAACTCACAATTAAGAATAATAACAAGTATTTATCTTATAAATCAAATAGTAATAAGATTCATCTTAGGTTTCATCCCCTTAGGTATTTAAGGGATTTAGTTCATACTGATAGAGGGAAACATCTTAAAATAGGGAAAACCACAAAACATAAGAAATCCCAAAAACTTCAAGAGAAATTGATAGGAGATCTTCAATCTTGATTGAAATCCTTCTTCCAAGCTGCTCCCAATGGCTGTCTTCGAGTATTTTCTGCTTTCTACTCTACGTCCCCCTCTTAGGTCCTCCCCTAGGGTGTTTATATAGGCTTTGGGATGTCTTTCTTGGCCCACACGTAGCCTTTTTCGAATAGAATTAAACTTGGGTTCAGTAGGGACACGCCCCGTGTGACACGCCCGTATGCAAGAGCCTAGGCCGTGCTTGATTCTGTTCGTCACACACGGCCGTGTGGTCTGCTCGTGTACGGAAGTCCAGGCCGTAGATTTTCGATGTAGGCCCATTTTGTCCCTTTTTTTCCCATTTCTCGTTCTTTTCAACTCCCTAAACTCTCCTGAGTGTAAAACATAAAATTAAAGGATTAGAAGCATCGAATTCATCAAATCTAATGAAAATTCATCCAAAAATAAGCCAAGCATGGGGTTAAAATATGTATAAATTATGATTTATCATATGTCTTTTACCATTTTACCCTTAATTTAAACTTTATAAATTTATTCATTTAATGGCCATATATGTCATCTTCCACTATTAAAGGTCTAATTTCCACATAAGGACTCCTCATTTAATAAGCTATGCCAAATAAACACTTTAACAACTAGCACACATCTTTTACATTTTATGCGATTAAGTCCTTTTTGCAAATTAAGCACACAAACGATAATATTTTCACACATGCTCAATCACATACTGTAAACACGAAAAATAATATTAAAATATTTTTCTAACCTCGTATTTGTTGTACCGAAACTACTGTTTTGACTAGGTTCTAAACCGGGCTGTTACATTGGAGGTCTCTCTCAGAAGTCTAGTCTTTACTTTGTGAAAACATAATTTGGTCAGTTGGAGATGGAAATAAAATTAGGTGTTGGAAGGATCCTTGGCTCCCAAGTATAGGGCCCCTGATTAATCACATTTCGGCTACTACAAAATTAGTTTTAGATTGCCCTCTCAAGGAAATGACAAGAGACGAAGGTGCTTGGAATCTTGACGCTTTTTCGTGTTTGGCTACCAAATGATATCTAAAATGAATTGTGGGAATTCCACTCCCACACCCTTCAAGGAGCCCAGATTGGATTTCCTGGTGTCACTCGAATACATGTGCTTTCTATGGAGTATTCTATGGAGCTCAGAGATGTTTCGATTGGTTGTTAGAACTTTGTTGTTGGCAACCAAAGGTAGGAATTTTCCTAAATATTGATGGCATTGTTCCGTTAGGATTTGGTCTTCCTGCTGTTAAGGGTGTTGTGCAAAATGAAAACGGGGACTGAATTCTCGGGTATAATCACCATCTGGGGAAGTGTTCAACTTTTGACGTTGAATTATGGGGCGTTTTGGATGGTATCTATAACACCCCAAACCCGGCCCATTCACTACGACCGAATTTGAAATGCCACTGTGGAAGAATGGTTGAAAATATTTTTGACTTATGATAAAACACGAAAATTTGTCATCCTTTGAAAACCATGTCTATTTGAAATATATGTAAAACTTGATGTTACAAAATATTCGAATAAACCTTTGATATATATATATATATATATATATATAATTTGAGTAAATAAGTTGCTAAAAATAAAATCATTTGCACATAGAAATTTAAGTTAATCAAGCCATAATAAAATAATACCAAATATAATAATAAGGCCCTTATTACATTCAATACTTAACCAAATTACTTAATATAAAAATTCATAAAATAATTAAAACATCTTCTTCTGCATGGGCCACCTTGTGTCCTCTCCAACCCGGTCCGAGCATCATGCGTCACCTGAAATGGTTAAGGAAAATTGGGTGAGTCCACAGACTCAGTGCATAATCATTACACATGTTTCCACACGTATGGGCTTGGCCCATATCCACACAGCCCATTCATTAAATATGCAATTACGAAGCCCAACCCACCCTAGGGTCCATCCGTTACACCAACCTTAGCAGACTCCCTGCCCAAGGCCGTGGCTAATCTACCATCGATCACATAACGATCCACATATCTTACCTTGGCAGACTTGCTGCTCAAGGCCGTGGCTGAGCCACCGATCACATGAGTGATCCCAATATTAATCCGTCTACGGTGACGCACATAGCTATCAACCGCCGAGATGGGCACCTAGCCAACACCTCCATTGATGAAGCACACAGCTAATCATCAAGGGCTAATGTAGCACGAGGCTAACATTAGACCACGTACATAAATATGTACACTCTGTCCTTCCTCGATCAAATCCAATCCCCATGCATATATGTAAATGCATCATGTTAAATCAACATATAAAATGAGTATACATCACTTGCTCATTACCATATCATACATACACCATAAATCATTTAATAACACAAGTTACTAACCTGTTAACCGATCACCCCAAACATGGGTATCCACCACTTAAGCCATTATGGTCGGCTACCACACATCATACAGAAGTATATACACCAATACACAATTATCAGGAGAAACAGTGCGATAATTACGCACCTGATTACTTGGAGTTCTAAACTCTCGATCCCAACACTATCGCTAAGCGAGACTACGGCTATTTGCCTATAGCTTTCCCCTGCTGCTGGCCCACACCCTGATGGCCAATCCCGAACCGCCGAGACAGATCTTTTCTTAAACTTCGGGATAGGAACTTTCCCTTGCCCTCCTTGACTGGTATTTGCCTCCATCAATACACTTAATCTGATCAAACGGTTAAACCTCCAAGCCATAAATCTAAACAACGAATCTTACCAAGATATTCTTACCCAAAACCACTTGAATCCCGGATGCTACTATAGGCTTCTGCAAACGCTGACTAAACGACTTCCGAAAAGGTCTCCTGCGCTAGGTTCTGCCTCCCCTACAATCGACCTTAACACTTAATAGAGAAAACCTAGGGCCATTCGGCCAAGACAAACCAACCAAAAGGGTTAACGCTCCACCCTTACCTTACAACCGATTATTCGAGGTGACGGCTTCACCCGCTTGATTCCAAAAACCCGGAGACCCTACAACACATTGGTTCCAACAAGCGATTAACATACTTGCAATCAAATGCCGAAATCGGCTCTTACCTTTGTAAAAGTCGACAGAGAACAGAGAGGGGAAGAAATAGGCATTTGACTATGCCTACTTACCTTCTCCAACGATTGAAAAAGGAACCCAAAGTGATCCACACCACACTTAATATTCGGCCAAGATGAAAACTAATAGGAGAAGGGAATTTCGGCACACCAAGAGGGAGAGATTCGGCTAGAGTCTTGAAGGTAGAAACGAAAGAAATATGGTTCAAGAAGAAAGGAGAAATCGGTACAAGGAGATTCAGCCAGTGAAGGAGACTATTCGGCTTTGAAGAAACAAGAGAAGAAAATGGAATGTTGCTGGGCTCAAAGAGGTTCGGCTATTGATAGGAAAAGAAGAGAAAACAAAAGCTGCTCAAAGGAGAAATGGATTCGAAAGAACAAGTAGAGGTAGTGTTTAAGAAGAAAAAGTGAAGGCTTTAGGAGCAAAGAGCTAAAATTCGGCTAAAGTAAGCTCACCACCCCTTAAATAGGATTCGGCTACTCCCCCTAACCTTCATGGCCGAAAATGTCAACATGGAAACCCCTTAGCCGTCCCAACACCTTCTCCTCTCACCCACTCACTTGATTTCCTCCTATATTCACTCTATACCCACCTTTCAAACCAATTCAAACTAAAGCCAACTCATCTCTTCTCCTAGCCACACATTCAAAACAATTTGACCCATTCAAAATCCTCCTTTTAAGTGCCATGGCCAAAACCAACTCCTTCCCTTCTCATGACGCAAAAACAAAACCAAAATGCTGCCTTTGCAGCTCGAACATGAGACCCCTTCAGCTCCCTGAGGCGTCACCTTCCAAAGCTCTAAGTGCCGCCTCCCTTGCCACTCTACTAGCTCAATTCTTTAGTCTTAACCTCCCAAAAATTTCTCTTAAGACCTCTAAAGCCAAGCTCCCCTTCTTAACACTAAAAATTCACTAATTCCTTAAGCCTTCTCCTACCTTCTAGGGTTCTCCAAACCCCTTAAAACTCGTCCAAGCACACAATAAGCCTACCATCACTTGAGTTATGCACTAAATGCGTAACCCCTAGAACCCGGATGTTACAGTATCAACCTTAACCAAAAAAGAGGACATGACAAGGTGTTAATCCAATCGGATAGTTCTGAGGCGATTAAATCTATTCAAGATAGCACATCGGCCATCTCTAATTCTGCTCTAATCAGGAGGATACAATACCTTTTGACTGATGAATGTCAGTGGCTTGTAAGACATATACCTCAGAAGTACAATCAGGCTACGGATGTTGTAGCCAAACAAGCTTTTGGAAGTAAGGAAGACTTACAGATACTTGATTCTCCTTCAAGAGAGATTTAAGAAATCTTAGAAATGGATAGAATTAAAAGTTTTGTTTGTCAATAATTTTCTATGTAACTAGTTGACTATTTTTCTTATTTTTCATTTAAAAAGTAATAATATTCTTCAGAAAAATGGTTGCATAGAAATATATTGAACAATTTATAATCATTACATAGTTTCCAATTTACATAGTAAGCCATTTTGTTATCAATTTTTATTTTTATTATATATATTTTCAAAATAATAGACTCAAAGTCATCGAAACAAAACAAATAAGATAAACTAACACATAGGATCTATTGTTGGCATAAAATTAATTACTCAAAAGGTATATAAAATAATGTACCAAAAAAAAATATATATATATATATATAAGATGGTAAACTCAAAATGTATAATGTAGAAAGTTAACTTTATAAATTTAAAAGTATTTATTCCTTGTTGATTGAATCTTAACTCGATTGGTATGATATTGTTGCTAATGCAGGAGGACGTAGGTTTAAGTGCGTTGAAACGCATTATCCTTCTATTTATGGGTTGAGGAGGGACCATGAGTAGTTTTAAACTTTGTGTTAAAAAAATAAATATAATCAAAACCTATAATAAAATTATTTAAAAAATTTATCTATGCCTTAATTATGTGTATTCTTAGAATGTGGCATTTTTGTTATTTTAGAAATATAAAAACTGAAGAATGGTCGGATGATGTAATACTGTCGAAGGCAACACAGATGAAATCTATCGAACTTGGTCTATTCGAAATGGCAAAGAAATAATGTTACAAAAAATGTGTATATATATATATATATATATATATATATATATTTGTGATTTAATATGCAATTTATTATACAACTTTTTAAAAATTATTTATTTTATACAAAACAAGCTTCAAGAAAATAGAGAGAATTTCATTTGCACTTGTATCACTAGTAGATCATTTTGGTCTTGTTTTAAGAACAAAGTAACCTTACTTGGTGTTAGTGTTAGAGAGATTATATCTGGCTCTCAATAAAATAGCTACATTCTACCCAAAATTGAAATTGCAAAAAGGATGTGCAAAAATGAGGTTGAAAGTAAGAGTGAGTGTTTATTCGAATCAAGTAAAAAAATTCGAGTTGATAAATTTTATTTTATCATCATAATTTGATTTCAAATTTTTCTAGTAGAGTTTATTGAAATGAAATCCGAATCGAGTGAAATTAAAAAAATTAAATATGTCAAATTAAAATGTTGTTGCAATATAACTAATTTCATGTTACAACACATTAATTTGAAACCATATATGTTTGAAAACTTTCTCAATGTAAAATAAGGAAAAGAAGAAAAAGATACTTTAGTATGATAAACTTGAAACATTAATTAACTTATTTAGGTTCCAAAATTATTATTTTATAAAAAAATTAAAATTTTAACTTTCTTTATATATTGTTTAGATTTTTTAAAAATATTTTTCCAAAAAATATAAATTTTGAAAGTTTTATAAACATTTTGAAATTTGAAATTTAAAATTTATTTTTGAATTTATTTTGTAACTTTTGTTGAGAGAGAGACCAATTTGTTCATTTTCAAAACTGATAGGGACCAAATGAGTATTTATATCAATCTATTCTTTGAATTATTCAAATTGTAAAATCCAACTTGACTCGAACTCAAAACTCTAATTACTTATTCGAGTTGACTTGAATAATTTGATTCAATCAACTCAAACTTCAAATTTTTTTTTTCATTTTTTTTGAATTGAAACGAGTTTTACTCATCCCTAGCCGTAAGAAGGGCTATTGAGAAATATATTTTGGAATTAAAACAAGTAAAAGATTTATTTGCACATTTAGCAATTGAATGGCTTATTTTAAATCTACTATCCAACTCAATCAAATGTTCTAAGTAATAATGTATGTGTTATAAAATAATCAAATAAAAGAACACTTAAAGTAAACAATAGATCAAATCAGTAGAGAATTTTCTCGTATCCCATTTCACTCATACAAGGGTTTTAATTATATTTCATTGTCATTTAATGCAACATATATAAATGATGCTTACTTAAGTGTTTCATTAATGCAACTTGCATATTTACCTTCATAATAAATGAGGGGGTTTTATCTCACAAATGAAGGGGTTAGAATATGGACATCCACATTTATTTGTAACACTTCCCCTTAGATGTCCACTAGAGAAAACTATGCCTCATTAAAAAATTTATTAGGAAAAACCCTGTGGGATAAAAACCTAATTAAGGAAAAGGAGTACACAATCTCCTGTTACAAGTTGTCTTGTTAAAAAACTTTACTAGGAAAACCCAGTGGAACAAAACCTTGGTTAAATAAAAAGAGTGCAACGTGTTTTTGACTCTCCATAATGGCAATATTGTAATAGCTCGATTTTAGCTAAATCGAAACAGTGGTTTTGAAACCATAAATCTGAGGTCAAAAAATTATTTTAATATTATTTTTGGTGTTTATAGCATGTGATTATATGTGTGAAAGTTTCGTGAAATAATTTTAGTGTTTGAATGCTTAATTTGATAAAAGGACTAAATCGCGTAAAATGCAAAAGTAGCATGCTATAAGTTAAGAGTGTCTAATTGCTATGGTTTATTAAATGAAAGGCCCTTATGATGATATTAGACCATGGATAGTGGGAATGGACATAAATGACCATCCATTATATGTTATTATATGTTTTTATTAAAGGTTAACAATGTAAATTAGTTAATAAGTTATATTAGATAAAATAAAACATAAAATTTCTTTAATCATCATCTTCCACCACCGAATATAGAGAAAAGAAATAGCCATTGAAGCTTCATTAAGGTCGGCCTTTGCATGATTTAATAGCTATGTGATTTGAGCTCGGTTTTTTTATAATTTTTATGTTTTTGAGATCGTTGGTTCGTATACTAACTAACCCATGCTTTAATTTTCGGATTTGATGATGAATTTTTGATTTGCCATTGTTGATAGTTTGATATTTGTGTTGTTTGATGATGAAAAATAAATATTTTTTATTAGATTTACCATAGTTTATTAAGTGATTTTTGATAAAAATGCTTATTAAGGACTAAATTGTGAAGTTTGTAAATTGAGGGTTCAAAATGTGAAATAAATTAAATTAATGGGCTGCTAGGGACCTAAGAAAAGTCCAGCCTAACATGAGCATGTTGAAATTTTGTGTATTTTGAGTTGTTTTGAAATAGGGACTAAAATTGAAAAAATGTGAAATGTTAGGGGCTAAAGTGAAAAATCACCATTTATGTGTTTTTGGGTGAAATTGAATGAATATGTAATTAAATAAGTTAAATTTTAATTAATTTAGATCAAGAAAGGAAGAAATCGGATTTGGATCGGGGGAAGTCGAAAGTTTTTGAATAATCGTTTCGATCTGTTCATTTTCGTACGAGGTAAGCTCATAAGTATTTAAAAGTGCTTAAATTCAAATGTATATATATATTATATGTAGCCGAATTGAATTGTATGTATTAAAATATATGTTTCCGAATTGATTTGAGCATTGGTTGACTAGTTTCGTGCATGAATTGATTTAATTATGAAGTCGTAAGCCCCGAACGAACCTTAGGAAATGTATCGGATACTGATGTCATGACATAAGGCTTTTGAGATGTGATTTTGTGTAAGACCATGTTTGGGACATTCATCGAAGTGAGAAACGTGTAAGACCATGTCTGGGACATAGGCATCGTATATGATTCGTATAAGACCCTGTCTAGGACAGTGGCATCGATATGTGTTAACATGTAAGTCCATATTAGGGATATGGCATTGAATGAGCTTTATATGATTTCCGTGTATCCCTAACAATTCCAAACGGTTCATCGGGCAATGTCAAATCGAGACCGAAGGTGAATTTGATTTAAATAATTGAGGTACATATGAGGTTTATATGTTCATTGAAAAATAAGGTAAGTAGAGTTAATTGATGTGGTAATATGGATTACATGAGAGAAGTGATGGTATATGGGTATAAGATTAGCCAAAAATTGGCCTATTCGAGTTGTGTTATATGTGTTCTTGTGATGAATTATTTGCTTATGGCTTACTAAGCTTTCAAAGCTTAATTTGTGCATTCTTTCTCTATTTTATAGATATATAAAGCTAGCTTTGAGCTCGGGGATCGTCAAGGATCATCGTCACACTATTGACCATTATTCGGTACTTTTAAAGTTTGTAACTAAGACATATGGCATGTATAGGCTAGTTTAGTTATGGTTAGTTTAGTTGTGGTTATTTTTAAATTGTTTATAAATAGCCATGCGAAGATGGCTTGATAATGATGTTCAATATGATGTATTTTGTAACAGCCTAATTTAGGGGCTAGTCGAAATAGTGGTCTTGAGACCACTAATCCGAGGTCATATAAAATTATTTTAATTTTATTTTATGAGTTATAACATGGTTATAAAGGTACATGAAAATTTTAGTGCTTTAATTTTAGCGATTTCATGCTAAATCGCGAAAAAGGACTAAATCGCATAAAGTGAAAAAGTTTAATTTTACAAGCTAAAGGTGCCTAATAGCCATAG
This sequence comes from Gossypium australe, assembly GCA_005393395.2. Lineage (NCBI taxonomy): Eukaryota > Viridiplantae > Streptophyta > Magnoliopsida > Malvales > Malvaceae > Gossypium > Gossypium australe. The sequence continues at coordinate 19,233,720 of CM016616.1, forward strand.
AATATTAATTGGAGGTCCCAAATGTGCAATTAGACCTTTTTTTAAGAGGTGGTCGGCCATAGGGGACAAAGAAGTCAAAATTAGTCAAAGTTGGTGTAGTAGGTGGATTAAATTGATGAAATAGAATAAAATAAAGAAAGAGAATATACCATCTTTTCTCCTTCACTCATCCACCGAAAATTAGCAGCAAATAGGGGTTTTGAAAGCTCAAAAATTTCAGCAAACTCTTCTTCTTACAAGTAAGTGTTTTAATGATCATTTCTTGATAATATTTGTACTTTTGGAACCCCTAAAGCTTAAGCTTTCTAAATAGGGGACTATCTTGCAAAATGTTTGAAAGTTTAGAGTTTTTCCATGTGAGCTTTTAAGTTGTTTGCTGTATTTTTATGGAAGAAAATGAGTCATAGTTGTTAGATAAACAACTTTTGTGAAAGGTGTTACCATGGAAACACCAAAAAGGACCTTTTTGTGAAGGTTGCAAAATAGGTGGTAAATGTGTAAAATAATGAGTATTGAGGGCTTCCATAAGAGTAATAAATGTTCACCTAGGCTCGTTAAAGAACGAAATTTGATTAAAATTGATTTCCGAGCCTAGGGGTAAAATGGTCATTTTGTGAAAGCTAAGGGCAAAATGGTAATTTTGCCAAAGTGAGATTATTGAAATGTGCCGATTTATATGGTTATTAAATGAGCTAAATTGTTATTATAGATCAAAAAGAACGAAGGATTAACCTCGACCGAGGAAAGGGCAAAGTATCGGACTAAATCGGCAATCTAGCCTATTTTGAAACCAAGGTAAGTTTGTATGTGATAAATTCAACATTATGCTAGTATGTTTGAGAATGTTTGATATTATAATGATGTATAATATTTCTATAAAATTGAGTGATGGTGTTGAATGAGAAAAATGATGAAAATTATGATGTTGAAGTCCTAGTTGGACTATAATAAATGTGAGAAGACTATCATTGAAACATGAGATGGATAAGGCCCCGTGTAAGACCGTGTCTGGGACATGGCCTCGACACCAAATTAAGATTCCGTATAAGACCATATCTGGGATATGGCATCGGTACTCAGAGGTGACCTCATGTAAGACCACATTTGGGATGTGGCATTGACTTCGTAATTGTGTGAATGACGATGAACATGTATCTTTGAGTATCCCAAGTGATTTAGTGGGATAAATAGTTGAGTTTGAAATAGAAATGAGATTAGTGCTAAAGCTATGTGATTGAGTGAATACAGGTACCCGTGAGTAATTCACGAGAAATTGTTTATGATAAGTGACATGGTATGTATGTAATAAAAATAAACAAGAGTAAGTTATGGCAAAGTACTTAAGACTTTGCATTTTATCCAATGCTATGATTGGATGATATTATGAGCTTATGTTGTTATTTATTTTTCATGCAAACTTACTAAGCTTTATGCTTACTCCGCTCATTTCCCTTTTCCTTGTAGCATTTCCAAGTTAACTTGAGAATCCGTGGAACGTTGGAGTTCGGAAATCACACTATCAACTACTCATTGGTATAGCAAAATTAGATTCATTTTGAGTATGGCATGTATAGGACTTAGTCTCTTTTGTTATGTCATATTTGTTAGCCAAATTGTTGGCTATTAATGTTGTTAAATTCATTTTGTAAGTGGTCATTGGAATTGGGTCAATACTTGATATGTTTATATATGTTCAATGACGATGAAATTCATTAAGTGTATGCCTGTGTGGATGTCTTGATTTTGAGTCTTTGGAAGTGCTTTACAGTCCTGATATATGTTGGATTGTATTGGTGTAAGTATGATTGTTGTATAGGGTGGCATTTGGCTTGGTAGATAGCCTTTCAAATGTCTACACGAGTAGACACACGGGCGTGTGTCTAGGCTGTGTGTGACACACGGTCAGCCCCATGGGTGTGTTGGTTGGCCGTGTGACCCCTTGCATGCTAGGTTTACAAGTCAGTATGCTCAGTAGTAAACACACGGGTAGAGACATGACCGTGTGTCTCAGCCGTGTAGGTGGCACGGCCATGAACATGGGCGTGTGCCCAGGCCGTGTGAAGTCTGCACCTAAAATTAGAAATTTAATTCGACACACGGTCTAAGGACACGGGATTGTGTCTTGGACTTGTGACCATAGTGAGGTGATGATGTCATAAACAGAATGCCATGGTTTTTGGCACAGGGGCATGTGACGGGCCGTGTGATGCAAGTTAGTGTCAACCACGGATGGAGCACATGGGTGTGTGTGACCACACGGGCGTGTTCCATTCCACACAGGCGTGTGGCCCTGTTTAAGCAATTTTTTTCTAAGTGTGCGAAAGTTTCCGGTTTGGTCCTGAATCACTCCAAATGTATGTTTAGGGCCTCGTAGACCCTTGATAGGGACGTTATGATTATAAATGAAAAGTTTTAAGTTAGAATGAAACTTTATGGCTTGATGTTGTGAGTTTAAGCAAGTTAAGTTCGGTAATGCCTTGTATCTGATTTAGGCGTTGAATACGGGTAAGGGGTGTTACATATTTTCGGGCATGATATAAGCTCATTTTGGGAAGTATGTTTCATGGTATATATGTATGTTGTGTTCGGTTATATGATTTGGCTTGAGTAATGATTAGTTTATGGATGTCTTTTTGATATAATGCATATGTATAAGCTAAGTATGTATAAGTGATTGCTTGTGAAAATGGTCATTTGGTACAGTATTTAGTAGCAAAAGATGACTATGTTTTATGGATGTTTGGTCGGTCATTTGAGCAAGTATAATATGTCTAGTTAACAATGTTAATTAACTATGAAATGGTATAACCTATTGAGGTTAAATTTGATGACCGAATAGATAGCTAATTTATTGGTTGGAATATATATTTTTGGGCATGATAATTAGTCTGCGAATTAAGTGTACTTTGATTTTTTATTTGTGTTCAAAATGTTTAATGTGGCTTTAGTGTAATGCGCATGAGTTGGCAATAATTATAATTGTATTTGGTTATTAAGTGATGTTTGTTTATGTGTTATATATATGTATGACTATAAAGACGTGTGGATAGTTTAACTTAGATTAATGTGTGAATGTGCATAATATACAAATTGGTTTGTTCATTAAATAGTTAATAGAGTGGGATAATTATGGCTTGGTATTTGAGACTAGAAATGACTTTTGTTTTTAGGATGATATGCTATAATAAGAAAGCATTAAAAGTATAGTTGGCCATGATGTAATGTTAACTATAGTCTTATATGTTAATGAATATTATGCCATGTGATATGGTTGGTATGGATTAAAATGCGGATGTGTATCGATAAGAAAAATGGTATGCTTAGTATTTAGTTAAAGTAACGAAATTGTACTAAAGGGAGTATTAATGCATGTTTGGTACATGAGATGAAAAATGTTGGTTAATGATTTAGTCATTGCATGCTATGAAATTTGATGGTCATAAGGTTCGAATTATGTATTTATAAAGCATATGTAGTATGGTTTTGATGCAAGTTAATTGGTTCGAAAATTTGATTATATCCATGATATTGATATGGTTGAATTTTGAAGCATGGCTCGTATATGTAATATGATTAATAATGCATGATTAATTTTAATTGGTTATGTGCTTTATATATACGAATTTGACTTGTATGAATAAAAGGATGGTTATTAATTTGAGTATGGAAAAAAAATTGTAAAGGAAAATATATCACTTTATGCATGAATAGTAATGAATGATTGTTCTGAACTATATTGTGATCGGTAATGCCTTGTAACCCTAATCCGACAACGGATACGGGTGAGGGGTGTTACAAATATCACATTACACCTTTCAGTTGACGCATTTCAATCTTGTGTAGTAGCCTTTCAAATGTTGAAATTGGCAATGCCTTGGTAAAAAGATCTGCTCAATTATCAGTAGAACAAATTTGTTGAACTTCTATGTCACCTTTCTTCTCAAGATCATGAATGAAGAATAATTTTGGTGAAATATGTTTTGTTCTGTCACCTTTGATGTAACCACCCTTCAATTGAGCTATACATGTATTATATTCGTATAAGATAGTTGACATCTTTTCTTGTAAATAGTTGACATCTTTTCTTGTAAAGGCAAATTACATATCTTCTGGATATGTTGGCTTAATAACCTTAGCCAAATACACTCCCGGCTTGCCTCATGCATTGCAATTATTTTTGTATGATTTGAAGAGGCAACAACTAATGTTTGTTTTGTTGAACGCCATGATATGGCAATACCTCCACATGTAAATAAATATCTTATTTGAGATCGACCTTTATGAGGAACCAATAAATATCCAGCATCAGCATAGCCGACTAATAGGGATTTTGAATACATGTTTAATTCCATTCCAATGTCTACATGTTGGAGAAGAAGTAAATCTTACTAATAAGTTTATAGTGAAAGCTATATCAAGTCTTATGTTGTTTGCAAGATACATCAATGCCCCTATGACACTTAGATATGATACTTTAGGACCAAGAAACTCTTCATGATTCTCACAAGGATGAAATTGATCTTTATTCACATCTAACGATCGTACAACCATCGGGGTACTCAATGGATGTGCTTTATCCATGTAAAATTTCTTTAAGATCTTTTCTGTATAAGTTGATTGATGGACATGAATTCCATATTTTAAATGCTCAATTTGCAGGCCAAGACAAAACTTTGTTTTTTTCTAAGATCTTTCACCTCAAATTCTTTCTTTAAATAATTTACTTCATTTTGAAGCTCTTTATGAGTTCTAATAATATTTAGATCAACAACATAAATAGCAATATCGCAAAGTCTGATTCAGACCTTTTTATAAAAACACATGGACAGATTGGATCGTTTTTATATGATTCTTTTAACAAATATTCTCTAAGACAATTGTACCACATACGTCCAGATTGTTTTAATCCATATAATTTTTTATTTAATCTGATTGAGCAATTTTCCCAAGAAACTCTATATCCTTTAGGGATTTTAAATCCTTCAGGGATTTGCATATATATATTTCACTATCAAGCATACCATACAAATAGGTTGTAACAACATCAATTAGACGCATGTCAAGTTTTTCATGTACTACCAAACTAATAAGGTATCTAAACATGATTACATCCACCACAGGAGAATATGTCTCTTCGTAATCAATGCTAGACCTTTGCGAAAATTCTTGTGCTACAAGTCGTACTTTATATGTTACGACTTCATTTTTTCATTTTTTTTCGCACAAATATCCATTTATATCTTATCGGCATTACATATTTAGGTGTTTGGACTATAGGTACAAAAACTTCACGTTTAAAAAGTGAATTTAATTCTGCTTGAATTGTGTCTTTCCATTTTGGCAAATCTTTTCTATTTCTACATTCCTCAATAGATTTAGGCTTAGGATCCTCATTTTCTTTTGATATTTCAATAGCAACATTATAAGAAAAATAGTTGTTAACAACTATATTTTTTCGGTTCCATTTTCTTTCCTGAAGTAACATAACTTATTGAGATCTCTTCATTATCACCATTTTTATGTACCTGTACCTCTTCTAGAGTTTTTTTATTAGTAATATATTTGGTCTCTTCTTGGGCAGTTGCCTCCACAATATAACCATCTTGAATATTTTCTCCTTTCCTTTTATGAGGATTTTTATCTTTGGAACTGACTGGTCTTCCACGCTTTAGGTGTGGATTACTTTCTTTTACACTAACAGTTTGCCCTATTGGGACATCAATTCGTATTGGAACATTTTCAGCTGGTATGTGAGATTTTGTAATTCTCTTTAGGTCAGTAAATGAATCTGGCAGTTGATTGGCGATGTTTTGCAAATATATGATCCTTTGAACTTCTTGTTCATGTTGACTTGTATGAGGATCTAATTGAGATAATGATGATCCATTCCATGTAATTTCTTTTACCAGTTGTTTTTTCTCCCCCCAATGTTGGGAATGTTGTGTCATCAAAATGGCAATCAATAAATCATGAAATAAATAAATCTCTAATTAATGATTCAACATACTTAATTATAGAAAAAGATGCATAACCAACATATATTCCCAACCTCATTTGAGGACCCATGTTTGTGCATTGTGGAGGAGTAATTGGAACATATACTGTACATTCAAAAATGCTAAGATGGGAAATATTTGGCTCCTGACCAAAATCCAATTGTAATGGAGGGTATTTATTGTAACACCCCAAACCCGGCCCACAAGCCATGACCGAATCTGGTATGTCACGGAATAAAAGAAGTTTGAAAGGTTTGGATTAACAGTAGAAATTAAAAATTTCCGTGGAGGGTATAAAACGGTGTTCGTTAAAAACTCAAGTGGTTTAATTTGGTAAATCCGATTGAGTTGAAAATCCATTCTTCCTTTTTAAAACCATTTGACCATTTAAATTTTAGAGCATTAGCGTGATCAAAAGCTTAGAAAATCTCGTTACCCGATGGTAACATTTCTTGAAAACGCGTACGAGTACTTATTTTTGAAAACGTTACTTTTAACCGATTTGCATAACCGTTTGTGAGTTCATCAGTTATAACGTAAAGTAAAAACAACTACCTAACCATCCAAAATAATAATAAGCGGCCATATTACAACCCAATTGAATTGTAGTGAATAATTAAACTTAAAACGGGGTAAAATAAAATTTCGAGTCCACAAAACCAACATGGCCGCCTCGAGCTCTCCTCGGCTCCGCATCCGTGCTCTACTCACCTGCAAGATGATATGGGAAGGGGTGAGTCACCAAGACTCAGTGTGTAAATCCCCAACCCGGGAAATAACACTCATACACAAGATATTAGTAGGACATGCAATTATGCAACCCAACCTAGCCATCCATGCTCCTTTTCTACCCCGTGTGGTACCAAACCACTGGTGGTGCCAAACCACTGGTGACGTATAGTCACAATAGAGTGATGGGGCCAACCCATCGTGTGATACCAAATCACTGGCGTCAATCCCGTATCTCAAATGTGGGGCCAACCCACGGTGGTACTAAGCCACAGGGACGAGACGCTATGAGGTGCCAAACCTCTGGAGGTACCAAACCTCTGGTGACCGTAGTCACAATGTGTTACCAAAACACTGGTGGTGCCAAACCACTGGTGACCCGAAGTCACAATAAAGTGATGGGGCCAACCCATCGTGTGATACCAAATCACTGGCGTCAATCCCGTATCTCAAATGTGGGGCCAACCCACGGTGGTACTAAGCCACAGGGACGAGACGCTATGAGGTGCCAAACCTCTGGAGGTACCAAACCTCTGGTGACCGTAGTCACAATGTGTTACCAAAACACTGGTGTCCGTCGACACGAATATTACTCCCTCTCATCAATCCCACCATCATCATGCTCATATTACAAGTATCATGATTCCATATATCATGCAATCGAATATAGCATAGCATTTTTCAGCATATGATGGCATATACAACAACATATATAGTAAATCGAGTAATAAGGAAAACTTACCCGAGAACCAAGCTTATGCCCACTAAGCCAAGTTACCATATGAGAGGTTATTAATATCATTAAATAACAGTTTATACTAATAAAGTGTGTAAGAGTTTACACACCTAATTTATCGAAGGTCTACAAGAAATCCCGGATCTACGTGATATTTAAAAAGTCCCGAACTTGTCCTCGTATAGCTCCTATTATTCGGCCATTAATATCTATTATTACGGAGTCTCATTTGATTAACTAGCGAATCCAAAGTTTTAGTCATATAATAACAAAATAGAGCCTCAGGTCGAACCTTTATTAGTCTTAAACCGCGTGATTTGAAATTCCGAAACTCCCGATATTCCTTCGGTCGATTTACTCCTATACCTACGGTGCACATTCGGTTACGCTTAGGCACCCAACATGGCATTTGGCCGAATAATACATATATATATATATTGTGTAGATATATATATATATATATATATATATAATTACCTTACCAAAACCAAAACAAGTCTCGGAGAAATCACTCCTTCGATGCTCCTTACGATTACTACACAAGGGAGCAAAACTCTTGATCATCTCAAGATTATATTCGGCCAATCTTACATTTCCAAACCACAGGGGTTAGTCGTCCCTTACCTTGATGGTTGACTCTTCCCTCAATACCAACGCTTGACTCCCCCCCTAAAGATGTTCACAGGTTCCGGCTACCACATGCATGCCAACACGGCCCTTGGCCGAATGTGCCCAACCCTTCTTTCCATGCTTACCGAAGTCCCAACTAGCCGAGTTTTCTACCAAAATAAAATAAAATATATTAGTTAGAAAGGCATGCAAACCATATTCATGGTTATGGCCCTAGGCCGAATCTTCATGCTAACTTACCTCGAAGAAACGAGACCCGAAATACTCCTTCAAAGCCCCTAAGTGTCGGCTACCTCAAAAAGGAATACCTAGAATGGCTAGGGGATTCGGCAATGGCTCCCAAGCCCACTTGATCTCGACACTTATTATGACCAAAAGAAAACGCAAGGAGAGGGCTATTAAGCGAGGTATTCGGCCATCACAATGTAAAAAGAAAAAGAGAGAACATTTCCATAGATTTTGGCCAAGAATCAAATTGGAAGGGAAGAGAACTAAGCCAAGAAATTTCGGCACAATGTCTATAGAATGCTTCAAAGAAGGATAATAGTTTTAAGGGGAGAAAAGGGGTTTTGGTGTGATTAGAAAGAAGAAGAAGAAAAGAAAGAAAGGAAAAGATTGAAAGGAAGTGTGTAACCCTCCCCCTAATACTCCAATGCCGTGAGCTATAGCCTCTCCCCCCCCCAAGACCCAAAATTCGGCCATGCATGTTGCCAATTACTAGGCCGGCCATGCTTCTCTAACTTTGTAACATTTCCCATTATCATAGAAACATGAAATCTATTGTTTACTAGCCCCCCAAGCTCCAACAAAAGTGAAATAAAAAGGACTTAACCCATACATCTTGTAACTATCAAATAATAATAATAATAAATTAAATAAAATAAACATAGAAAAGAACAAGGGAAATGTGCAGCCAACCTTGTCTCCACGCGTGCATGTGCATGCAATTACCAAAGCATGCCGTCCCTAGCAAAAAGAGAAAAAGAATTCCTTCATGCGCTGCTGGGTCTCGAACCCGAGACCTGGGGCAGTACCCTCCAAGCGCTAGCCACTCGGCTAGCATGTCTTTCATGACATAATGCGTCAGGAATTTCTTTTAAACACTCAGTTGCTAGCTCCTGCACGCATTAAAGCCCAAGACGAAAACAAAAAGAATTTCGTTCATGCGCTACCCTCGGGTCTCGAACGCGAGACCTGAGGCTAAATCCCCCACGCTCGAACCACTCGGCTACCGGGTATTTCATGTCATAGGCGCAACATGAATTTATTTAAACACTCCTTTGACAACTCCATTGCCACGTCACTAAGACAAAAACAAATAAACCTGCTTATGCGCTATTCAGGAGTTTCGAACTCCAGACCTGAAGCAACATGCCCAAGCCCCCCTGCCATCTTTGCTACTGAACTTTCATGCCGTAACTCATTGCGAATTTCTTTTAAACTATCCGGCCCTGGCTCCCTTCTCTTTAGCGTTAAAAGAAAAAAATGGAGCGCTTCAAGTGCGAATTCCGGGACTCGAACACTCGACCTCGAGAGGGCCCCAAGCTGCAAGCGTCCTAGCCACTCGGCCAGGCGCCCTTTTGTGATACGAACCATCTCGCATTTCCTTTAAAGCCTTCCCTGCTGTAGCGCATACTTCAAAAATAAAATGCTATGCGCCCCAAGCCACTCGAACCCCTGACCTACTCTGGCGCACCCTCAAGCTCCCTTGGCAGTGTCCTTAACCACTAGACCACTCACTCTCTTGTGTCAAGCATTCGCACCCTCAAATATATATATATATATTTCCTATTTCAGGATATTACAATTCTACCCCCCTTAAAATAATTTCGTCCCCGAAATTACCTGGGTCAGAAGAGTTGGGGGTATTGCTGTCGTATCACATCCTCGGGCTCCCAAGTAGCTTCCTCCACGCCATGATTCCGCCATAGGACCTTTACTAAAGGAACTGACTTCCTACGCAAAACTTTCACATCTCGATCTAGGATCTGCACAGGTTCCTCTTCCATCGTCAAATCTGGACTCACCTCAACTTCCTCAACTGCCAAGATGTGTGATGGATCAGAACGATAGCGTCTAAGCATGGAGACATGGAACACATCGTGAATCTGACTCAGTTCTGCAGGTAACTCGAGCTGATAAGCTACTGGTCCCACTCGTCTCAGCACCTTAAACGGTCCAATGAACCTTGGGCTTAATTTGCCCTTCTTCCCAAATCTTAGCACCTTCTTCCATGGCGAGACCTTCAGAAAAACTTCGTCTCCTACGGCAAACTCTATGTTCCTCCGTTTGAGATCAGCATAAGATTTTTGCCTATCCGAGGCTTCTTTCAACCTAGCTTGGATCTTCTTCACCTTATCCTCTGTTTCTGCAACCAATTCCGGTCCTAACATCTGTCGCTCACCCAACTCCGTCCAACAAGTAGGTGTGCGACACCTCCTACCATACAATGCTTCATATGGGGCCATCTTAATGCTTGCCTGATAACTGTTGTTGTATGCGAACTCAGCTAATGGCAAAAATTCCTCCCAACTACCTCCGAAGTCCAAAACGCAGCCTCTTAACATATCCTCCAACATCTGAATAACTCTTTCCGACTGCCCGTCAGATTGTGGATGGAAAGCTGTACTGAAATCCAGCCGTGTACCCAAAGCCTGATGTAGTGCTCTCCAAAACCTCGATGTAAATCTGGGGTCTCTGTCTGAGATGATCGACACTGGCACACCATGCAACCTCACTATCTCTGCCACATACAACTTAGCTAACCTCTGAAGCGAATAATCCACCCTAACTGGAATGAAATGAGCCGACTTGGTTAGACGGTCCACAATCACCCAAACTGCGTCCTTCTTACTGGGCGTGAGGGGTAGCCCACTGACAAAGTCCATAGTGATCCTCTCCCATTTCCACTGAGGAATCTTCACCGGTTGAAGTAACCCAGATGGCAGCTGATGTTCAGCCTTTACCCGCTGACATGTGAGACACCTTCCCACGAATTCAGTTACCTCGCGCTTCAATCCTGGCCACCAGAACTGCTTACGTAAATCTCCATACATCTTGCTACCTCCAGGATGCATAGCGTATGGGCTGCTATGCGCATCCTGAAGAATTCTTTGCCTCAAGCCCACATCATTCGGCATACATGGCCGTCCTTGAAAACACAGCACCCCATCACCAGTCAAACTATACCCTTCCAAACCGCCATCTTGAACTTGTAGCCTCCGTGCGTTTAAGCTGTCATCTCCTAATTGCTTTTCCTTAATCTCCTCGATCCAAGTTGGCTTAACTTGCAATTCTGCTAAGAGACTTCCGTCGTCGTATAGACTGAGACGAGCAAACATCGCCCTTAAGTCTGTCACGACCTTTCGGCTTAACGCATCAGCCACCACGTTAGCCTTGCCTGGATGGTACTCAATTGAACAGTCGTAGTCCTTCAGTAGTTCAATCCATCGACGTTGTCTTAGATTCAAGTCCTTTTGAGTCAAGAGATACCTCAGACTTTTGTGATCCGTGTAGACTATCGACTTTTCCCCATACAAGTAATGCCTCCATATTTTCAAGGCAAAAACCACTGCTGCTAACTCCAAGTCATGGGTAGGATAGTTAACCTCATGCGGTCTTAGCTGACGGGATGCATAGGCCACTACCTTCCCTTCCTGCATCAACACACATCCCAACCCATTATGGGACGCATCACAATAAACCGTGAACAATTTTCCCGCCTCAGGCTGTACCAAAACTGGAGCCTCCGTCAGAATCTTTCTTAGCTTATCAAAGCTTTCTTGCTGCTTTTCTGACCAAACAAATGAGACTCCTTTCCTTAGCAACTTAGTCAACGGCGCGGCGATTAAAGAGAATCCTTCCACAAATCTTCGATAGTACCCGGCCAGACCTAGAAAACTTCGGATTTCCGCCACTGACCGAGGTGGTTTCCAGTCCAACACCGCTTCAACCTTGCGAGGGTCCACTCTAATCCCTTCAGCTGACACCACGTGACCTAAGAAAGTCACTTCTCTAAGCCAAAATTCGCATTTACTGAATTTGGCATACAACTGCTCTTCCCTCAGCACTTGTAGAACTATGCGCAAATGCCTGTCATGCTCCTCCTCTGACTTTGAGTAAACCAATATGTCGTCTATAAACACCACGACAAATTGATCTAAGAATTTCTGGAACACCCTATTCATCAAGTCCATGAATGCTGCCGGTGCGTTGGTCAACCCGAACGGCATCACTAAGAATTCGTAATGCCCATACCGGGTACGAAATGCCGTCTTGTGCACATCAGCCTCCTTTACCTTAAGTTGATGATAGCCCGACCTAAGATCTATCTTTGAGAATACCGACGCACCCTTCAGTTGATCAAACAGGTCATCAATCCGAGGCAACGGATACTTGTTTTTGATCGTTAACTTGTTTAGCTGACGGTAGTCGATACACATCCGCATTGACCCGTCTTTCTTCTTAACAAACAACACAGGTGCTCCCCACGGAGATATACTAGGTCGGATGAACCCTCTATCCAAGAGTTCCTGAATTTGAGCCTTCAGTTCCACCAACTCCTTTGGTGCCATTCGGTAGGGTGCTATAGACACAGGTGCCGTTCCGGGCAACAAGTCTATACTGAACTCAACTTCCCGGTCTGGAGGCAGACCCGGAAGTTCTTCAGGGAACACATCAGCGAATTCCCCTACTGTTCGGACCTTCTCAACTGTTGACTCCTCAGCCTCCAAGGCATAAATTTGAACCAACAATGCTTCACACCCTTTTCTGATCATTTTCTCGGCCTTCAAGGCAGACACTACATTGGATAGATAGTCTTTTCTGTTACCTATCATAACCACTTCATCACCCTCGGCCGACCTTAGAATCATGCGCTTAGCAGCGCAATCCAACCTTGCCTGATGCTTAACCAGCCAGTCCATTCCGAGAATTAGATCAAACTCCCCAAACGGCAGTTCCATCAGATCGGCCACAAACACTACCCCTTGGAGTTCTAGGGGTATATCTCTATATAGCTTGTTAACCATCACAGAATGTCCTAGAGGGCTAATTACAGTCATCTCGCTAGGGGTAGTCTCAAAATCCAAGTTCATAGCCTCTACCACACTACTGGCAATGTATGAATGCGTCGAACCCACATCAATTAATGCAACATAAGGGAGACCAAAAATTAGGAACGTACCGGTGATGACGTCCGGTGCGTCACCCTCCTCGCGACGCCTTGCTGCGTAGACTAAACCGGGCTGCCTGGCTTCGGTGTTGCCTACTCCTCTGCCCTGAGTTCCGCGACCTCGGTTAGGACCATTGCCTCCTCTACCATTTCCACGACCCCTCTGCGGCGGTCCCACATTTCGTGCTGGAGTACGGTTCTGCCCCTCTGGCTGATTCCTAGCCATCTTCCGAGGACAATCCCTTACACGATGATCTGGAGATCCACATTCAAAGCAACCCTTTTCACCGGTGTAACAACCTCCCCAATGTGACTTTCCACAGCGATTACATTGAGCCGGTCTCTGGTTAGAAGCCATGGGCCTCCCAGCCTGATTCGGCCCACTCAGTCTGGCCCTCTTTTGTGCAGTATTTCTCGATCCAGATGACCCAATACCTCTCTTCTGTTTGCTTCTATCATAGCTCTGTCTCACAGACTCCCGGACCCTTTCGGCTACCTTAGCCTTTTCTACCAGAACAGCAAACTCACGTACCTGTTGTGGAGCAATCAACAGCCTTAAGTCATCCCTAAGTCCGTCTTCAAAGCGGACACAACGATCGTGCTCAGTTGACACAATTCCCTGAGCATAGCGGCTCAGCCTCAGAAATTCTGCCTCATACTCAGACACCGACTTATTTCCTTGTACCAGTCCCAGAAAGATTTTCCTCTGAGTATCAGTGTAACTGGTGCCCACATACTTCTTCTGGTAGGTAGTTTTGAAGTATTCCCAAGTAAGGTCGTCTGCTGTAGCGCCGTTTCGAACCGTGAGCCACCACTGGTATGACTCGTCTTTTAGAAGTGACACCGCTCCTTTCAGCTTCTCCTCATCTGTTAAGTCGAGATCGTCCATGATCCTCTCGGTTGATTCTAACCAATATTCAGCTACACTGGGTGCGACACCTGACACACCCCGAAATACTTCAGCTCCATTGGATCGGAGCCGCTCAGATACAGACTTCCGAGCTCCTGCACCTCTATTGGTCTCAGCCATCATTTCTAGCACACGCAGCATAGCCTGCGATACCGACTCACCCCCCGTCTGATCCTGAGGTCCATCACCAAAAGCTGGAGGTGGTGGTGGAGGTGGTATCTCATTATCCGATCCTTGGCCCGACCTAACTGGTTCTGTTACGGCCATCCGGCCTCTACCGCGTCCCCGACGGCCGCGACCTCTAGAACTCATTTCTTATGGCGCAATCTAAAAAGTTTTATGAGTTAGTCAATGTTCCACTGATTATTAGCAAGGAATCTTATGGGCAAAATTAAGAAGTTGTTCTTTCGATCAAACAAGTGTCAAGTCTTCTATCGTAATTCGAAGATACACGTTCACTTATTCCATCACTCTCCATGTCCAACTCTTAACCCGGGGGTATTTTCGTCCTTTACCCTACAGGGGTATTTGGTAACAAAACAAGGTAAGTTGTAAATCTTGACAAATCAAGGGAATGCAAAACTTGGGGTTCTCTTTTTAGGAAAATTTTCTTCCCAAATTGGTAGTGTTTCAAAACTTTGAAAATCAGGGTCATTTTGGAAATTTGCAATCTAGGGGCAAATTTTGAAATTTTCCAAAGGCACAACATTTTCGACATTTTGTAAATTAGGGATTTTAGGTATGCTTGTAAAATAAGGAAAATTTTGTTTAAAAAGAAAATTTGGGGTTATTTGGTAGAATTTTTAAAACTAGGGGTATTTTTGTAATTTACCCCTAAGGGTATTTTAGAATGTCCATAAATCAAAGGAAATTTTGTAGCAAAATTCTCATAAGTTTGAGGGAAGTCCTTAAAAATTAGAGTTTTTTATAAAAATGCGGCTAATTCCCTTTCGGGTTTTAATAGAAGGGTTTGGCCCATGAACAAGTCCTCACGGCTAGGGTGAACCGAAGCTACGCACCAGGTAGGATTCCCGCGAAGAGGAGGTGAGTCACTAAGACCACTTAAATACCAAGCTCTTCCGGATCCAATCCTAGACATGCGTACAAGGGTTACCACACCTTAACTCGGCGACTTAGTCATGGGTTTGTTTAATTAGGCAATTAGAATCTTATGCGATTTGTTTGGGGTAACTAGTCCTAGAGTTCATATACCTTTCATACTATCTACGTCCCGTTTTCTACCCATTTACAGATAACTATATATACATAGATTGAAATATACTTACAAGAGCGGATCGGTGCCGGAGACTCGACGCCATGTTGTTCAACCAAAATCATTTTTAACAGGTTTTAAGTAGCATATCTTAGCAAAACATTTTTGGGTCTTAGGCCCTCACAGCCGAGTTTTTGAACCTGGCTCTGATACCAACTTGTAACACCCCAAACCCGGCCCACAAGCCATGACCGAATCTGGTATGTCACGGAATAAAAGAAGTTTGAAAGGTTTGGATTAACAGTAGAAATTAAAAATTTCCGTGGAGGGTATAAAACGGTGTTCGTTAAAAACTCAAGTGGTTTAATTTGGTAAATCCGATTGAGTTGAAAATCCATTCTTCCTTTTTAAAACCATTTGACCATTTAAATTTTAGAGCATTAGCGTGATCAAAAGCTTAGAAAATCTCGTTACCCGATGGTAACATTTCTTGAAAACGCGTACGAGTACTTATTTTTGAAAACGTTACTTTTAACCGATTTGCATAACCGTTTGTGAGTTCATCAGTTATAACGTAAAGTAAAAACAACTACCTAACCATCCAAAATAATAATAAGCGGCCATATTACAACCCAATTGAATTGTAGTGAATAATTAAACTTAAAACGGGGTAAAATAAAATTTCGAGTCCACAAAACCAACATGGCCGCCTCGAGCTCTCCTCGGCTCCGCATCCGTGCTCTACTCACCTGCAAGATGATATGGGAAGGGGTGAGTCACCAAGACTCAGTGTGTAAATCCCCAACCCGGGAAATAACACTCATACACAAGATATTAGTAGGACATGCAATTATGCAACCCAACCTAGCCATCCATGCTCCTTTTCTACCCCGTGTGGTACCAAACCACTGGTGGTGCCAAACCACTGGTGACGTATAGTCACAATAGAGTGATGGGGCCAACCCATCGTGTGATACCAAATCACTGGCGTCAATCCCGTATCTCAAATGTGGGGCCAACCCACGGTGGTACTAAGCCACAGGGACGAGACGCTATGAGGTGCCAAACCTCTGGAGGTACCAAACCTCTGGTGACCGTAGTCACAATGTGTTACCAAAACACTGGTGGTGCCAAACCACTGGTGACCCGAAGTCACAATAAAGTGATGGGGCCAACCCATCGTGTGATACCAAATCACTGGCGTCAATCCCGTATCTCAAATGTGGGGCCAACCCACGGTGGTACTAAGCCACAGGGACGAGACGCTATGAGGTGCCAAACCTCTGGAGGTACCAAACCTCTGGTGACCGTAGTCACAATGTGTTACCAAAACACTGGTGTCCGTCGACACGAATATTACTCCCTCTCATCAATCCCACCATCATCATGCTCATATTACAAGTATCATGATTCCATATATCATGCAATCGAATATAGCATAGCATTTTTCAGCATATGATGGCATATACAACAACATATATAGTAAATCGAGTAATAAGGAAAACTTACCCGAGAACCAAGCTTATGCCCACTAAGCCAAGTTACCATATGAGAGGTTATTAATATCATTAAATAACAGTTTATACTAATAAAGTGTGTAAGAGTTTACACACCTAATTTATCGAAGGTCTACAAGAAATCCCAGATCTACGTGATATTTAAAAAGTCCCGAACTTGTCCTCGTATAGCTCCTATTATTCGGCCATTAATATCTATTATTACGGAGTCTCATTTGATTAACTAGCGAATCCAAAGTTTTAGTCATATAATAACAAAATAGAGCCTCAGGTCGAACCTTTATTAGTCTTAAACCGCGTGATTTGAAATTCCGAAACTCCCGATATTCCTTCGGTCGATTTACTCCTATACCTACGGTGCACATTCGGTTACGCTTAGGCACCCAACATGGCATTTGGCCGAATAATACATATATATATATATTGTGTAGATATATATATATATATATATATATAATTACCTTACCAAAACCAAAACAAGTCTCGGAGAAATCACTCCTTCGATGCTCCTTACGATTACTACACAAGGGAGCAAAACTCTTGATCATCTCAAGATTATATTCGGCCAATCTTACATTTCCAAACCACAGGGGTTAGTCGTCCCTTACCTTGATGGTTGACTCTTCCCTCAATACCAACGCTTGACTCCCCCCCTAAAGATGTTCACAGGTTCCGGCTACCACATGCATGCCAACACGGCCCTTGGCCGAATGTGCCCAACCCTTCTTTCCATGCTTACCGAAGTCCCAACTAGCCGAGTTTTCTACCAAAATAAAATAAAATATTAGTTAGAAAGGCATGCAAACCATATTCATGGTTATGGCCCTAGGCCGAATCTTCATGCTAACTTACCTCGAAGAAACGAGACCCGAAATACTCCTTCAAAGCCCCTAAGTGTCGGCTACCTCAAAAAGGAATACCTAGAATGGCTAGGGGATTCGGCAATGGCTCCCAAGCCCACTTGATCTCGACACTTATTATGACCAAAAGAAAACGCAAGGAGAGGGCTATTAAGCGAGGTATTCGGCCATCACAATGTAAAAAGAAAAAGAGAGAACATTTCCATAGATTTTGGCCAAGAATCAAATTGGAAGGGAAGAGAACTAAGCCAAGAAATTTCGGCACAATGTCTATAGAATGCTTCAAAGAAGGATAATAGTTTTAAGGGGAGAAAAGGGGTTTTGGTGTGATTAGAAAGAAGAAGAAGAAAAGAAAGAAAGGAAAAGATTGAAAGGAAGTGTGTAACCCTCCCCCTAATACTCCAATGCCGTGAGCTATAGCCTCTCCCCCCCCCCAAGACCCAAAATTCGGCCATGCATGTTGCCAATTACTAGGCCGGCCATGCTTCTCTAACTTTGTAACATTTCCCATTATCATAGAAACATGAAATCTATTGTTTACTAGCCCCCCAAGCTCCAACAAAAGTGAAATAAAAAGGACTTAACCCATACATCTTGTAACTATCAAATAATAATAATAATAAATTAAATAAAATAAACATAGAAAAGAACAAGGGAAATGTGCAGCCAACCTTGTCTCCACGCGTGCATGTGCATGCAATTACCAAAGCATGCCGTCCCTAGCAAAAAGAGAAAAAGAATTCCTTCATGCGCTGCTGGGTCTCGAACCCGAGACCTGGGGCAGTACCCTCCAAGCGCTAGCCACTCGGCTAGCATGTCTTTCATGACATAATGCGTCAGGAATTTCTTTTAAACACTCGGTTGCTAGCTCCTGCACGCATTAAAGCCCAAGACGAAAACAAAAAGAATTTCGTTCATGCGCTACCCTCGGGTCTCGAACGCGAGACCTGAGGCTAAATCCCCCACGCTCGAACCACTCGGCTACCGGGTATTTCATGTCATAGGCGCAACATGAATTTATTTAAACACTCCTTTGACAACTCCATTGCCACGTCACTAAGACAAAAACAAATAAACCTGCTTATGCGCTATTCAGGAGTTTCGAACTCCAGACCTGAAGCAACATGCCCAAGCCCCCCTGCCATCTTTGCTACTGAACTTTCATGCCGTAACTCATTGCGAATTTCTTTTAAACTATCCGGCCCTGGCTCCCTTCTCTTTAGCGTTAAAAGAAAAAAATGGAGCGCTTCAAGTGCGAATTCCGGGACTCGAACACTCGACCTCGAGAGGGCCCCAAGCTGCAAGCGTCCTAGCCACTCGGCCAGGCGCCCTTTTGTGATACGAACCATCTCGCATTTCCTTTAAAGCCTTCCCTGCTGTAGCGCATACTTCAAAAATAAAATGCTATGCGCCCCAAGCCACTCGAACCCCTGACCTACTCTGGCGCACCCTCAAGCTCCCTTGGCAGTGTCCTTAACCACTAGACCACTCACTCTCTTGTGTCAAGCATTCGCACCCTCAAATATATATATATATATTTCCTATTTCAGGATATTACATTTATTATAACTTGTTGGCCTGAAGCGCACAAATGTTGTTGCATGCAAAAGAGCATATCCCTAAGCTGTAACATGAATTTTGTTCTCATAAGCAATGGCTTAGCTATTAGTTGGAAGCATTTGATAAACGATTCATCTAAACCATTTTGTGTGTGAACATGAGCTACAAGATGTTCAACTTTTATCCTAATTGACATACAATAATCATTAAAAGCTTGGGACATAAAATCACCAGCATTATCAAGACGAATAGTTTTGATTGCATAATCTGGAAATTATGCTCTTAATCCAATTATTTGTGTAACATCCTGAAAATGGGCCTATGCATTTTTGATTTAAGTATACGAAATGGCATGTCTTGTGTGTTATGAATGTATTATGAACATTTTTGGAAACTTGGAAATGATTTAGAAATGTTAAGTTTCAAAAGAGGAAAGTGAACATTTCTGGAAACTTGGAAATGTAAGAAATTTTAAGTTTAAAGGAGGCAAACGAACATTTTTGGAAACTTGGAAATGTAAGGAAATGTAAGGAAATGTAAGGAAATGTAAGGAAACATTTTAGGAAAAGTTAAGTTCTGAGGTTAAGAGAGGGAAGTAAAGCAAGGTGGCCTTAAGAAAATTTATGGGTGAAGTATGACATACAAATGGGCTTGGAAAAGTGGCTTGGAGGCGCCACTTAGGGCCTCTGGAGTTGACGCCACAAGCAGGTGCAATTGGGCCTGGGTTCGAGTCACTTGGAGAGCAAATAAAAGAATTTTATTTTGGTGCCAGGAACAAGAGAAGTGGACGGCATTAAGGCTCTATAGGGAGGTGTTTTATTGTTGTTAAAATTCGGCAAATAGATGGATAAATGATGGATTTTTATTGATATTTTTATTAAGAGATAAGAGATAATTATTGGATTAAGTTTTAGGTGATAATTAAAGTGATAAAGCTATCAAAATAGAAGAGTGGTGGCCAAGTAAGGGATTCTAAGCTAGTAAATTCGGCTATAAAAGGAAAAGAGAGGCCATTCAGCATTATTTTCTCTTCCTTGATAACCTCTGCCGAATTTCCCTTCTCCTTATTTCACCATTGCCGAATTCTCTTAAGCAACTATTCTTTTCTTCTTCATTCTTCTCCTCTCAATATTCCAAAAGCCGAAACTTGTGTGACTATTCTCTAGGCCTTAAGCCGAATCTTTGAGGACTCAAGAAAAGGGGGCTGTCGATTACAAAGATTAAGGGTAAGGTCAGTAGTTATCGATTTCCATTCTTTTTCTTTAAGATTAAAGCCGAAACTAGGAAATCTAACCCCATTATTGTGTTAGTCAAAACTTGGAAAGAAGGCTCTTCGAGATTTCTGCCATTGTCGACAACTTCATAAGACAAGTCAACTATTTCGGGATTTAAGAATCTAAGGTAAGTCATATTTAACATTCGGCTAAGGGTTATTTGTTGTGAATAAATGTTAGAAATTGATCTAACATGAAGTTATAGGGATTTCGACAGACATCTAAGGCAAGGAATACTTTCGGGATTTACTAAGTGTCGACTACAAGGAAGGAGAAGTTCTTTTTCTGAAGGTACACCATAGGCCGCGTGTTCCCTAGTTATTCGGTGAGTTTCGGGATTTAAAATCCACAAGGTAAGTGTCTATAGCATTCGGCCAAGGCTTATTTTGATATCTAGATCTATTTCATAATTGTTTAAAAAGCCGAAACTAACCTGGGATGTGATTTAATGTTTGGCCGAATACAAGAAGGAATAAAACAAAGTTTCAGGACTTGATTCTTAAGTCAATCGGCAACAAGGTAAGTTTTAGTGTACTAATCCTACTAGGATTTGGATTTATGGCTGAATGGCTCTTTACTAAGTAGTAAATGATTGATTAAATGTAGAGATCTAAGATCTAAGGCATTAGATCAAGCTTTTCGGGATTTGGATTGGAAACCTTAAGCGAATCAGGTGTGTACCTCACACTATTTCTTGATATATTTATGGCAATAATTAATATGTATGTGACTATAAGAATGTGTAAGAATATGGCTAAGGTACCATGTAATGGTACAAAAGTACTCAGGTACGTTTCCTACTACTAGGAATATGAAATTATGTTATATATGTAACATGTGAAAAGTGATAAGAATGTGAAATTATGTAATATGCATGATATGAATGATATCGGGCATTCAGGTTATATGAAAGGGGAAGTGAATGTGGTGACCTAAGACCACGATATCTGAATGTGGTGACCTAAGACCACGATATCTGAATGTGGTGACCTAAGACCACGATATTTGAATGTGGTGACCTAAGACCACGATATCTGAATGTGGTGACCTAAGACCACGAATTTTATAAGGGCGATGAGCACGTCGACTGCAGCGACTGCCTTCGATGGTGTGTTTCGGATGGTGGGTTGACTTATTAGTCCCCACGGTGTGCAGGTTGGTACGGGTGATGTGTAGCGGATGGCATCTAGGTTTGGGTTCGGGTTTGCATAATTATTTTATATCTGTTATATGAATAAGTATGTGATATGATATTGTATGCCTGAATTGTTAAGTTTTAGTGTTGGTTACACATTGAGTCTGTTTGACTCACCCCGTTTGGGGAATATTTTTCTTCCAGGTGATGATCAGTAATGGACCGGGTCGGCAGGAGCTTAAAGGTGGCCATGCACAGCAAGGAAAATTTCATTATTTGGACTTTTATTCTATTTAAGCATTTTAATTTATTTTTGGGGAATTATTTGATGTAATAAGGCCATAGTTGAACTACTTTATTTTTCTTTCTTTTATTTATTAAGTTACGAATTTTTAATGGTTATAAGATTAAGTAAATTTGGTTGAAAATAGACTTTAAATATTTTGTCACCTGAAATAAATGGGTTTTCAATATAAAATCGAATTCGTTTTCAACTCAAGCCCAACCCAAAACCATTTTACTTTCAAAACACACAAATTTTTCCTAAGTAACAAAAGAAATTTGAACCGGTTTACATCGAGGAACATACCAGATCCGGTCAAGGCTCGTGGGTCGGGTTTGGGGTGTTTTAATTTGGTATCAGAGCCCAGTTTTAAACTCTCGGCCTTGGGTTTAAGGCCCAAAACATTTTCAAAATTAAGCCCAAAAGAAATTTTGTGAAAATTTTTTGAAAAGCAGGTTTTTCCGGCATGGCACCTAAGTCTCCGACCCGAAGTCCACCAGGTAAGTACCCCTAACCTCTGTGTGATTTATATTGTGATCTGTAGAAGGGTAGAAAGGGAATGGAACGTAGATTAGTAGGATAGGTACTTGAACTCTAAGGCTAGCTTACCCTAACAGTTACATAAGACTTAAATGCCTAATAAACAAACCTATGGTTAAGTCGCCGAGTTAGGGTGTGGCAACCATTGTGCGCATGTCTAGGATTGGAATTCGGTGGGAGCTTGGAATTTAAGCAGTCCGCGTGACTCACCTCCTCTCCACTCGAATCCTACCTGGTGCGTAGCTTCGGTTCACCCTAACCAAGAGGACTTATTCATGGGCTAAACTCCTGACTAAAACCCGAAAGGGATTAGCCACATATTTATGGAAACCCTAGTTTTAAAACTTTTAAAAATTATCCTTTTAAATTGCCAACACGATTTTATAAAATTTTTCTAAAATATTCTTGAAAATTACTAAAATACCCCTATTTGCAAAATTACTAAATTATCCCTAGTTGTAAAATTACAAAAATGCCCTTGGTTTAGAAAATGTCCAAACTACCCACGGTTTAATTAAAATTTCCTTATTTTATAAAATATTCAAAAACTCTACTTCTGTGAAATATTAAAATACTCCAACTTGGAAAATTTACGAAATTGCCCTAACTTACAAAATTACCAAAATGACCCTGAATTTCAAAAATTTTTGCAACATCACCGATTTGGAAAACAAATTCTCAAAAAGAACCCTCAAGTTTTGCAAATTTTGGAAATACCTTTGATTTATTAAGCTTTACAAATTTACCTCGGGTTATTACCAAAATACCCCCGAGTTTCAAAATTTACCGAAATACCCCTGTAATTTCAAAATTTCTGAAATACCCCCGAGATTTCAAAAAAAATTACCAAAATACTCTTATTGACAAAATCCACAAGGAACCCTATTTTTGAAAAAAAAAATTACGAAAATACCCCTAGGTAGTGGAAAAACAGCAACAATGAAAACTACAACATTTCTTTCAATGAACGAAAGTTTATAATTGATTGATGAATGTATGAATGTAAAGACTGTATGCATGTATGAATACGAAAGAACCACTTCTAAAATTCTTTTCATAAAACTTCTTCGCGTGTAATCAGTGGAATAAAGGCTAATTCATAAAATTTCTTAATTAGATTAAAGCACGATCGTAGAAATGAGCTCTAGGGGACGTGGTTCTGGAATACCTTAATTGCCTTGTTCGTTGTAAAGTCAGTTCGTTCTTATGTGGCTAGTAAGGTGTATGGAACCTTGATTGTAAACTAAGAGAATGTGCCTAGAAAGTATGATAGTTTCTTAAGATCAGAGTGCGCAGCAGTAGCGTAGTGTGGTGAGCTAGGAAGTACGATTGTTCGTTAGTAAGTAATTTCGAGGACGAAATTATTTTAAGGGGGTAGAACTGTAACATCCTGAAAATGGGCCTATGCATTTTTGATTTAAGAATACGAAATGGCATGTCTTGTGTGTGTTATGAATGTATTATGAACATTTTTGGAAACTTGGAAATGATATAGAAATGTTAAGTTTCAAAAGAGGAAAGTGAACATTTCTGGAAACTTGGAAATGTAAGAAATGTTAAGTTTAAAGGAGGCAAACGAACATTTTTGGAAACTTGGAAATGTAAGGAAATGTAAGGAAACGTTTTAGGAAAAGTTAAGTTCTGAGGTTAAGAGAGGGAAGTAAAGCAAGGTGGCCTTAAGAAAATTTATGGGTGAAATATGACATACAAATGGGCTTGGAAAAGTGGCTTGGCGGCGCCACTTAGGGCCTCTGGAGTTGATGCCACAAGCAGGTGCAATTGGGCCTGGGTTCGAGTCACTTGGGGAGCAAATAAAAGAATTTTATTTTGGTGCCAGGAACAAGAGAAGTTGACGGCATTAAGGCTTTATAGGGAGGTGTTTTATTGTTGTTAAAATTCGGCAAATAGATGGATAAATGATGGATTTTTATTGATATTTTTATTAAGAGATAAGAGATAATTATTGGATTAAGTTTTAGGTGATAATTAAAGTGATAAAGCTATCAAAATAGAAGAGTGGTGGCCAAGTAAGGGATTCTAAGCTAGTAAATTCGGCTATAAAAGGAAAAGAGAGGCCATTCAGCATTATTTTCTCTTCCTTGATAACCTCTGCCGAATTTCCCTTCTCCTTATTTCACCATTGCCGAATTCTCTTAAGCAATTATTCTTTTCTTCTTCATTCTTCTCCTCTCAATATTCCAAAAGCCGAAACTTGTGTGACTATTCTCTAGGCCTTAAGCCGAATCTTTGAGGACTCAAGAAAAGGGGGCTGTCGATTACAAAGATTAAGGGTAAGGTCAGTAGTTATCGATTTCCATTCTTTTTCTTCTAAGATTAAAGCCGAAACTAGGAAATCTAACCCCATTATTGTGTTTAGTCGAAACTTGGGAAGAAGGCTCTTCGAGATTTCTGCCATTGTCGACAACTTCATAAGACAAGTCAACTATTTCGGGATTTAAGAATCTAAGGTAAGTCATATTTAACATTCGGCTAAGGGTTATTTGTTGTGAATAAATGTTAGAAATTGATCTAACATGAAGTTATAGGGATTTCGACAGACATCTAAGGCAAGGAATACTTTCGGGATTTACTAAGTGTCGACTACAAGGAAGGAGAAGTTCTTTTTCCGAAGGTACACCATAGGCCGCGTGTTCCCTAGTTATTCGGTGTGTTTCGGGATTTAAAATCCACAAGGTAAGTGTCTATAGCATTTGGCCAAGGCTTATTTTGATATCTAGATCTATTTCATAATTGTTTAAAAAGCTGAAACTAACCTGGGATGTGATTTAATGTTTGGCCGAATACAAGAAGGAATACAACAAAGTTTCGGGACTTGATTCTTAAGTCAATCGACAACAAGGTAAGTTTTAGTGTACTAATCCTACTAGGATTTGGATTTATGGCCGAATGGCTCTTTACTAAGTATTAAATGATTGATTAAATGTAGAGATCTAATATCTAAGGCATTAGATCAAGCTTTTCGGGATTTGGATTGGAAACCTTA
Source organism: Gossypium australe (assembly GCA_005393395.2). Lineage (NCBI taxonomy): Eukaryota > Viridiplantae > Streptophyta > Magnoliopsida > Malvales > Malvaceae > Gossypium > Gossypium australe. Next base: position 19,259,280 of record CM016616.1, read on the forward strand.
AGCGAATCAGGTGTGTACCTCACACTATTTCTTGATATATTTATGGCAATAATTAATATGTATGTGACTATAAGAATGTGTAAGAATATGGCTAAGGTACCATGTAATGGTACAAAAGTACTCAGGTACGTTTCCTACTCCTACTAGGAATATGAAATTATGTTATATATGTAACATGTGAAAAGTGATAAGAATGTGAAATTATGTAATATTCATGATATGAATGATATGGGGCATTCGGGTTATATGAAAGGGAAAGTGAATGTGGTGACCTAAGACCACGATATCTGAATGTGGTGACCTAAGACCACGATATCTGAATGTGGTGACCTAAGACCACGATATCTGAATGTGGTGACCTAAGACCACGATATCTGAATGTGGTGACCTAAGACCACGAATTTTATAAGGGCGATGAGCACGTCGACTGCAGCGACTGCCTTCGATGGTGTGTAGCGGATGGTGGGTTGACTTATTAGTCCCCACGGTGTGCAGGTTGGTACGGGTGATGTGTAGCGGATGGCATCTAGGTTTGGGTTCGGGTTTGCATCATTATTTTATATCTGTTATATGAATAAGTATGTGATATGATATTGTATGCCTGAATTGTTAAGTTTTAGTGTTGGTTACACATTGGGTCTGTTTGACTCACCCCGTTTGGGGAATATTTTTCTCCCAGGTGATGATCAGTAATGGACCGGGTCGGTAGGAGCTTAAAGGTGGCCATGCACAGCAAGGAAAATTTCATTATTTGGACTTTTATTCTATTTAAGCATTTTAATTTATTTTTGGGGAATTATTTAATGTAATAAGGCCATAGTTGAACTACTTTATTTTTCTTTCTTTTATTTATTATGTTACGAATTTTTAATGGTTATAAGATTAAGTAAATTTGGTTTAAAATAGACTTTAAATATTTTGTCACCTGAAATAAATGGGTTTTCAATATAAAATCGAATTCGTTTTCAACTCAAGCCCAACCCAAAACCATTTTACTTTCAAAACACACAAATTTTTCCTAAGTAACAAAAGAAATTTGAACCGGTTTACATCGAGGAACATACCAGATCCGGTCAAGGCTCGTGGGCCGGGTTTGGGGTGTTTCAATTTGATAAAGTAATCTCGCAAATGCCAGGTTGCGAGTCGATAATAAACACACATTTGCCCACCTACTAGATACATCTGTTAATACCATAAAATATTTGAATGGTCCACATGGTGGATGAATGGGCCCACATATATCACCTTGAATACGTTCTAGAAATGCGGGAGATTCAATCCCAACTTTAGCTGGTGATGGCCTAAAAAACAATTTTCCTTAAGAACAAGAAACACAAGATAAATCCTTGAATTCAAGAATCTTCTGGTTCTTTAATAGGTGTCCAATTGAATTCTCGATTATTCTTCACATAATAATAGATCCGGGATGGCCTAATCAGTCATGTCAAAGAGTAAAAGTATATGGTTCTACAAACTTCTTGTTTGTAGTAACATGTGTCTCAATTGCACTAATATGTGTATAATATAAACCTAATGAAAAAGCAGGTAGCCTTTCCAAAACAGATTTCTTTCCACATTTAACAATGGTAATATATAGATATCCAATATTTTTCTCATTCATAGTGGTCGTGTCCAAACTAACTATGACAATGAATAAGGCAAGCGCACCTATCGTTTGGTAGTATAGCTATTGCAAGACCGAAAATATCGTATCCTCAAGGACCAAGAGTACTAGTAATTACTATCTTTCTATTATTTAGCCTAAGAATTCAGGGAATTGATGTTTAATCTAAAACTAACTAATTACTAAGCTAAAGATGCTAAGACACAGAGAATGAATTGGGGAAATACTTTTGGGAAAACAAATTCATTAAGACAATACCTGAGGAAGAATCCACCTAGACTTCACTTGTTATTTAACTTTGAACCGGACGATTTATTCATTTGACTTGATCCGTAGGATTCCCTAATTTATATTAATACCTCTCTGGAGGCTACTAACGTCTAACCCTAGGTTGATTAATTGAAATCTCTTTCTAATTAAAACCCCTAGTGTTGCATTAACTCGATCTATGGACTCCCTTATTAGGTTTGACCCTAATCCGACAGATTTTCGTCGTCCTATCTCTAGGAGTGCGATCAACTTCGCTTAACTATGCTAGATCTACTCTTAAACAGGGACTTTTGCTCCATTGCCTAAGCACATCAATACTTGAATCAATATCTGAAATATCAAAGCAAGAACTAAGAACACATAATTAAGAACAAATCAAGTATTTATCATATAGTTCAGAAAACAATAACAAGATCCATCTTAGGTTTCATCCCCCTCAGGTATTTGAGGGGTTTAGTTCATATTTATAAAAAAATACATCTCAGAAGAAAGTATAAACAAAACATAAGAAAAACCCTAAAACCCCCTGAAGGAAATTGAAGGGAAGATCTTCCGTTTTGAGTATGATTCCGGCTTCTTGAGATGGATCAACTGGCTGTCTTCGAGTAATGTAACGACCTGAAATTGGGCCTAGTAGGATTGGGCCCATTGAGCCTTGGGCGTAGGAGTGTTTAAAATTTTTTAAGAACAAGAGAACGGCATTATTTCAAGTTGGACTTATTAGGAAGGTGATTTTAGAAAGTTACGGGGTTCTAGGAAGTTCCGGGTTCAAGTTGGGCCTTAGCAAAATTTTTGTATTGTGCTTAAAGGAAAGAAGTTAAATGGCATTTTTCTAGCACAAGGAGTCTATTAGTAAAGGTGGAAAGTGGCGTGTAGAGTGTACTAATGGTCTGAGGTTTAATCTCATCTATTGCAAACTTTTGGATTTATTTTTGTGCTTCTCATCCATGTGTCGGTCAAGGTTTTAATAAGGTAAGTAAGACTTTTTAATTTTTGGAAAGATGGCTAAGGAATATGGTAAGGAGAAAGACTAAGGAAAATCAAGGAAAGAAATGAAGGAAAATGGTAAGAGAAGGGAACATGTTGGCCTATTATGTGGAGGATGTTTTGGAAAGCATTTTGGGTGAACACTCATCTTTTGGTAAAGATGATACATGGTTTTGCTAGGGAAAAACTTGATAGCCGAATTTCCCATAGTCTGGCAAAATTTTGGTGTTTGGAAGGGCTTGTTTCTTTTAGCATTTCTAGTGTTTCTTTTCCAATTCTTTCTCTTTGTTTGCCGAAATTCTAAAGCCATTTGTTCACCTCATTTTCTCTTGTTTTAGCCTAAACACTCTAGCCATTGTTCATCTTGTTCCCTTGTTGTGCCGTAACCCTCAATCCATCTTTGTTCATTTTTCCTTTGTTGCCGAAACATTCATCTCTTGGCTAAGCCGAACTTAGCCACTTGTTCTTATTTTTAAACTCCTCTTATTCTTTTTTTGATAAGGGCCGAATCAAGCCATCCTTTGCTGCTACTTATCATTCTCATAACCTTGGTTTCGGAAGTTGATCGGTAAGTGGGTGATTAGGCTAAATATTGGTGGTAACATGTTACTCTTTATTTTGATGTTTTGCACCGCTCATGTGATTCTATTTTGTGGTGAAGATATCAACTTCCTGCTCTTGTAGAAGGGCCGAACATTGGATGAAGGCTAACCCCTTTGGTACATCACTTATTTACTTTAGGAACTCGATGCAATAGTCAATGTGCAAGGCCGGATTTTAGAACCTAGTAGGGAAGAATCGCGATTGTGGTAAGTGACTCTTGCGAGTGAGTACTTTTGGGCTTTTGGAACCTTTAAGAAATCGAGGCTAACTTTTGATCGATTTTATTTTTAGGGGGCAACGAAGAGTGGTTCTTTAGGGAATTCCAAATAAGGTGTGTAATCCCGTACCCTTCCGAATACATGTTTGAAATGGTGTGTAATCTCATACCTCACTGAATGTTTGCATGAAATGATTCTGTGATTAAGTCGAAATACCAAAGAAAACCGGAAACTGGCATCAGTAACCACTCGGGCGTGCGTATGTTCGTAGTAGTAACCATAGTTTGGAATGAAACAGTTTTTGGTTAACAGCAGTGACGTGATTTTGAAAAATCACGAAAAATAAGAGAAAGGGAATTAGAAAGTGAATAAGATATAGAATGAAATCTTACTGTGTCTATTTTTATATGAAAGAAACGGAGAAGGAAAAGGAATTTTATATTCTGTGATATTTTAATTTTAGTGAGACTGGTTCTAATTGACTTTGTGGTTCCCTGTTCTGTCTTTGAAAAATTGTTTAAAATTGTACAAAGTGAATTATGGGTTATAATTTATATTTATAGATTCCTTAGTGAGCCTATTTTCAATAGAAACAAGTGGGAGCAACATATGAAAACTATACAGTGAGATATTTGAGTTTAGGGTAGGAGAGGTCAGAACTGTTGGACAGTGAAACAAGGGAAACTTTGATGAATAAACTGTACTAAATGGCTTAGGAAAAAATTCTAGAAAACTTGTAGTAAAAATATATATGAGTCTAGTTTCAAGGAAAATTACGGATCGAAATTTCGAGTTTCCTAACTCGAGTTATAGTCAATTTAGTCAGTATGATGTAGATGGACAGTTTCAATTTTTATGCTCCAAATTAGTAGTTTAGTTTGAGTTGCGAAATTACCAAAATACCCTTGGAGGGTAAATTACCGAAATACCCTTGGGTTGCGAGATTACCGAATTACCCTTAAAGTGTCGATTTACTAAAATGCCCCTATGGGCCGATTTACTATAATACCTTAGTGGGCCGAAATCCAAAGTTCTATAATTGGCTGATTTACCGTAATTAATCACTGGATTAATGATTGTTGATTATTTATGTGAATATTATGTTTTATTATTTATGTTGCATTTGCATATTTCACATGGGATGGGAAAAATGTTAAAGAAGAGAAGTGTAGCCCGGTGGCTCTGCCACATTCTGATTCTGGTGGCTCTGCCACATATTCTGGTGGCTCTGCCACAAATTCTGATAACGGCTATGTGCCTAACATATGAACTAACGACTCTGTGTCGATCATATTTACCCAAGGCTGTGTGTCGATTATATTACCGTATATGATATTCTGGTGGCTCTGTCACAAATTCTGATAACGGCTATGTGCCTAACATATGAACTAACGACTCTGTGTCGATCATATTTACCCATATCTTTATGCCGATTATATTACCGTATATGATATTCTGGTGGCTCTGCCACAAATTCTGATAACGGCTATGTGCCTAACATATGAACTAACGACTCTGTGTTGATCATATTTACCCAAGGCTGTGTGCCGATTATATTACCGTATATGATATTCTGGTGGCTCTGCCACAAATTTTGATAACGGATATGTGCCTAACATATGAACTAACGACTCTGTGTCGATCATATTTACCCAATGCTGTGTGCCGATTATACTACTGTATATGAAATCTGGTGGCTCTGCCACAATCTGTATAGTGGCTATGCCACGCATAATTATGACTGTGGTGGCTCAGCCACAAATTTATTATAAATGGCTACTTGCCTGCGATTGGTGTGTTTGGCAGGGTGGGTTGACTTGATCCCTACATGTGTGATGGGATGGTACGGGTGGTGTGTAGCGGATGGATTACTAGGATGGGTTGGGTTGCATACATGTCATTTTTAAATACTCTTGTAAATGGGCTTCGACCCAAGATTATGCTTTATGGGCTCAGGCCCAAGTTTTTGCTAAATGGGTTCAGACTTAGTGGATGACGGTAAGGGGATTATACACTGAGTTCTTGTAACTCACCCCCATTTCTTTTCTTAATCCTTGTAGGTAACGCTCAGTGACGAGGACTTGGGGCCATGGATGACTCGGTGGAGGCCATACTTCATAAATGATGTTTTCAAACATTAGTAAACTACTATTTCGTATTATTTTGTTACCTTTTGCTATTTCGGGTTTTAAAGTTGTAATAAGGCCTCTGGGATAAACTTTAACTTGCTTTATGTTTGGACGTATTTATGATTTTGCTTGAAATATTTTTAAATGGGGATTTTCTAAAAGCATAACCAACGATTTTCCAAAATAGATTAACAAATGGATTTCAAAACAAACTTTTACAAATAAATTAACACGGAAATTCTCTTTCGAATTATCAACGAAATTTTCAAAAGACTCGGATTCTCTTTGGAATTTTCAACGTCATTTTCAAAAGTCATGGTTTTTAAAGTTCACTACCCCGATTTTCGACTCATCAATCAACCATTCAAGAATAGCTGTATTTTATCAAATATTTATACAAAACTTGTTTACTTAACCATAACCAAGTAACGCCTATTTTAGTAAGAATCATATGATGTTTTACACTTTCTTCATGTGACATACCAAATCCGCTCGTAACACATAGGTCGGGTTTAGGGTGTTACAAGTAAATCCTACAATTCGGCCCTCTCTAGCTTCGCTCTTCGGCCTCCCCCTTTAGGTTACCCTCTAGGGTGTTTATATAGGCTTTCGTAATGTCTTTCTTTACCTCTAAGTAACCTAATCCGGATGGAATTAAAACGAGTCACGGCAGGGGCACGGCCGTGTGAATCGAGCCCAGACCGTGTTCGAGTCTGTTAAAGTGGCACGACCGTGTGGTGAACTCTAGGCCGTGTGGACTTCTTACTTTGGCCCATTTTCTCTGTTTTTGGCCCGTTTCTCGTTCTTTTCATCCTTCGATGCTCTCCTAAGTATAAAACATGAAATTAAAGGATTAAAAGCATCAAAATCCACAATTCAGGGGATAAATTATCCAAAAGTATGCTAAATGTGGGATTAAAATATGTACATATTACGGTTTATCACATAGTCTCAATATGATATCCATTAAGACGAATATCTTTAAAACTCAATAAATTTCTTTGAGACTTAGTGGAATATAAAGCATCATCAATGACAAATTTGTACCTTTAGGTAATAATATTGTAACGACCCAAATTTGGGCCTAGTAGAATTGGGTTTATTGGGCCTTGACCAGGGGAGCGTTTAAAACTTTTGAGAACAAGAGAATGGCACTAATGCAAGTTGGACCTATTAGGTGAGTGATTTTGGAAGGTTAGGGGGCTTCTATGAAGTCCCAGGATCAAACTTGGGCTTTAGGAAAATTTTGGTTTTAGGTGAATAAAACTCTGGGAGTTAGTAAGTAGGCTTTAAGAATAAAAAGTGGAGAAAAATGACACAAAAGGAGTTGTGGTCTAGTGGCAAATGGCGCCACATGGGAGACAAGGAGGTGATGTCACACAAAGAAGCAAGGGGTCCAAGGTTCAAGTCTTGGTGCTTGCATTTCATTTTGATTTATTTTTTAGTGAACTTAGACTTTGGCCGATAGACTTATATTTAGTTGCGCATGATTTTAGACAAGAAGAGCTTGTGGCCTAGTGGCTAGCGGCGTGGATTAAGTTACAGGGGAGCCTGAGTTCGAATCCCATCGCAAGCAAAAAGGGATATTTATTTTGCTAAGTTGGGACGGCCAGAGTTTGTGTTGGAATTGAACTCTGCTGAAGGAGGGATCCCACATCGGGAAGCTAGCAAGAGGGAAGGTGAGAAGCTGGCTTTAAATAGAGCAATCTATGAGGAGAGTAAGCATACCTGGGTTGGCGTTTGGGCATAGGAGTGTTCGGAGCGCGGATCAACTTCAGATTCCTATCAGGTGTGTATTTCGCCCTACTCTAGCTGTAGAGCGGCAAATGCCGAAAAGCCAGTCACACGGCGATGGTGGCCACACGAGCGTGCGAGCGCACGTGTGGGAGCTTCGACGCGATAGTTGAGGTCCTCATGAGTGTTCTCATGAGTCTAGGCTGCCTTAGGCCAAGTGGGCCCATATGAATAAATTGTATGATTGTGTAGTAGACAATGAACCGGTCTATGTGAATCTCATATCTATGGCTAGATTTGGGCTAAATGGGCCACATAAGTGTGTGGGCCCATTTGGGCTGAAAAGGCCCATTCTCATCGTTATCTCTGCTTAGAATACCTCGATTTACAAAATTACTAAAATACCTTCAGATTACAAAATTACTGAAATACCCTTAATTTGTGAAAGTATTGAAATACCCTCTAATTTGTGAAATTACCGAAATACCCCTAATTTGTGAAATTACCGAAATACCCTCGATGGGTAAATTACTGAAATACCCCCCAAAGGGGTGAAAATTACCGTTATACCCTTAGGTGACAAATGACCGTTATGTCTTTGATGGTAGTTAAATATTGTGTATGTGATTTTATTTATACTATTTACACTTGTAATACACTGCATTCATATCATGTTGCATGGGTTGGGCTTGATGATTGGAGGAAGTGCTGTTTTAAGTGGCTCTGCCACATACCGTTTTAGTGGCTATCCCACATATCGTTTTGGTGGCTCAGCCACATATGCCACACATATCGCACCATGACTCGGAGGTAGCCATGCGTCGGATTTGCTTCTTACGAAACTTAGTAAATTCAGTTTTTAATTTATTTTATGTTATTATTTTGGGTTGATATTTTGTGTAATAAGGCCATTGGATTTCTTCTAAACTTTCATCTGGTAATTTTGCTACTTAATAATTATTAATCGGTTGATCACGGATTTTTAAACAATAACAACCGTTTTCAAAATAACACATTTCCGCAATTCCTTGAGTCTAATTTCAGCAATAAACAAAGTTTTCGAAAATAATAATAACATCTTTACAAGAAAACATTTTAAGCAAATCTTGTTTTCACAAGCAACAAAGTTCGGAGTTTCAAAAAGGATACAAAGTTTTTAACGAACTTAAAGCTTTTAAACAACCTTTTATGTGACATGCTAGATCCGGTCATAACGTCTAGGCCAGGTTTGGGGTGTTACAAATATAATAGCTCTTTCGGAGCCTTTAATAAGTGTTGAACTACCTGATATTGTATTAACATGGGCATCACTTATTGCCAAATGAGAAAAATATTTTTTTATCTTTGAGTATTATATGTGTTGTAGTATAATCTGCAAGACACATGTCTCCACTGATTTTGGGTCCAACGAAATTTTGTTGAATATTCATATTCTTCATAAAAATAAACAAAATATGATATGAGAAACATTGCAATATTTATTAAATATATAAATTATTCTTTATACAAGAAAATAAAACATTCTTAAAACAACATAAAAATGTCAAAATAACATCAACTTTTCTAATGATTCTCAAAGAAATCTGCCACATCTAGGTGAGTTATATTATTAAGGTCATTAAATTCATCTTCCTTGTAGGCATGGTTAGTTTTAGTATCATAGTGAATATCTTCATCTTTTGCCTCCATTTCATCATTTTGGGATATAAAATTTGTCTCTGTATCATTTCCCTTCATTTTAGTGGATGCTTCATAAATTTTCACTAAATACTCAGACATACGACAGGTACGTGACTAATGCCCCTTCATACCACATTGGTACCATAAATTCTCAACAATTTTTGAAGGATTATTTTGACCACCTCTTTCTTATCCTTCATTGTTGTTCTTTTTCTGTTGGTTAGAAGTACCACCGTTATGACCACCATGATAACGATTACTAGTACGTCCTTGACCACACCTCCACGACCACGGCTGTGACTATGACCTCTATATTTTCCATTTTTATAATTATTGTGTACTACTACATTCACTTCAGGGAATGGTGCAAAACCAGTGAGACAAATTCCATGATTTTTCATCAACAACTCATTATTTTGTTCAGCCACCAAAAGACATGAAATCAATTCAGAATACTTTTTAAAACCGTTTTCATGGTATTGGTGCTGAAGGAGCACATTAGTAGCATGAAAGGTTGAAATGTTTTCTTTAACAAGTCCTCATCAATTCTCCACATAATTTTAGTTGAAAACTAATTTTGAAAAGTTCAGAATTGTATTCACTTACAGTCTTAAAATCTTGCAACCGTATGTGCATCCAATCATGACGAGCTTTAGGGAGTATCACCGTTTTCTGATGGTCAAATCATTCTTTCAAATTATTTCATAACTCAAGAGGGTTTTTCACAGTGAGATATTCTGCTTTTAATCCTTCATGTAGATGATGATGGATGAAAATCACTACTTTTTCCTTGTCTTGATTAAATGCTTCTTTATCTACTAATATAGTATTTTCTAGACCTTTAGTATTTAGGTGAATTTCAGCATCTAACACCCATGACAAATAATTCTTGCCTGAGATGTCTAAGGCCGCAAATTCAAATTTGGCAAGATTTGACATTATAATAACATCAATCAAAATAAAAAAAATTAGTAAAATAATAAGCATTCTCAATCGTAAAATAATTCAATAATATATACCAAATTTGTTAAATAATATGTATGTCAAATATTGGCATAGAGAGGAACAGTCATAATAATAACTTAACACAAATTACATTAATTGAAATTTCTTCAGTAAAAAAAATGCATATATAGTTATCACTATAACATTTGAGTTGTAAAAGTAAATGTGCAAATGTTACCCAAAGCAAATATTTCATTTAGAAAATAAAAAAAATTTATGAAAATACGTATACCATATGTAACAGCCCAATTTTTTAGTGGTGTCGGACACAATGGTTCGAGACCACTAAATTCAATGAGTGAGTCCGAAAATTTTATTAATAATTATTTATGAGTTAAGTGTGATTTTAGAAATATTTTTGAATTAGTAATTTGTGTTTTAAAAGAAATTATTAGGTAATTAGTTTTGAAAATGGGGTATCGAGACCTCGATTTCATAAAACGAGCCATAAATATTTTTATAATTATTTACGGAGTGCCACTGAGTTAGTGTTAAAGTTTCGTTAGAAAATTTTAACGCTTTGATAGTTAATTAAATAAAAAGGACTAAATTGAAAAAGGTGCAAAACTTGCTAATCAAAAGAAATAGTGATTAAATAGCTTAAATAGTAAATAAGGGAGGACTAAAAGTAGGCACACATGAAATGGTTGGGCGGCATGAGAGTAGAAAATAAATAACAAATTAGTGTGAACAAGGGGTAAAATGGGAAATTTTTTAAATTAAACAAATAAAACAACAATTAAAAGATTTTCTAGACATTTCTTCATCAATCTTCAGCCAAAAATAGCCATAGGAGAGCTTCTAAAGATGTTTTTTCATAGTTTTACTTCATCTGAGTTCAATTCTTGTTTATTTCTTATGATTTTTATGTTTTTGATCCTTTTACAATTAGGTCCAACTATTCATGCCATTAGTTTTTGATTTTATGGGTAATTTTGAAAGTTACCATTTATGAGTGCTGGATGTTTATGATGAACTAACATGGATTTAGAACTTTAATTTTATTATATGATGATTTTATCAAGTGATTTCAATATAAATTGATTTTAGGACCAAATTGTCAAAAGATTAAATATTAGGGTTTGATACAAAAATTATGTTGATCAAAGACTGTAAGGTAGTTTAGAATAATTAGATAAATTGTCAATTGAGCAAAATTGGCTCATTTGATAGGATAATTTGTGAGGACTAAATTGTAAAAAACTGTAAAAATTGGGGTAATTGTGTAATTTCAAAAAGTGGGGGTAATTAATTGTGAAGTGAATTGAAACTGAAATATATGCTAATGACTGAATAATTTTACATTCTAGATCAAGAGCCCGTAGATAATCGTGAAAAAGGGAATTAGCAGAATAATCCCTAAACTATTACAAATTCTACAATTTAACCCAGGTAAGTTCGTATGATTAAACTCTAACGTTATATGTTAAATTGATGAATGGTATTATGTATTATCAATTGGTGAAAATAAAATTATTGCTAAAATTATGAAATTGAATTGAATGCTCGAAATGAATGGAATGCGGGATTAAGTATAATTGTTCTGTGCAAAGGAGGAATTGACAACAAACCTAAGTAAACTGAGGTTCAGCATTTGTTGCGAATTTTTGTGTTTACTTTCCGTTTAGCTCTCATAAGCTTCAGTTAACTCATATGAGTTTTCGTTTAACCCTAATGGGTTTCCATTCATCTCTTTTGAGTTTCAGTTTAACCCTTTTGGGTTTCAGTTTAGCTCCTATGAGCTTCCGTTCAACACTTATGGGTTTTCGTTTAGCACTTATGTGCTTCTGTGCAGCCTTCGAGCTTATGAATACAATGTACTCATATCCTTAAGTCATTCTCCAATTCGGTAAGAGTTGATAAGTGATATATGAAATTAACATATGAAGACTTAAAGTTATTGATGGTATTGATGTGAATTAGTGAAATCATAAATTGAAGTTGTGATTGGCAGGAAATGTAATTGGAATGATTTACTTACTTGATTTGGTTATAGTATGTTCGGTAAGATTTATGTTTAAAAACCATCGAACTTACTAAGCTTCATTAATCTTACTTGTGTTGTTTAATGTTCTTTGTAGATTTTCGAGAAATCGGGAGGTCGGACCAACACTTCGGATCACACTATCCAAATTGCTCCGGTAAATTTTGTTATACATACCATGGTTTATATGGCATGTATAGGGATTGAAATGGTTGCGCAAATGTTAAGAATTATATTTTGTTTATGTTTCAAGTCAACTTATATATATATGGTTTTGCCATGTTTGGTATAAGTGTTAGTATGGTTAATGGATGAATAATTCCTAAGCATAGTATTGAATGAATTGGGAAAACATGTTGATGTAGGTAGTTACATGTGAAAATTAATTTATGTTCTAGTTTAGAATGTTTAAATATATGTGATAATATAACCATATTAAAGTGAAGAATTGGTTGTATTGAAGATCTTGTTGTGGCTTATAAATATGCAATTTGAGTTGTTTAGGTTGAAGGCTTGAATGGGTGAGGAAAGAGGCAATAAAATGGCTTATTTTCGTCCACACGAGCAGAGACACGGGCATGTGTCTCAGCCATGTGTGACACACGGCCTGGCACATGGGCGTGTGTCCCCTGCATCTTAAAATTTAGAAATAGAATACTCAGGTTTTTGCACATGGCCTAGCACACGGGCGTATAGCTTGGCCGTGTGACCTAAGTCAGAGAGTTACACAAATATGGAAACAGGCTGGGACACGGCCGTGTGCCTCACATCAAATGCCCACACGGCCTAAGATACGGGCATGATTCCTCACACGGCCAGCCACACGGGCGTGTGTCCCCTGCACCTAGGAAAACTTTTGAAATTTTGGAAAAAGTTCTCTAAGTTTCCGATTTGGTTCCGATTTATTTCTAATGCGTGTTTTGGGCTTCGAGAGCCCATATAAGTGACAATGTAAGTGTTTTATGATTGGTTCTTGATATGTATATTAAATGTTGTGAAATGTTCGTATTTAATCCGTAAAGTCCGGCAATGCTCTATAACCCTGTTTTGGCGACAGATAAGGGTTAGGGGTGTTACACCGTATGTAGTTTAACGGGAGTTACACGGGAAAATTATATAAAGTCAAAATGACATGAACTTTACTATAAACTTGTAGAAGCTCGTGCTGATAATGTGTTATAAAATAATCAAATAAAAGAACACTTAAAGTAAACAATAGATAAAATCAACAAAGAATTTTCTCGTATCTTATTTCACTCATACAAGGGTTCTATTTATAATTCATTGTCATTTAATGCAACACATATAAATGAAGCTTACTTAAGTGCTTCATTAGCATAGCTTGTGTAACACCCCTAACCCGTAAATGTCGTCGGAATAGGGTTAAGAGGCATTACCTGACAAATCAGAGCTTTTACAAACATTTCACAATATAATTCAACCAATCAAATCAAAGTGTCCCTTATTTATGTCTACGAGACCTTAAGCATGCTTTAGAAAGGGGTCGGGACTAAACCGAACACATGCAGAAACTTTCAGAAATTTAAAATTTTTTCTAAGTTACAGAGGTCACACGTCCGTGTGGGCAGGCCATGTGCCTCCCATGGCCTCAGACACGCCCGTGTGTCTAAGCTGTGTCAAAACAGGGCATACATACTGACTTGTCCACACGGCCGTGGACACGCCCGTGTGCTTCACCGTGGTCGCTACTGACTTGCACCACACAGCCAGTCACACGCCCGTGTATCCAGGCCGTGGTCGAGTCTGACTTGTTTTCAAATACAACCACGAGGGACACAGTCGAGCCACACGCCCGTGTGCTCAACCGTGTGGGCAATTATAGGCCATTTACAAGGCCAAACTTGCCACCCACAGTTAGGTTCACCTACAAGCCTCAAATCACATGCATTTATACCTCAAATGGCAACCAAAACATACCAATATAAGCACCATTTAATCATCATCTATACATCTATTTTCATACTCCATTTCTTCTCAAATAAATTCATCCACAATACCAAATTTCACATCCCAAATAGTATAGGTCATACATCATTTAATCCCTATCACAAGTTCACATTTAAATCATCATTGTCACCAACCATTTGACCATGAAACATACTATATTCATCACTCACATAATTCCACACATATACACCAACATTAATCATCTTCCAAGCCATATCACATGGCAAGGTCCAAAATATTTCAAAACATACCATAACTTCTAGCCTATACATGCCATATACCAAATATATACATCTTTCCAAAAATACCAAAATGGATAGCCGATAGTGTGATTAAGTCGTTGACGATCCCCAGATCCGAGCTAGCTTTACTGACACTATAAAATAGAGAAACACATCACACAGTAAGCTTTTTAAGCTTAGTAAGTTCGTAATATAATACATCTAAATTAATGGTTCGTTTACAATATACAAACTAATCCATCACATAGATCAACTCATAAATATGTACCATATCATCCATAGCTAATATACTCACTCAACCATTCATAAATCATTTACAATTTCATCAACCACATACGTTCAATACATACCTTGGCCAACACATAGTTATTCACCATTCATGCAACTCAATGCTCGATATTACATTTTGATCAACCTTTGTTAATCATTCGATTTATTCGTACACTTACTGCCAATTTCGTAGCCGAAGCATAAACATCATCGCACACTTAGTGCCTGTACTCTAAACCGACTTATTTTGGTATCGCACACACAGTGCCAAATCAATAAGTCGAAGCTTCTATTATTTCGCGCACACAGTGCTAATCATCTCTGTATCGTTTTTAATTACGCACACTTAATGCCACCTATCTCGATTCCACACATAGAATTTCCAATCCAATAATCACATAACTTTTCATTTCATAGCATTTAAACATAATTTAAAAACACGTATGATATCCGAACTTACCTCGGACGTCGAAATAACAAAACGAGTCGTTCAATCAAGCACTTTGTCTTTGCCTTGATCTAAGTCCAATTTTCTCTTTTCTTGATCTATACATATTCAAATTTAGCTCATTCAATCACTAAATCGTTCAATTTAGTCCAACACACATATTTAGGGCATTTTACAAAATAGCCCTCACATTTTCACATTTCGACACTTAAGTACTTATTTCATAAAATCATCAAATACACATAATTTCACTATACTCATGCTTAGCCAAATTTTCCTCATGCCCATACAAACCCACATATTTATTTTATTTCACATTTTAGTCCTTCAATTTACACTTTTCTCAATTTAGCCCAAATTACTCAAATTCACCAAAAATTCAAAAACAAAATATGTTAATCTATCACATATCTTTCATATTTCATCACCAACTATCACAAAGCTCAAGCATTCATCAATGGCATTTCTCAAAATCTTCATCAAATTCTAAAATTAAAGCATGGGCTAGCTAGAACACAAAGCAACGATCACAAAAACGTAGAAATCACTAAAAACCGAGCTCAAAACATACCTTGATTGAGCTACGCAAGTGCCAAAATTTCAAGCCCTATTTTAGCTATCTCTTTTGCTTCATTCAGCCATGAAAGATGAATAAATGGCCATCTTTTTGTTTTGTTTTAATTATAATAACATTTATATGCCATTTACCATTTTACCCTTAATTAAAACTTTATAAATTCATTCATGTAATGGCCATATATGTCAAATTCCACTATCAAAGCTCTAATTACCACATAAGGACTCCTCATTTAAAAAGCCATGCCAAATAAGCTCTTTAACAACTAGCACATAGCTTTTACATTTTATGCGATTTAGTCCTTTTTCATAATTCGACACACAAATGATAAAATTTCCACACAGAATTTTCACACATACTCAATCACATATTGTAAACACCAAAAATAATATTAAAATATTTTTCTGACCTCGGATTTGTGGTCCCGAAACCACTATTCTGACTAGGGTCTAAACCGGGCTGTTACAGCTTGCATATTTACTTTCATAATGAATGTGTGGGTTTTATCTCCTAAATGAAGGGGTTAGAATATGAACATCCATATTTGTTTGTAACAGTATGTAAATAGCTAAAAATAATAATTTCTCATATTAATATTATAATAAAAATTATAAAATTACTTTTTTTTATATTACTTATGATTTATCTTGTAACAGCCAAATGTTCAGTGGTGTCAGAAACGGTGGCTCAAGACCACTAAAATTCGACAAGTAGGCTCGTAAATTTTATTAGTTAGTGTTTATGAGCTAATTGAGAATTTAGAAAACGAAGTATCGAGATTTCGATCTCATAAATCGGGCCGTAAATATTTTTATAAAGATTAAAGTTTGTCAATAAGTTAGTATTAAAGTTTCGTTAGAAAATTTTAACGTTTTGATAGTTAATTAAATAAAAAGGACTAAATTGAAAAAATTGCAAACTTGCTAATTAGAGGAATAATGATTAAATAGCATAAGTGATAATTAAGGAAGGGCCAAATAGGTAATTAGGCACATGGGCAATGGTTGGACGACATGTGGGAAGAAGAAATAGACAAAATTGGTGTGAACTAAGGGCAAAATGGTAATTTGGTTAGAATTAAAAATAAAACTAGTGACCAAATTGAAACTTTAGAGAAATCTTCATATTTCTCCAGCCAAAAAACAGCCATTAAAGAGTCTCTCTAAGCTCGTTTTTCATATTCTTGCTACAAGTAAGTTCAATTCTTGATTATTTCTTGTAATTGTTGTGATTTTGATACTTTTACAACAAGGTCCAACTATTTAATTCATTAGTTTTGAAAGTTTCCATGGATAAGTGTTGGAATTTTATGATGAATTAACATGGATTTGAAACTCTAATTTTGTTATGTGATGATTTTATTTAGTGATTTCAATAGAAATTGATTTTTAGGACCTAATTGTGAAAAAGTTAAGAATTAGGGTTTGGTGCTAAAATTTTTAATATTAAAAGGCTGTATAGTAGCCTAAAATGATTAGATAAAGTGTTAATTGAGAAAAAAAAAAGCTCAACTGATGGGTTAATTGATCAAGGACTAAATTGTAAAATTTGGGGTAAAAGTATAATTTTAAAAATTGAAGGGTATAAATTGTGTTGTGAATTAGAATTGAATTTGATGCTGATGTATGGATAATTTTATATTATAGATTAAGAAGCCAAAGATAAACATGGAAAAGAGAAATTAACGGATTAATCCTTGAATTTCTACAACTTCTATAATTTACTTCAGGTAAGTTCATAAGGTTGAACTTTATGATTAATTATTAAATTAGAGATGATATATTTTATCATTTTACATATTTGTTATTGAATTATAAATGTTGTAATGATATGAAAATCAAATTAAAGGTTCAAATTAAGTGGAACGCAGGATTAAGTACAATCGTTCCGTGACAAAAGATGAATTGACGGATAAGACCATGGGTGGACCATGGCAAATTTTTAAATGTAAGACCATAGCTGGGCTATGGCATTTCAGTGAAAAGACCATAACTAGGTTATGGCATCATGAATGTAAGACCATGGTTGGACCATGGCAGTATATGTATAAGTGTAGGACCATGGCTGGGCTATGGCATCCTGATGATAAGACCATAACTGGCTTATGGCACTACAAGTATAAGACCATGGCAAGGCCATGGCAATATACGTGTAAGACCATAGTTAAACTATGGCATCATGAAAACGATGTACTCAAATCCTTAAGACGTTCTCTAATTTGAAAAGTATTGGTAAGTGTCATATAGATTTATTGTGGAAGAATATAAGAAGTTTTTTTTTATATATATTGAGCTCAATCAAGTGAATTTTATTGATTAAAGTTGTGATTTGTAGGCAATATTAGTGAAAGTTCCTGTTTAATGTTTTATTATAGTTTGTTTGGTAAGATTTATTTATTAAAGCCTATGAACTTACTAAGCTTCTATAAGCTTACTCTTGTGTGTTTAATGTTCTTTGTAGATTGACGTGAGTTCAGAGGATCAGATCAACACATCGGGACACACTATTCAGATTTCTTCGGTAGATTTTGTAATACAACCCATGGTTTATATGGCATGTATAGGATTAGTTTAGAAAAGAGTTAAACTTGATATATGGTTGTGAATGATACATATGTTTATGTGTGTATACATATACGTAGTAGTAGTTTTTAGTAATTAATGGATGGAGTTATTATGGTAAGTTTATGCAAGTGAGTTTTGTGATGATTTAATAAGTTTAAAACATGATTTTTGGCTTTTATTGGTTGCTTGGTTGGATTATAATTGTATATGAAAGTGTTGTGTGCAGGTTGATAGTAAAAAAAAAGGTGAGAAAAGTGGCCTTAAAATGGCCTATTTTAGTCCACATGGGTAGAGACACGGGCGTGTGTCTCAGCCGTGTGTGACACACGACCAAACACATGGGCGTGTAGTCTGGCCGTGTGTCCCCTGCAACTTAAAATTTAGAAACAGAATGCCCAAAATTGAGCACACGGGCAAAGACATGGGCGTGTGTCTCAACCGTGTGTGCTACACAGCCTAGGACACAGGCGTGTGCCTTGGCCGTGTGAAAACTGCACCTTAATGTTTTGCAAGTCAGAGAGTTACACAGGCTGGGGACACGGCCGTGTGACCTGTTTCATAAACCACACGGCCTAGAACATAGGTGTGTCCTACCCACACGGGCGTGTAACCCTTGTATATGAGAAAAATTGTGAAATTTCTCAAAAAATTCTCTTAGTTCTCAATTTAGTCCCGACTTGATTCTAATGTTTATTTTTGGCCTCGAGGGTTCATTTAAGGGACTCTATGATTAATCTCGAAAAACGAATAGTAATTAACATGAATTATCTGTAAATGTTTTGTAAACTCCGGTAATACTCCTTAACCCTATTCTGGCAACGGATATGGGTTAGGGGTGTTACATATCTTGTTCTTATAATTTATTTTGTAGGAAAATATCATAGAATGAACTTCGTTGGAGTAGTCTGTGTGTTCAATTTTTCACTTAAATACTTTTTTAGCTTTTTGGTAAACACATATTACTATGATTTTAATTTATAAGTTTATCTTGTATATTAAATTTTAAGGGTTTAATATGTAATATTTTTTAGCCATTTTATTTACTTTGATTAATGTAGTTTTATCATTTTCGTATAGAAAATGACGAAGTGACTACAATTATATTTTAATTTACTAATAAAAAAAGGCATTTGTATTTTTTTAGTATAATAATTTATTTAGTTCTCCAACTTTATAAAAAAAATATTATTTTAGTCTTTTATTTAATTTTTTATTTTTTTAACTTTTGAACTTGTATTTTTTGTCAAATCACCCCAAATGGTTGTAAAAGTTAACAAACGTTAATTTTGTTGACGTGGACTACCACATAAATGCTACATCAACAATTAATTAATCTTTTTTTAAATCCCAAAAATAGAAAGTTATTAAAATTATTAAAAATTTTGTAAAAATAAAAAAATTACAACATATTATTAATTAACTGTCGATGTGACATCCACATGAATGTTTATGTCAGCAAAGTTAATGTCTGTTAACATTTCCATCCTTTTTGGGTTATTTGACAAAATAAAAAACTAATTTAAGGGTTAAAAAATGAAAATTTAAATGAATGAATAAATTGACTTTATATATATATATATATATATATATATAAAGTTAGAGGGTTAAATAAGTTATATAGCCTTTTTTTTATTCACAATAACTAGTTAAGGGACATCTTTAAACTAATAAAATAATATAGTGACAATTGTACAATTTTAGTGTCGAAAATCAATACTTGTTATTATTTAATTTTGTCACAATTGCTTACGGTTTTAGTGACAGAAATTTAGTCACAAAAGTTACAATATTCATTACCATTTAATTTTGTCATAATTGCTTACAGATTTAGTATTAAAAAATTTATTTTCAAAAAATACAACATTTGTTACCATTTAAGTTTATTATGATTGCTAATATTTTTAGTGTCGAAATTATCATCACAAAATAATAATTGTAACATTTTCTTAACAATTATCATACAATGGTGACGAAGGTATTTATGGCAACAAATAACTATTTTAATTTTAATTACTCTAAATTATAGTGATTAAATTTTATAATCTGTCACTAAAGATATTTTCCTTTTGTGATGTTAACTCATGCCCTCATAGCAAGTCTTCGTTAACTTCACTTGAATTCATTGTTCACAAGCTAATGTGTATAAATACTGTTAGATAGCATTTTCATGTTTTTTCATATTATGATTTTAATGGAAGGTAATTTCTTGGAATTTGATTGTTGATAATGTGATTGTCAAGAAAATTACTTTACAACGTTTAATATATATATATAAGAAGGTGTTGATTAAAATCCCAAGAAAGTTATATTATTACATTTGGTTCATTAAGTACTTTCTTAAGAATGTAATGATAATTTACGAATTTACCTTTATTAAACGATACATAATATTCATGTATTTAATTTTTATAATAGATTTTATTCTTAACAAATATTTGGATTAAATATTTAATAAAAAAATTTAATTGATAATTTTTAAATTGTTTTTTAAAATTATAATTTTAATTAAAAGTAAAATTATTTTAAATTTGACTTGCTTATATTTTCTTAATATCATAATGCATATATAAAATCATGGATATATAAAACTTATTTTGGAAATTAAAAAAAAAAAAACTTGAAATCACATTTTGTTTAAGCTAATTGCTAAAACATAGGAACATAAAAAAAATGTTGATTTCATATATTACTTTGAGCAAAACTACAAATAAGTAAATTATAGGAATGTAAAATAATAGGCGATCTAACCCATAATTCTTATACAGCTTAAATGGAACAATACTTACCATATTCTACAAAAAATAATAAGTATTTCATACAAATACAAGTGCTAGAATTAGGGGAAAAATGTACTTGCAAAGAATCCATTAAGTAATAGAGAAAGTCAAGTATTAGAAAGGAGGTAAATTTTGTTTTTTACGTTTATTAATAGAATATTACCCAAAATCAATATAAAATAAGGTTAATTTTGTCTTAAATTTCTTTTAACTTTCCAAACTATATGAGAAAGTAATTTTCCTACATTTTATCATGGGAATCACATTGTCATATTCATAGAAAAGTAATTCCAAAAGGAAAGTTAGATTCCAAGAAAAATAAATAAAGAGATACCAAACTTTGAAATCACTTTTCAACTGATTAAAATTTCAGGAAAATAACTACTTTCCATAATACCAAACACTACCTTAAGTCTCATACAATGTTTTTGGAATCGAATTGGTGGTTAAATTAATTAAATTATCAATTTTTGGTTTGACTAATTTATTTAATTAAACAAATTATAAAAAAATTATAAGAATTTTAAAAATTATTAAAAATTATAAACCCAATTCACTCGATTTTTAATAAAGTTGATTCCAATTCACAAAACAATTAAATTTTTAGCTTGCTTTAGACAAATATATAGCCGCCTATCTGATTCAACTTCTAATAGGAGGTATAAAACTTTTTTTTCCTATCATCAAAAATGCAAATTTCACTTAAAAAGAAAACATTACAAAGGTCTCACCAAATTTGATATGCATTATCATCGTTACCATATTTATTCATTCAACATGATAATAATATAATGTTATAATCGATAGATTTGACATTAAAACTTGAATAAAATCTCACCACATTTCTAAATTTTGGCTAGGTGACCCCATGTTAGCATTAAAGAGTTCCATAAACCACTATTACAATGTGAAAAGAAAAAAAGAAAAAAAAGGAGTGGATGATTTCATTTAATAGATTTCACATAAAAATTAAATTCCCGACGCTGTGATTCTTCATTCATTCCATTATTTCAACCCTTGCCTTCACCACTACTATTTGGATACAAAAATTGACAAATTTAATGCCCAAATTGGAGAAAGAAGATTTGACAACTTTAATGAGCATTGGGGAATGGAAAACATTATTATATCTTCCTAAGTTTACTTCTACAACAACATATCAATTTATCACAATAAATATTAGTCCAATTAATACTATTATCATCAGGGTAAACTATATAAATAGTCATCTATTTATAAAAAAAAATTATTTTAGGTACTTAAAATAAAAATTTTGCAATTTAAGCGCTCACGTTATATCGTTCCGTCATTTTGGTCACTCTCATTAAATCATAAACGACAAGCTGACGTGTCAGTTACAAAATCAGTATAACAATAAATTTAGCCCTCAACTTTTATAATAATATTAATTTAATCATAATTTTAAAAAAATAACCCTCAAAATTTACAAATGGTCTCAATTTGATCTTAATTTTAAAAAGATTAAAGAAATATACATAAATATTTTCAAAAAGATACAATAATAAATTTAAAAATAAATAAATATAAATAAATATTTTTTAAAGAGAAATTCATAAGACCATACAATTCGAGGAAAAAATAACAAACACTCAATACAACAAAAGCTTCAGCTTCAACATCAATAGAACATTATGGCATGTTGACAATCGGCTCTGTCACAACTCAAGCACAACATATCAGGAGTGATTGCAAGCACTTATACAATAAAGAAATCAATCCCGGATGGCCCAAAGCGACGGGCATAAATCAACAAAAGAATCGAGCATCCACCAAACTAGAGGGGACGACGACAAAACCAACCTTAAAATTACTCGCAAAAGCAAGACTACATGTATAAGCAAGACTAAAAGGTATACTACAATAGTAGACAAAAACTTCTAAAAGTTAAGACTTATTAAATAATGGAAAAACAAATAAAAAACATATAAAACTTAAGATAACACGAGTCCAAAGCGACTCATGAAATCATTTATTATTCTGAAACTCTCAAACTAAGAAGTCAACGAAGAGCTACCCACTTTCTAAAAGAAACTGTCAATGGTTGGTGATGTTTCAACGACGATAGGCACTGTCATCTATCCATCACAACTTGTGAAGATAACAAACATACCCACAAAATAGATCTGTAAATTGAAAAAAGAGAAGACACATGAAGTGAATGAGAAGAAGAAAGAAAAAGAAGATTGATGGGTAGGAGAAAAAGGCGGGCGGTAACTAGCCCAAAAGCTAACACCGTTGCTAGGCAAAAAAAAAAAAAGCAAAAGATTTGGAGAAAAATATATTAATATTAAATAAAATAAAAATCCTCCCACTCTCGTCTCCCTCCCTCCCCACCACTATCCCTTGTTTAGTATTAAATAAATATAATTATATTAAAATTTTCAAGAAGTGCTTTTGAAAATTTTAGCTTAAGATTTAAGTGTTGTATTGTTGTCAAACAGTGCTTTTGAGAAATAAAATTTTCATTTTAAACATGGTGTTATAAAGTAACAAATAAACATTTAAATAATGTTTAAATTAGTTAATATTATGATATTTTAATAAGAATATAGAAAATAATTTATCACAATTTGTTGTTAATATTTTAATATATAAAAAATAAATTTTAAATATTGTTAAGCAATTAATAAAAGAAAGAAAAGTACCATATATAGGAGGGGTAAAAATGTAATTAAAATGTTAAAAAGTGCTTTTAGGAGAGAAAAACTAAAAATTTTAACTCTCCATTTGTGGAAAAGTAATTTTAAAAAGCCAAAAATTTTCTTTTAAAAGTTACTTATTTAGAGTTCTTTTTAGTTTAAAAATGCTTCTAAAAAACACTACTTTTATTAAGAGATGGTTTGTTACTGGAAACCTTGGCGGCACCGAATGTGAAGTCAGATCTCTTAAATACGAATGGGTTTTTGGATCCGAATTTGTTAGTGAATTATGAAAGTTTATCGGTGAGGATTGATCTTCGTTTAATGCTTTCGGGGAAGTTGTTCCTTGTTCCATGGCTTATTTTGAAAAAAATTGAGTAATTTCCAGGATGTTGATGACCTTCAATGGACCAAAATTCACAACCTTATTTACATGTGTATATCAATGTCTTGTATAGCCACTACAACCAAGGGACGATGGTGGGGGGTGGGGGGAGTCGGAGAAGGACGGGTGGAAAGGATTTTTATTTTATTTAATATTAATATAATTATACTTATAAAATTTAAGTTTATTATTATATATTTTTTGAAAATATTTATGTATTTTTTTTATATTTCTTTGAGTTTTTTTAGAATTATGATCAAGTCGATATCATTTTATAAATTTGAGGGTTAATTTGTTTATTATACAGATTTTTTAATTGTCACATCAGCTTGCTTTCTTTTATTTTAACGGGAGTAACCAAAATAATCGAACCATGTAACATGAGTGCTTAAGTTGGATAATAAAATAATTGACACTAATCGTGCTCTTGCTTAATTCTGATTAAATAGTTAAAATTTTATGTCTTTATTTTATTTTTTTAGGAAAGTACTATTATTAACAGAAACCATGAACAATATGAATACAAAGACATGATACAACTTACAAACGATAAATAAATCATTGAAATACACAAATGTCATGTCTACAAAATAATATTAAGAGAGAGAGAAAAACAAACTGACAATAATTGCAATATTAGAATAATTTAGAAACAAATCAGAAACTTGATCAAATTGTTGAAAGTTGCATTCTAGTTCTGCCATCATCAAATCAACCTGACAATGAACATTGATCAATCGAGAAACAATTGCCAAAAGCCTTCAGAAACCCACCACATCAATCATGCACAAAAGGTCAAGTCTTAGATGGTCCATACTACTCCTTGTCATCTCGGATCTACCGCCATCACTATTTTCAATCATGATAAGGCCCTTCGGAAAAGGTTCCTAATAGATCTATCGGCATCTTTACATTGACAAATTTCTTGTATATATAGTAGAATGTGACTACAAACTAAAAATTAAAAATAAAACCACATATGCTTTAAAAGGAAACATGATAAACAAAACAAAAGCCACAAAAAATGTGTACAAAATAAAACCACGAAATTATGGATAAAGTCATGATAATATTGAGTGAAATTAAAAACAAATAAAAAAATAATGTTGGAGAAGCTGCAACCAACTGGTCCAAAAGCTAGTGTTGCTGGGGACGAAGTAATTTAGAACGAGTAAAGGTTTTGAATGAGAAAAGAAATATTTTTAAAATTTTAAAAATAAATTAATTGGTGAAATCAACAGTTAATCAATACATGAATAAGTAAGTTATTTTATTTTACTTAAATATATAGAAACTTGGTTAACTTGGCAAAGAAAAAGAAAATTGTGGGGGTGAGTTTCCAAGATAGTAAAAAACCTAATTTCTTCATGCATGCATGCTTTTGCAGACTCATCAATGTCCTTCTGCACCACAAGTGGGAACATATAAAGGTAAAACATAATTATGAGATCAATTAAATGTGTGATGTTCCTTTCCATGACCGACCCATAATTTTCATGTACCCAAATATATTTATTATTTCATTTTCACCTTTTTCAGAATATTATAACAAAAAGTAAAATAAAATGTCTGTACTATGTACTCTAATAAGGCAATGTATTCAAATCACTATAATTGTTTGGAAAATGTTTTCCAATTCCTTGAGACTTTTTTTGTATTTGTTTTGCAATAATTGAATTTTATTTTATTTTACCATTCAAATTACATGGAACTTTTAAGTTATAATCATAATAAATTATTATAAATATTAAATCGAATAATTGACTCATAAATTAATTCAACTAAAATAAATTTATCCGGCCATAATTTATTTAAGTGAAATTATTTTTTAAAATTTTATCATTTTAACTAAAATTTCGTTCACAAAATTAGGTATAAATTCTAAAACAATTATAATATATGCACCAAAATCACCAATCTTTTACCAAATGGAAATAAAATTTCAAAGAATATGGTACAAAATATAAAAGGATTGAAGTTGAGTCACCTTTGGTTGGACTTTGAAAACTTATCACAGAAACAAAAACGTAGTAATATTTCATTTTAATAATCTCATCATAGGTTTTGATTATATGTATTTTTTTTTACATAATGTCTAAAATTACTTATAGTCCATCTCTAAGCCATAAACAAAAAGATAATGTACTTCAGCACACTCAAACTAACGTCCTCCTATATTGCTAACAATACTCATACCAATCGAATTAAAACTGAATCGATAAAAGTATTTTGAATATATGCAAGAGTATTTGTAATCTAATGAAGACGCAAATCAAGGTGGACGCTCGTGAAGAAGGTTGTCAAAATCTAATTAATTCAAGAAAAAGGTACAAATAATCCATCAAAATTATTGAAGAATAAAATTATGCATTTCTAGCGTTTTGGCCATCCATTATTTGGAATAATAATAAATAAATAAGTAAGATTTTCATGCATTTGTTTCCATTCCAATTTTTTATTTCTCATGAAGAACAAAACTACAAAAAGCTAATAGCAAACTATAGTCATGTGAACTTATCTTTTTATCTCTTATCCAAGTCCAAACAAAATCATACCTTATAGTTTATATATGCTAATATCTTTCAAACAAAAAAGGGAAGAAATTGAAAATAGATAAATAATTCAAATCGTGTCCCTTTTTTTGTGGTTCATGATAATTGTAAAGCACATTTACAAAATAAATATGATATATTGTACTCCACAAACGTTTTATTTTAAATTTTACACTCCATGTATTAATATATTCTAAATTATGGCATTCACATAATTTATTAAAAAATAAAATTTTAGTTAAAATGATAATGTTGTGGTGTTGAGAATCATGTTGTCTTAAGTTCACATCTCATTATTTGTATTTTTTTGTTTTGGTAATTTTATAATTAAGTTGGGATTCAATTGATGACTGACATTAACTTAATCGCACACTTAAATAATAGTATAAATAATTTATTTATATATTCTATAATGAAATTCTTGATTGAATTGGGATCAATGAGTTAGTGAACATGGTTGGCAAAAGCGAAAGCTTTGCGTCTCAAGTACTTAAGTTCGAGACTCACCATACACAATTTGTGTGTGTCTTCAAATTCTACCATGAGTTATTAAAATGTATGGGTTATAGTTCGATTAGTGAATTTGTAGTCTAGATTATTCCAATTCATAATTTATTTGTATGATAATAATTTGATTCTTTACTCTATTTCTTAATCTATTTGTGCGATAATAATTTGATTTACAGATTATTAATATATATATATATATATATACTTATATTTTAATTGTGTTTTCGCTTTGCAGAAAACTACCTTTCAGAAAAAACTTTTTTTTTAGTATAAAAAACTACTTTTAAAACATATGATTATCTTAAAAATATTTATGTGGTTAAAAATGTTAATCATAAAATATAAATTATATATGTATATCCAAATGAGTCCAATGACAAGGTTCCATGGTTTGTTTTAAGATGGGGTTTTGTTTATTACACACACAAACACAATGTTTGATTCTTTTGTTGTTTAGTTTCCAACAAAGACATGCATTCCCCCAAAAACCTGTGTTCATCAAATTTTGTCCATCTTTGTTTTTAGCCTTTGCTTTCCCATAACAATACAAAACAAACCCAACTCCCCATTTCATATCCTACTTCAAATTTTCTTTATTCTTTTTTTTTCATAAATTTAAATGCTAACTCACATGCCTTTTTAATAATAATAATAAATTTGTTTTTGTTATGAATATCTTCTTAATTAGATGTCCATCAAGATCAAGATAAGTTTGGATGTATTTTAAATTCTAATAGTCATTAGAATTAGATCTCTACTTCATTTATACTTCTTATGCTTATAAATAGAGACTTTGGAGAAGCTTTGTAAGTATTCTCATTGATCAATAAAATATGCTCTCTCTTTTACTCTCTCATTCTCTTTGTTCTTTATTCTTTATTTTTTATTTTATAATACATTATCAGCACAATTCTCTTTTATTTGTTTTTCACCATAAATCACAAAAATTTCTCTTTCATCAAGCCTTGCCCATTTCAAGCAACAACTAATACAATAGTCGGTCACTCAAAAATTGCTACTCAAGTTGTTGTCAGTTGCCTTCTAGAGCTACTGTTATTCCAGTCTTCAATTGAGGCATGCACATTATGGGTAATCACTATGCAAAGAAATATATATAATCCTTACGTGGTATTTTTTTCTCCTTTGTTGATTGATTTTTGGTAAAATTATTTTATGCAAAATATTATTACTTTATGGTTTATTTTAAACTAAGATTATTTTATTAAATTATAATATGGATGATATTTGGATGATTAAAATTTTTTATGATTAAATTATTTTTATTAAATATACTTGAAATGATTGTATTATATCTTTTAAATTGAATTTATAAATATTTGATTAGAGCATCATAAGATTTTATAACATATATGTGGTATTAAAATTTGGTATAATGTGTATTGGATAACTTTCAATCATCGTACATGAAAATTTTGATTTTGTTTATTAAATGAACTTTTTTTACTATTAGATTTTAAATGTTATTACGAAAACAAAGTTGTTTTACTACTTGTAATAGTGCTCGTGATAATAGCCAAGGTGGTAACAATGATGTTAAAGAATCTTATGTATAATTTACAATGATTTATTTATTATATCATGCTTATTATAATTGGAGACTAATCATGACAACATGAATAGATATATTTTGATTTGAAACCCACACATGTTTTGCGATGGTGATTATAAAATAAAGAATCAATGGAGGCGTTTAGAAGTCTGTCCTATCAAATTTCTTACATTCCCTGAAGTAAATGCAAACATAGAGAAAATAAAAGATATAATCATGGATCACTAAAAGTGTGAATATAGTAATAAATATGAGAACAATGAGAGTTCTCAAGATAACTCTTCAAAGGGCAAAGATAACCTATCTTATCAATGTGATATGAAAGATTATTGGCTGCATATATGTAGTGTATGCCCAAATATTTTGTTTCAGTTAATATTTTTTTAGGAATGATATGAGAATGTAGTAATGAATTCTATCATTAAAAATAGAAAATATTTATCTTGTTTGGTACTGAAATAAACAAATATTATTCCAATATTTGATAGTACAAAATCAGTTGAAAGCTCTAGAAGAGCTAATATATCAATATCTAAAAAGCACAAAATTTGTGATGATTAATGCATTAGTTTTAAAAGATATTCATTATAATGGATGTAACACCCCTCACATGTATTCAACGCCGGAATAGAGTTACGGAGCATTTTCGGACCTATAAAACAATTAAACATTCATTTCACATACAATTTCCAAATTTTACGCAATCATCATTTAAACTCAATCACATCGTCCCTATTATGAGCTTACGAGGCCCAAAACATGCATTCAGAAAGGTTCGGGACTAAACTGATAACTCAGGAAATTTTTACGAAACTTAGAAAATTTTCCAAAATACAGAGGTCACACGCCCGTGTGGCCCGGCTGTGTGTCTCACACAGCCAAAGACACGCCCGTGTCACAGACTGTGTGGACATTTGAAATGAAAGCACATGGGTGTGTTCCTTGAGCCCGTGTCCTACCCCGTGTAACTCTCTGACTTGGGTCACAAGGCCAACACAAACGCTCGTGTGGCTAGTCTGTGTGCCCTAAGATATGGCCACACACGCCCGTGTGCCAAGCCGTGTGCTAGGCCGTGCCAAACTTGTAGGGTATATTGACTTATGCCACACGGCCATGACACATGCTCGTGTGCTGGGCCGTGTAAAGCATACTGACTTGATTTCAAATTCAACACTAGGGGACACACGACCGTGTAACCTGACCGTGTGTCACACACGCCCGTGTCTCTGCCCGTGTGGACAAAAATAGGCTATTTACCAAGCCATTTTGTCACTCAATTTACATGTACCTACACCAAACTCAAATGGCACAAAACATAGCATAATATAGACATTCAATCAACCTTAACCAAGCATATTTCATACCATTTAAAACACAAACTAATACAAGATATACAATCTCACATTGCCATCCAATTTATACCTATTTCACTTTCTCAAATCATCAATATGATCATTTTTCTAAACATGCATTATTTGCCTAGATTCACTAGCTTACCAATAATCAAAACTCCACCATTTGATATCCATATTACCTATTTTCAACTAGCAATATATATATCCATCATCAATCACATACACAAGCTATATGCACATTTATATATACAACCAAAATAATTAAAATAAGCCAACTCCTATGGTTACGTACAAAACCAAAACATTAACTTTTACAAGCCATTACAATTGGCTAAATTCATAGTTAACACATATGTACCAAAATAACCAAACTCCTATACATGCCATATACTTAAAACATGTAATATCCCGAATTAGGGGTTACGAGTTTGGAGAATAATTCGAGTGTATTAGGCCTCAAGAGTGGTTTTGATGAGTTTTTGGAGTTTCTAAAACTCCCGGATTAAAATGGGACACTTTTGAAAATTTTGAAAATTAAGGGTTAAAAGTGGAAATTTGGGCAAGGAGGCCTTAAGAATAAATTGAGGTGATTTGAATCACAAAAAGGCGCCTGGCCGAGCGGTCGGGACGTTAGCAGCAAGACAGAGGCCTTCGCAAGGACTCGAGTTCGAGTCCTGAAGGCTGCATTTTATTTTGTTTTTGCGTCAGGCAAGGGTCGCATGCAAGTAAGGGTCAAAAGGATTTTTAATGCGGCTGTTAACATAAAATGCATAGTGGCCGAGTGGCCAAGGACATTGTGTGAGAGTTAAGGCTCGGAAGACTCGTGTTCGAGTCCTAGAGATCGCGCATGATGCGCTTTATTTTCTTTTTAGCATTCAGACCTGGGAACTGGCAAGGTAAGGTTTAAAAGAAATTCGGCAAGCAATATTGACATGAAAGTCAGGGTGGCCGAGTGGTTAAGGACGTGGCTTGAGAGTAGCGACTAAGGGGACTCGCGTTCGAGTCCTGGAGTTCTCTCTTAGAGCATTCTATTTTTCTGCTCTTAGCATTAAAGCTTACGGAGCCAGCGAAAGTAAAGCTTAAAAGAAATCCAGAGGAGATTATCGCATGAAATGCTTAGAGACCGAATGGCTGGGGCGTGGACATGTCTTCTCCAGGTCTCGGGTTCGAGACCCTGGAGCGCAGCGTGACCATGTTTCTTTTTTTTTTTCTGCTGACGGGAAAGTGGCTGCATGCAACATGCAGCATGCATGCGTGAGCCATGTTTTAAGAGAGAATTGTCATTTTATTTTTATTCTTTTGGAAGGTATGGGAAATTATAAGTATTATTATTATTTTATGCATGGGAATTAGCTAAGTTTGATTTTTAAATTTCAAATGGTCTTGGGCATGCTATTTAACAAAGAATTTTCTTTGTTTTTGTGATAATGGGAACAAAGCATGCCGTTGGGAGTTTGGGCATGTCTTGGATGTTCATTTTTAATTGTTGGATGAAGGAACTTGGTGATGAGCTTGCTAATAAACAATATTCAATTAACCAAAAAGGAGAAACATGTGCGGCATTGGTTGTAAAAGTATGGCCGATTGAAGCATGGAGCTCTTAGGGACTTGGTTGATCGGCCTTGGTGATAACAATGAAAGCATGGTTGAAATCCATGCTTTTGCTTTCCCTTTCTTTGCATTTTTGGAACATGGCCGAATGAAGCAAAGTTTGGGGAAGGATGCATGGCCGATTTTCTTGTTGCCTTTTTGGTGAATAACCGGTTTTGAGTAGAACAAAAAGGGAGCTTTTTGGTCAGCTTTGAGCTTGGGAAAGCAAGGCCAAACCTCTTTAGATTGTTTTTGATTCCTTCCCAAATGTGCATGGCCGAATGAAGCATCTCTCTAGGGGCTATCTTCACCGATCTTCTTGTAGCAAAAGAGGTGCCAAATTCGTTTGCAAAGTGTCTAGCTCGATACCAAACGATTTATTGTTCTTTTCTTCCTATTTGCTGGCTTAGCCGAATACACCCATTATTTGAAAGGTTAACCGAAGCCCCTCCACCTTTAGACACCTTAACCGAATCTTGATGAAAGGTGCTATCGACTATGTGTTTGTGATCTCTTCGAACGTTGGTAAGTACTCCCCTTAAGTAATTAGTTTCTTCTCTCCTTCTTTTTGTAGGCCGAAATCAAGGCTAGACTTTGATTTTTAAGAATGGCCGAAAATGCTTAAGGCCATAATGATGTATTTCTATTGTGCTAGTGTTAAGGAGCTTTTAAAAGAGCTTACTGATTTCGGCTATTCAAGGGATTTGGTATCTACAAGAGCAAGCAAACAATTTGGGATTTGGAAAAGATAGGTAAGATGTGTAATATTCGGCCAAGAGCTTTTGTTTATAGAGTTGTGTATGAGCCCATTCTAACAACGTTTTAATAGGACTTTCGATGACTTCGAGAGTTAATCTACGAGAACAAGTGGTGTTTCGGGATCGTAATAAGCTAGGTAAGTGGTTGTGGTATTCGGCCTAAGGCCATGATATTGGTATTAAGTGTGACCGATTTCGGTTATGTGTTCTAGGGGCTAATCGATAAATGTAACAGAAGCTTTCGGGACTATAGACTTTGTTAGATTCGATAGATCAGAATCTCGCTAAAATCAGGTGCGTAGTTATCGCACTGTACTCTTGTTTGTTATTCATGATATGTGTTGTATGTGTCGTTTTATGAAAACGAATATGTTATGCATGTTAGCCAAAATAAAGGCTAAGAGTAAGGATACCAAGGTAAGTGATCAAATAATCAGGTTAGTGACTATGATATTGACTTTTCAGTGATTTGTGTTAATGATTGATTGGCGATGAATGTAAAATAAAGTGATGACATGTTATGTATATTGTTTTGAGTAATATGTGACCATGGTATAAAATATATATTTGTTTCGTACAAAACGTGCTATGGTACATATAAGTACGCATGAGACTTGTGATGTGACTATTGAAGAAAAGGATGTACACTATGTGAGTGGTCTAATCCGAACCTCGTGCCGCATTCGTGCTTGATGAATTGGGAATTGAAAGATATGTGAGATCCCTACGGGATCGGTGGCTTAGCCACGGCTCTAAGAAATAATGTGCAAAAGAAAGATATGTGGATCACTTGTGGATTGGACTTCGTAAATGTATATCGTAATTATATTAATAATATTGTGTATTCATAATGGCATATTTATAATTGTATGTTATATATATATATGAATTGTGTGGATATGGGCCAAGCCCATATGTGAGGACATGTGTATTAACTATGCACTGAGTCTTGGTGACTCACTCTATTTTATTAAACCTTTCAGGTGGCGCGTAAAGCTTGGACCGGGTCGGAGAGGATATAAAGGTGGCCATGCAAAAGTGGATTTTCATGCAAAGGAATCTCTTGGTTAATGAATTAAATATTTATATTATTCGTATTTTGATTAAGTGTGTATTGTAATAAGGCCCACTAAAGTATTTCAGTCCAATTATTAAGTATCGTTATTAATATGCCCTACTATGAAAGGTTGGTTGAAAACGGTTTTATTTTCCCGAGCAAAGCTCGAATCCGACATTTTTATAATAAACTTCGATTTTTACTTAGAATATTACAAGTCACGAAATTGTTTTACTGAACTCAACAAATTTTAAACGGTGTACCTCTTAAATAAGAATGTTTTTCGAAAGTGTTCCGCAGTAGCATTCCAAATTCGGTCGGATTAAATGGGCCGGGTTTGGGGTGTTACAAAACACT
This sequence comes from Gossypium australe, assembly GCA_005393395.2. NCBI lineage: Eukaryota > Viridiplantae > Streptophyta > Magnoliopsida > Malvales > Malvaceae > Gossypium > Gossypium australe. The sequence continues at coordinate 19,293,154 of CM016616.1, forward strand.
TAAGTTCAAAAGTACCAAAGTGATAGTAGGATAGTGTGATGAAATCTCCGACAATCCCGAATCCGAGCTAGTTTTGATTTCACTATAAAACACATAAAATAAACAAAGTAAGCTATAAAGCTTAGTAAGCTCGTATGAAGATAATAAGCAAAATTCACCATTTAATTTACCATTCAAAAACATGCATATAACATACCACAAATTAATTAACCATAATGTTAACATGTATTAAATCATTTATATAACCATGAGTTCACTTCTTTCATAAGTTCAACACATATACAGTTTCTGTACATACCTATTTTGATATGTATCTATTTCTCACCATTTCATATCCTCGATATACCCGTTGAACCATTTGGAATAATACAGGATACTCGGGAATGTAACAACCCGATTTAGGGGCTAGTCGGAACAGTGATTTTGGGACCACTAATCCGAGGTCAGAGAAAATTATTTTTGTATTATTTTATGAGTTATAGCATGATTATAAAGGTGCATGAAAATTTTGGTACTTTAGTTTTAGCGATTTCATGCTTAATTGCGAAAAAGGACTAAATCGCATAAAGTGCGAAAGTTCTATTTTACAATCTAAAGGTGCCTAATAGCTGTATAATATAAATTAGAAGCCCATAATGTGCAATTAGACCCTTAGAAAATGAGTTGCCGGCCATAAGGGACAAACAATGTCAAAATTGGTCAAAGTTGTTAGATTAGGTGGATTAAATTGAGGAAATAAAATAAAATAAAGAAAGGAAAAGATATCATCTTTCTTCTCTTCTTCTCCACTGAAACTTTCAGCAAAACAAGGGGGTTTGAGAACTCAAAAATTTCAGCCAAGCTTTCTCCTTGCAAGTAAGTGCTTTGATGGTCATTCTTTGATAATTTTTGTACTTTTGAGACCCTTGTAGCTTGAGCTAGCTAATGAGAGGACTATTTTAAAAAATGGTTGACAACCTAGGGTTTTTCCATGAGAGAATTAATGCTTATTTCTGAATTTTATGGAAGAAAATGAGTCTTAGTTGTTAAATAAACAACTGTTGTGAAAGGTGTTACCATGAAAACACCTAAAGGGACCTTTTTGTAAAGGTTGTAAAATAGGTGTTAAATGTGTGAAATAATGAGTATTGAGAGTTTCTGTAAGAGAAATAAATGTTCACCTAGGCTCACTAAAGGAAGAAATTTGATTAGAATTGATTTACGAGCCTAGGGGTAAAATGGTCATTTTGTGAAAGTCTAAGGGAAAAATGGTAATTTTGCCAAAGTATGATTATTGAAATGCATTAATTAATGTGGTAACTTAACGAGCTAATTTGCTATAATAGATCAAGAAGAACAAAGAATTAACATTGACCGAGGAAAAGGCAAGGTATCGGACTAGATCGACAAATTAGCCTATTTTGAAATCGAGGTAAGTTTGTGTGTAATAAATCCAACATCATGTTATTAAGTTTCTAAATGTTTGATATTAGTGATGTTGTATAATATTTCTATGAATTTGAGTAATGATGTTGAATGATTAAATGATGAGAATTATGATGTGGAAATCCCAGTTAGACTTTAATAAATGAGAGAATAATGTCATCAAGACTTGAGAAGGGTAAGGTCCCGTATAAGACCATGTCCGGGACATGGCCTCAGCACCGAATTGAAATCCCGTATAAGACCATATCGGGGATATGGCATCGGCATCGAATATTAGAATCGTATAAGACCATATCAGGGATATGGCATTGACAATCGATATGAGATCACGTATAAGACCATATCCGAGATATGGCATCGGCATCTGGAGGCGACCCCATGTAAGACCATATCTGAGATATGGCATTGGCATCGTATTTACGTGAATGATGATGATTATGTATCTTCGAGTATCCCCAAGTGATTCAATGGGTAAATAGCTAAGCTTATAATAGAGATAAGATTAGTGCTAAAGCTATGTGATGAAGTGATACAGGTACATATGAGTAATTCACGAGAAATGTTTATGATATGAGATATGATATGAAATTGGTAAGAGTAAACATGAGTAAGTTATGGCAATGTGTTTAAGACTTTGAGTTTTATTCAATGCAATGGATGGATGCCATTATGAGCCTCTATGTTGTTATTTATTTCATGCAAACTTACTAAGCTTTATGCTTACCCCTCTCATTTCCATTTTCCTTGTAGTATCGCCCAGCTAGCTCGGGAATTCGTGGAACGTCAGAGTTCGAAAATCACACTATCAACTTCTCTTGGTATAGGAAAGTTAGATTTATTTTTAGTATGGCATGTATAGGATTTGGTTATTTTGTTATGATATTTGTTAGCCAAGGTGTTGGCTATTAATGTTGTTCAATTCATTTTGTAAATGGTCTTTGGAAATTGGCCAATACTTGACAAGTTCATCTATTCGATGTTGATGAAATTCGTGAAGTGTATGATTGTGTAGATGTCTTGATTTGAGTTATTAGAAGTGCCTTATGGTCATGATATATGTTGAATTGAATTGGTATAAGTATGGTTACTTTGTAGGGTGGCATTTGGCTTAGTAGATAGCCTTACAAATGTCCACACTAGTAGACACACGGGCGTGTGTCTAGGCCGTGTATGACACACGGTTAGCCCTATAAGCGCGTTGATAGGCCGTGTGTCCCCATGCATGATAGGTTGGCAAGTCAGTATGCTCAGTAGTAAACACACGGGTAGAGACACAGCCTCAACCATGTGGGAGACACGGCCTAAGACACGGGCATGTTCCCAGGCCGTGTGAAGTCTGAACCTGAAATTAGGAATTTAACTCGACACACGGACTAAGGACACGGGCGTGTGCCTTGGCCATGTGACCTTACTGGGATGATGATGTCATAAATAGAATGTCAAGGTTTTCACACACTGGCATGTCATGGCCGTGTGAGGGACACGGGCGTGTGTCAGGCCGTGTGAAAACCCCTGTAGGTTCAAATTGGAAAATAAATCCACACGGGTGTGGAACATGGGCATGTGATATGCCACACGGGCATGTTACATCCTTCACACGGGCGTATGGCCCTATTTTATGTCAAATTTGTCTAAGTGTTCAAAAGTTTTCGGTTTAGTCCTAAATCATTCCGAGTACAAGTTTAAGGTCTCGTAAACCTATAATAAAGACATTAAGGTCTTGAATGAAAAGTTTTAATTTGAAGTGAAATTTTATGAATCGATGATGCATAATTGAGCAAGTTAAGCACGATAATGCCTCGTACCTGGTTCAGGTGTCGAATATGGGTAAGGGGTGTTACAGGGAATCTCGCACCCTAAGTGCCAATATATATATATATATATATATATAGCCGAAGCTATCTCAATAAATCTTGCACCGAAGTGCCAATACATAGCCAAAGTTATCTCAATAATGCTCACTCTTGAGCTATCAACGGGTCTACTCACACAAGTTGACGATAATCCGCAACACATGTTGAATAACTCAGCCACCAGTAGGACGTATAGACCAGCACCCAAACAATAATAACCCCTAATGACATGTCATTCATATCCTAATCTATTCCTAAGGTTCAATCGGGATTTTTCGTTGCCAAATCGTCGTCGGATGTGTCCGCAATATCATATTTACAATTTATGCAATATCAAAGTATTTAAAATACAATTATAACAATGCTTATTACATACGAACTTACCTCGGATGCAAAAACAACAAAACGAGTCGATTAATCCAAAACTTTGTTTTTTCCCCGATCTAAGCCCGTATTTTGCTTTTCTTGATCTATATGATATCGAATTTTACTTATTTAATAATATATTTATTCAATTTTGTCCAAATTATACATTAAAGCAATTTACACATTTGCCCCTAACACTTCACATTTTTACAATTTAATCCTTATTTCATAAAATCACAAATTCATGCAATTCAACCAAAACCCATGCTAGCTGAATTTCAATTAGGTCCCTAGCCGTCCATATTTTTCATTTATTTCACAATTTAACCCTATAAATTACACATTTTACAATTTAATCCCTAATTGAACATTTTACTAAAAATCACTTAACAAATGTTGTTTATCCAACAATAACCATGCATTTTCTACCATTAAACATCAAAAAACATATAAATTCATTAATGGAAAAACCCTAGACCTTTAACATTTTTGCAAAATAGTCCCTGGGCTAGCTAGATTAAGCTGCAACGATCTCAAAAACATAGAAATCATCAAAAACCGAGTCAAAATACTTACCATGCATAGAGAACTATGGTCGAACCTTCAAAGCCCTAACAATGGTGTTTCTTTAGCTAAATTTCGGTTGAATATGGTGAAGAAAGATGATAGCCATGTTTTGTTTTATTTAATTTATCTTTATTTACCAATTTACTTTAATAACCTTAATGAACATTACAAATTTCAAAATTACCATGCCACTATCATCCACTATCTCAAAAAATGGGTTAATTATCACATAAGGACCTCAATTATTTAATTCATAGCCATTTAATAATTCTAGCTATTGGAATATCACTTTTACATTTTACACGATTTAGTCTTTTTTTATCAAATTAAGCATTCAAACGATAAAATTTCTTAACGAGATGTTCACACAATCACATATTCATGCTATAAACCTTAAAATAATAATAAAATAATTATTTTGACCTCAGATTTGTGGTTCCAAAACCACTGTTCCGATTTAACTAAAAACGGGTTGTTACAATGGATACCATATTGGGATTGTGAATTGGGTTATTAATTTATATTTATTACTCTTGTTATAAATTGAATTGATCGTGACTATCTTTGTGATCTTCTTTTGTCATCATCCCTGTTAACAGGTTGAAAGCGAAATATTTGACTGTGAAAGGTCCACTTATGAGCAATAGAATATGGTAAATCTATCCAAAGCTCGTTATGGTTAGATGTACTTGAAGTTGCAAGTTTTTTAAAACTGTGAGTATAACTCTACAGTATACAGAATAAGTTCTCGATTAAAATTTCATGAAAAAATATTACTGATGAAAACCTTGCAAGAGAGAACTTATTCAACTTTTCATGATTCAAACGTGCTCTTACGATAGCAATATCATGAAAAAAAATTTACTTATGATTGAACAAAAATTTTTAACCACAAAACCTAACTATTCCCTAAAGAGAATGTAAAAATATGTAATAAATTTGAAAAACATAATCTTTAACGTGGATAAATTGAATTATAATAATAGTCATGGGGGATTGTCGTAATAAATTTTTTCACCACCAGAAGTGGAAAAATGAAAAAAGCAAGAAAAGAACAAGAATTTCCAAGAACTTTTTAAGAATAGAGACAATTTATTTATGAAGAGTAATTGGTTATGTACCTATTGTACACTTGGAAAATAGGATCCACTCTCAAAGTTTGATATTAATTGATTTCGATTGGATTCAAAGTCTACTACTGAAGTTTAATTTGCTTACTTCTTATCGTCAAAACTCAACATAAAACAAAAAAAAAGTATGTATTTAAATATTAAATCAACTTGATATATGATGGTCTTCTTTTTAAGTTTTGATTACATATGTTACATATTGTTTTAAGCATCTCATTTGTTCATAAAAATGAATATTAACTGATTTCTCTATGTCCCTATAGTAGGTTTTATAAGTAAACAATATATTTGATTAAAACATATCTAGTATGCAAATTTATGCTAACAAACCAATAAATTTTATGGTTATTCAGATTTGATTTAGTTCAATGAATTGTTAAAGGTAGTAGTTCATACATTTTATATTATTCCATTTGTTAATTATTTAGAGAAATAACATGAGCAATTGTAAATGAAAAGTTCTATAAGCTTGAATGGTTGGATTTTGAATTAAATTTCATGCATGTTTATGATAAATGGTTATGAAAAAAAATTGCTAATTTTTCATTATGTCATATTTTTATGTTTGAGATGTGACGTTTATTGATATACTTAGTATAGGCTTCTTTCTATACATGACCTAGGCAATTATTCTTGGTAATTAACTGATTATGCAAAACTCTTGTTAAAAGGGTTTTAAAAGTATTTTGAATCGAACTCGAGACTTCTCACATCCAAAGCGAGAATCATACCACTAGACCAAATGCTCTACAATTGAAGATTTTGGCATATTCCCTGAAGCGAATGTTGCATATAATTATTTGGAAATTATATTTATTGACTTAGTGGCATTATAGACTTCATATTGATTTAGACATTTCCAGTATTGAATGTCACAATAATACTTATATGTGGATGCAAAGTGAAAGGAATGATAGTAAAATTATCAATTTGTTACAATTTAGTACAATTGAAACGCATGTTAAAGTAAACCAGAAGTTTACTGATACAAATGCATTTACTACTTGGCATGACCAGTTAGACCATCCTGGATCATATATGATGTGAAAATTAATTGAGAATTCATATGAACATTCCTTAAAGAACTAGAAGATTATTTAATTTAAAGAATTCTCATTTGTTGCTTGTTGTCAATGAAATTTGATTGTTAGAAACTCACTAGCTAAAGTTGAGATTTAATGTCTTACATTTCTGAAATGAATATGGGCTCATTCATCCACCATGTAGATGGTTTTGATATTATATGATTTTTGGTAGATGCATCTACCAAATAATGATGTATGTGTTGTCAACTTGCAACCTGACGTTTGTAAGATTACTAGTTTAAATAATTAATTTCAGATCATGCAATTAAGACAACTCATCTTTCTAATATTGATGAGTTTATATCTTAGTCTTTTATTGATTTAGTTTGAAAAACTTTTGTAAAAGTTTGTTATTTATGTGCATAATGATTTAGAGAAATTATTGATTGGATGCCTCTGATTAATGTCTAAATCATTACTTATGAGAACTAAACTTCCTATTTCAAAATGAGATTATGTTGATTTACGTGTTGTATGCATCAATACAATAAGTTATAAATAATCCCCATTATAATTGGTTTTTTATCAAGAGCTAAATATTTCTGATCTTTGAATTTTTATATGTGTGTATATGTTCCAGTTACTCCACCACAATGCACAAAGATGAGTGAATCCTCAAAGAAAGTTGAGAATATATATTAATTACAAGTTTATTTGTATTATTAGCTGTTTTGAATGTATAAGAGATTCAATTATGACATGATTTATTATTATAATTTTAATTCGATAGTTTTCCCGACATTAAGGAGAGAAATAATAACTTGTAATAAGTTAGGGGGAGAGTAACTTGAACCAGAAGTTTAACAAGGATAACTCATTACAAGTTAATTGTCAGATGTATTTACAAACTTAATAAGAATAACCGAACGTTATATACCATCTAATACTTTAATTTGAATCAAAGTCCCAGTAGGACAATTAGTTAGAATAAATAATAGATTGATCGGTTCCAAAGATGAAAATTCTTTTAGATGTTCATATAGTGGAGACGGGTGCTCCAGAAGAGTCCCAAGACATAACTAATAAGTAAAACTCCAAAAGAGATTTAGGTACCTGAAACTGAAGATTAAAATAATGAAAATAAGATATCTCGATAAGTTATATCAATTCCAGAATATGGGGAATCGAATAATAAAAGTAGTTGACAATGATTTTGCATGCAATATTATTATTGAAATAATGAAGTAAAAGGGGGATCTTGAATAAATCTATTGAGAAATATAGATATGGAATAAATTGATCAAAATAGAAAGACGCAACTCAAGTACAATTAAATTCGTGGAGTTTTTAAACATGTAGTCCAAATATCTAAATATATATAGCCAATAAGGGTGCAAATGAAGTAGTTTTGTAAAAGTGAAATAAAAATATGAAGTTTTTAAATAAGTCCTGGCATTGATAAAAAGATATAATATTCTTTTGTGGTGGATACAATAACCTTTAGATATATTATTTTGATAATTCATAAAAGATTTAACTTGCATCTAATAGTTGTTGTTACAACCTTTTATGAACCAATATATAGTAAAGTTTATATTTAAATCCTTGAAGGATTTAGGATGCTAAAAGCATATTGAAATTCTCGGGAAATTGTTCATTTATATGAATTGAAATAATTTGAACATATGTTGTAAATAGTAGTTAAAGGAGGATTATAAAAAATTATCCAAAATACCTATTTGTGTTGTTCTAGAAGAATCATGATTAAAGTTTGCTATGATTATTGTTGAAACTCCTGAAGAGATCAAAATATATTTCCCTCAAATTTTCCCTCACTCATGACATTCAAAAGAATAGTGATCTAAATGCTTAGCAAATACATTTAAATAGTCATTTGAAAAACTAGTATTCAAGATTAAATACGTAGAATACGAGAAAGTATGTAATGTTTTCATGAGGGGGAGTAAATACTCATTGTACTCTTTTTCCCTTAACCGAGGTTTTGTCCCATTGGGTTTTCCTGGTAAGATTTTTAATGAGGCAACATATTATGCATATTATAGATATGTGTACTCTTTTTCCTTCACTAGGATTTTTTTCCCACAGGGTTTTTATCTTAGTGAGGTTTTAATGAGGCACCATATCTACCAATAGACATCCAATGGGGAGTTTTATGAATATCTTATCTACCAATGGACATCGAAGGGGGAGTTTTATGAATATCTTACTAAGTGGATGTCCATCAAGATCAAGATAAGTTTTGATGTACTTTAAATTCTAATAGTCATTAGAATTAGATTTCTACTTCATTTTACTTCTTATGCCTATAAATAGAGACTTTGGAGAAGCTTTGTAAATATTCTCATTCATCAATAAAATACGTTCTCTCTTTTGCTCTCCCATTCTCTTTGTTCTTGATTCTCTTTCTTTTATTTTATAATAGTTTTTTCTTTTTTATATAAGAAGATATTTTGTTACAACAACAACAAAAACTATGTGTAAACTTTCCAACTCGGCTTAAGCATTATACCCATATTCGAGAGATTATATCAGCCACTGAAATGGCTTAGTAAGCTAGCAGAGTTTTTAAAACGGTCATATTAAAACATTTGTTTATTTTAGAAAAATACTTAGTCCATTTTCAAAAAAAAAAAATTACGAGTTCACAAAATCGATTAGGTTTAACATTTTTCTTGTAATGGTGTTTAGCTTTTGAAAACTTAGTTATTAACCGATTTGTTTATTACTCAAAATTTATTTATAATTTGGCAGTGGAAAAATGATATCTATATAGGTTTTTAATAAAAATCGGGTTCATGCATAACAAATTAATATTCATATTTCGATATTATAAAATCAATTTTAATGTCATGCAGACTATATATATAAAAAAAACAAATCCTAAGTCTCATGTCACAGTTCCAAATAAAATAATATTGTCTCTAAATAATAAAAGTATCAAATAAAGAAAAAAAATTGAATAAACAAAACCGAGCCGAAACCCTTCGAATGTAGTGTTCGCGTCCTAACCCGAGGGTTATCTCTAAGGATGGATATTAAGGGAGAAATGAGCTATGAAGCTCAATGTGAGTTCTATCACAATAGAATCAGTGCAAAATAATCAACCAATCATACATAATTACAGTTTTCAGTACGGTAATAATCATATAGTATAGTAGAAATTTGACAGTTCATTTGAGCATGCTTTTGAGTGTCAATGCAATGCAATTTCAATTTAATAGAAAAGAAAGGTTCTACCCCACCGCTACACTCCACAGTAAGAGTTTCCCAGAACTCTTATATCCCGAACAGTCCAGTTTGTGGATAAACCACTAATGTTGTAGGCTAATATATTGTTAGTAGTTGTGAGCACACAATGGGTTTGCAAATAAAAGCTGCTAGTAAGTTTGTGGATGTACTACCGATGTTTGCAGATAAACTGCCAATACTTCCTCTTTCATAGCGTCCCACCCCATGCAAAGCGGTATGACATGCTGATAATAGTACAATACAAAAACAGTAGACATGCTTAGCATGTAATCAGATTAATAGTAGCAGTAGACATGTATGACATGTACTTAGTTTGTTGGTAATAGTAGTCATGTTGATCATGTAATCGAAAATTCAGTGGTACAAGTAACAGTAACAGTATATCAGTAAACCAATGACAATAAACATGTACCAATCATATATCATGCACATATTGTAACAATTTAGTCAATCAGATCATGGATTCCAACATTATTCATAATATTAAGGACTCAATTGAATGAGATAAAATACTAAAAATAGTTTGAGGAATATTCAGGGACTAAACTGAACAATTCACAAAATTCTAGGCAAAATTGTAAAAAAATGGGCACATGGTTGTGTGGCTAGACCGTGACTAAGGCCTTAATCCATGTTGAGAGGTTACACGGCCATGTGGCCAGGCCGTGTAACAGATTGTAGCTGTGTGGAACATGCAAATTTAAGCTACAGCAGAGACACGGCCGTGTGGCAAACCGTGTAGAAGGATCTTGGCCGTGTGAGATTCGAACTAGCCTAGGATTTCAGAGGCACATGACCGTGTGAAGGGCCGTTTAGTCCATTCGTGTGGTTGATGGTCACTAAACTAACTAAAATTACGACAAAGGCAAGCGCACCTATCGAATAATAGTTAGCTATAGTGAGTCGGGAATATCGTCTCCACAAGGACTAAAAGTTCTAGTAATGACTTTTTTTCTATTACTTAGCCGACAAATTAATGGGATTGATTTTAATCTAAAATTAACTAACTAATTGTTAAGAACGCAACAGAGAATGAATTTGGAAAATATTTGAAGAAAACCAATGAGATAGACAATACCCAGGAAAGAATCCACCTGAACTTCACTTATTATTCTGAATCTGAATTAAACTATTTATTCACTTGCGCCTTGATCCATAGAAATCCCTAAATTATGTTAATATCTCTTTCGAGAATAAGAACAAATGACTCTAGGTTGATTAATTGAAATCTCTTTCTAATTAAAACCCCTATTGTCGCATTAACTTGATCTATGCATTCCCCTATTAGATTTGACTCTAATTCGATAGATTTATGTCATCCTATTTCTAGGATTGTATGTAACTCCACTCAATTATGCTAGATCTACTCTTAAATAGGACTGAAATAAGCACATTAAGCATGAACCAATATCCTAAAAATATTAAAACACGAAATAAGCATACATAATTGAGAACAAGAATCAAGTATTTATTATGTAATTCAGAAATCAAATAATAAGATTCATATAGGTTTCATCTTCCCTAGGTATCTAGGGAATTTAGTTCATAATCTGGAATAACATCATCTGAAAGTTAGGAAAACAACAAGACATAAAGAAACCCAATAAAACTTCTAAAGAAATTAAATAGAGATCTTCAATCTTGAAGGAGATCCACTTCTGGAATGAATCCGAAGGCTATCTTCGAGTCTTTTCTTCGTTCTTCTCTGCGTGTCCCCTTAGGTTATCTTCTACTATGTATTTATAAACTTTAGAATGCTCAGAATCCCTAAAAATTGGGTTTTTCCACGTGTTTTGGAAATAGGGAGCAATATCAACACTGGCTGGCACATAGGCGTGTCGCCAACCCGTGTAGCTCACACGGGCGTGTGCCCAGGCCGTGTGGTTCCTGAAGATAGCTCTTTTTGTCCGATTTTGGCCTATTTTTTGCTCCTTTCATTTCTCTATGCTCACCTAAGTATAGAAACATAAATTTAAAGTATTAGGAGCATCAAATTTACTAATTTACACAATAAATCATCCAAGAATGTGTCAAGAATGGGATTAAAAACATGTTACTTTTATGGTTTATCAATGGTCCACAAGCCAGTGTGGGAGCCTATGTAACTCTAATCCTAGACACGATTTGCCTCGATTCACTTGTAAAGGACACACACCTTTCACCAGAAGCCTGAACAACATCCCTCATGTTTAAGTCTAATCCGAGGTACCTAAAACGGGTCCTTCAAATGACAATTTCACACGAGTTAACGTTTGATTTCCAAGATTCATCAAGATTCTTGGAATATTTCGGCAAGAATTGCAATGGATCAAAATTGAATTGAAAGATTAGCGTGGATCGATGCAATTTTAGAATTTACGAGTTCTACTAATTGAAACGAAAGTACTTACTGAACTTTTGTTGAAAACACAGAGGCTATAAACGATGAATTTTAACAACCGGTAGAAAGACGATCTAACGGAGATTGATTTTGATTTAAGGAAAACAAAAATAATTCTCAACAATGGAATGAAATTTTGATGCAAAAAAAGAGGATGGAAAAGAAAATGGAGAAGAAATAGAAAAGATGAAGAGAAATCTATTTAGGATTTGGAAAAGAAAGAAAACCTAGTTCAATTGGAAGAAGATTGATTAAATAGTTAGGGTTTGAAACCCTATGGGCGGCATGGGTAAATAATCCAACATTATGGGCAGAAAATAGTAAGGAAAAAAAAAGAAATAATGTTAAAGATAGGGGGACTCAAACCTGGGAAAACAATGGAGGAGAAGCTAGCTTTAACCATTAGACCTAAGCCTATTACTTGTTAAGTTTTTACTCCTAACAATATTTATTTTAGTATGATTTTTATCATAGTTTGTTGAAATTAAAAAGAAAAAAAAATTGGACAGGAATGACTTGAACCTAGGACCTTTAAGGTGTGCATTAATCTTATTATTTATACTCAATCTCAATGTTCCGTTTACATGGATCGATTATTTTATTAGTAGACAAAGTACAAGCTTTTAGATTAATTTTGAGTAAAGGAAAATAGGAGAGTGGGGCGATTCAGCAAGTAAAGTAAGACTAATGGGTAAACATTTAGCAAAACAACGTAATTTTGCCTTTTAACTTGATAGTTTTTACTTTTAACTTTAGAAAAGGTAAACATTTATCAAAACGACGTAGTTTTGCCTTTTTTTTATTTGAATTTTTGGATAACTCGAATTAGGGGTGAGTATTCGATTGAATTGAGTGAAACTGTTTCAGTTAAATTAGAAAAATTAATAATGTTAAATTAAAATATTGTACCAATATAACTATTTTCATGTTAGAACACAAAAATTTGAAACAATATATATATTCGAAAACTTTTTTAAAGCAAAATAATAATAATAAATAAGATATTTTAATATGATAAACTTGATTCAATAATCACTTATTTAGATTCCAAAATTTATTGTTTTATTAAATTTTTATATATTTTTATATATTTTTTAAAAAATTTATAATTTTTTTAAATATACAAATTTTATAATTTCTATAAATATTTGAATTTTAAAAATTACTTTGATTTTTATCTTTTTTTTGTCAAGAGAGACCAATTTTCTCATTTTCAAAATCGGCAAGGACCAAAACGGTATTTATACTAATCTGTTATTTGAATTGTAAAAATTCAACTCGACTCAAACTCGAAATCCGAAATTTCTTATTTGAGTTTACTTGAATAACTCGATTCGATTAAATCAAAATTTGATTTTTTTTTCGATTTTTTGAATCGAATCGAATTTTACTCACTCTAACCTCAGCAAAGGGTGTATCAGAGTTGTACACGATAGGGAACCTTATCCCGAGATTGTCGGTGACATGACATAACTAGGTAAGAGACTCCCCGTCTATAAATATCCCAAGACACAACATTGAGGGTTTTCTTCCTCCTCAATAAACCTAGATTGCAACATTGCATAACCTCCTCCTCATTCTCCTCATCTCCCTCCTCTTGTTTTCTGCTCCTCCTCAGGAATTTTGACTCTTCGCCAATCACAGGTGACCCAGCCTCCTTTTCGCCACCACTTTCTCTTCCCTTGTTGTATCATAGTATCAACAAAGTTGTTTATATTTAAAATATAAGTAAAAGAAAAAAATACTAAATATTCAATAAAATAGCATATATTAAAAAAAAAGATAATATAGGTGAGCCTAAATGAACTTGCATTAACTATTTACAAATATAAACATGTTTGGAAAAATTTATGATGATAATGTCATATATGATCTAGTTTTGTTTAAGGTATGATTTTTGTTTTTTGTATAACCACATTTGTTGTCATTCATTTTATAGTTTGAGATTAATTATGTTTGGACCAGGGTCGTATTAAGGTAAGTTTTTTGATTCCAACACAATTCAAATACCTTGTAAAAAGTTGATTATTACTTCTTCCAACTACTTATATAGGTTACTTTTTACTTGAAAAGAAAAAGAAAGGGAGGTGAGGGATCCAAAGAAACGCTTGTATTCAATCTTTTTCCACCACCCAGATTTTCCCCTTTAAATATTTCCAATTTGGGATAGATATATATATAAATTATTTGGTCTCCTATTAGTGAAATTAACAAATCCGACAAGTATGGCACTGTCATATATGTTTAAATAATATTGAAAAAATAATAAATATAATCAAATCAGACATATAATTCATTTAATTTTATTTGTAAAATAAAATTAAAAGAAGCTCATTAACACCGAAACATAATATATATTTATATAAAATCATGGGTATAGCATGACTTTGAATTGGTGAAATGTGAGCTTCTGTTTTGGAACTCCCTTTCAAAGTCTTAAAGACAACAGTGGACCACATTTTATGTCGTAAACCATGTGTGTGGAACATGACATACATGGGTAGTTAAATACAATAGTGTTGATAACCAGACCCACCCACCCACAAATGCATGTATATATATATATATATACATGGGTGTTTAAACTATTAATTGAATATTTTAATTCGTTAATCGAACTGAAATTTTTTCAAAAAAGTTTAATTAAACTGAAATATTTCGGTTAATTCAATTAGCTAATTGAATTAATCAAAATTTATGTTTTTTTTTGTTAAAATAAGTATAAAACATATAAAAATAAATAAATTGATAATGTTCATTTGGTTGAATTAAAACTACATATAATTTGTATTATTATTTATTAAGTTAGGTTAATTAACCGATTTTGAACCTAGTTAACCTATAACTGAACTTTTAAAATATCATTAACCGGCCTCCAACTGAATTAAAGCGATTAATCGAATTAAATCAATTTTTTTAGTTAATTCGATTTTAATCGAAATTTAAACACAACTATATATATACCGACGATTTAAGACCCTTGCTCCAGAGATTAATGTTTTATTTATAATATAGTCCTCCAAATTTGTGTGCTTGCTTTTAGGGTTTGGGCAATTTGTTTGATTCTCCACAATTTGAAAGGTGGCCCAAGGGTTTGAAAACAGTGCATAGCCCATAGTTAATATATGGAAATTTCATTATAGTTGACCAAACCATTATAAAAACTGGTATTAAAATAAACAAAAGTAACAGCAACGATTCTGTCAATATTCCATATATTGGCTTCTTAAATCTTGATTGCCTCACATGCAATCCCATTCTTTGACAATCTTAAAAAACAAAAAATCATTCTTTTTCTACGCATCAATTTATTAACCTGATTGCTCAATCAATATATATGATGTTAATTCTTGGATGGGTTTAACATTTTGAAGACATTATTCACTCCATAACATCATCTATATAAATAAATTGCATTCACAATCTCTTTCTTTCGAGATTATATTTACATAGGAGTGCTTTTAATATATTTTGGTCGTTGAAATTGTTTTATGCATGTGTACAATTGATGACAACCTACGTCCATTAGTCAAAATCTTTGGATGCGACGTCCTCTAAATTATGGCTATATTTATATATGTTTACTCTAGCTAGTCATCAATAAAATTAATATCATTGTATTTGATTATGATAATTTCACGTATAACATTACGTTATAATCACTATTTAGATGATTGTTCGGTATATCTATGTCAACATTATATATAAAATAAAATAACTAGAGTGAAATTTGAGTATGCATGATCATAAATGCAACTTTTAAGGGATGACAAGCCTTTCTATCGCCTTCCAATGAAAAAATTAACATATAAATCTCTATTAAATTAAATATTAATTTATGATAAAAATTATAAATTAATACATTTTATTCGCCTCTAGTATTCATTCCACAAACCACATCACATCTCTCTCTTTCTTCATTTCCACTAGGCAGACTATCCAAAATCATGTGCGTGCTCCTCATCATCACTTTTGGCATGTATGTTTCTACATGACGTCAATGACTCGTATAACCATATATATAAGCTTCTTTGTTTACAGTTCAATAACCAATATTAATTCAAATTTTGCTCTCACAATTTATAATCTGATTTTATATTAATACTGTTATTTTATATGACTAATAAATAAGATTGTAAATTAAATTCATATCTTTATCATATTAATATTACTAAAGAGTTTACTTCTTTTTTTTTCTATATATACAACAGACAGTTGTTGTCTTTTTTTCATCAAACAAATATTTATTTTTTAATTTACTAAAAAACTCAACTTTCATCTACATCACTAAAACATGAATACAATGAAGAAATTAAGCAATTATGACTAATATAAAATGGCATCAGTAAATGCTGAAAAAACTCATTAAATTTGACGTTTCAGCCTATTTGGTGTCATGTAACACACTCTTTTTCTTTTTCTTTCAATTTATACATCATGGATGGACATCGCGCATGTGACCGATTGTCACATTAAGGTTTACCCACAAATTTATTGTCTTCTAATTTTATTAAAATAGTCATTTTAATTTTTAATTTAATTTTCATCCTTTTTTTTAGTTTTTAAATTTATTTTTCTATCAAATTACTCTAAAATAGATAGAAAAATTAAGATTTTTTAACTTTGTTAAAGTCATATACATGTTGATTACCACGTATATGACACGTCGGCATTTAATTAATTTTTTAAAATTTTAAAAATTCAATATATATATATATATTATTTTTAAAAATCACTAAAATTATTTAATAAGCATAAAAATTATGAAAACAAATATATTTTAATATTATTAAAATTTTAAAATATTAATTAAATGTATATGTCATCTACATGACAATCCACATGTATGCCATTAACTTTTTTTTATCTATTTTGAGACAATTTAACAAAAAAAAAATTTAAAAGTTAAAAGAGAAAAAATTAAGTGAAGGGCTAAAATGACTTTTTTGTAAAGTTAGAGGACAAAAAAATCATTATGCCCAAATGTTAAAAGGGACAATGGATGGGGTGCAGTGTCCCATAGTTTATGCGCAGAAAAAGGTGATGGGGATACCGTTAGGTCCCTACCCTCTTTTTTATTATTGTTATTTGCAAAGAGGAAATCCATCAAACAATATGAATGAGATGGCACTTTGTTTTTGTTCAGAATTAGTATATTGGAGATTTATTATAGTATAAGCGAGGTTGATAAACAATGGCCCGCCCTTAATCTACCAACTTTGTCATGTTCATTATATAAAGCGAATCAGTACTTCATAAGAAAATAGCACAATCTTTTCAACCTCCACACATTTCTATTTGGCAGTCCGTATGAAAATATAATTTTTGCAATTAAAAACAATACATAAACTTACTCCACTCCCAATACTCACATTCTCTTGCAGTCCCATTCTTCTCTACCTTCAGATATAGTTGATTGACTCTGTGCAAAAAACAATGCACTGCCAGTTTATTAAAGGAAAAAGCTTAATGACTTCAAAAAATTATTTTAACTCTATTCTATTTAGTTAATCATCCCAAAAAATATGGCATCATAAAATTTTATAATTTCCAATCACGGTAAAAGGGGCACTGGGGACAGCTTTTGCCCTGTGTGATATCAGATTATTGAGATTACAATGTACACACATTTCCTTAATCCTTCATAAAAAAAATTAAAAAGTTGTTTAATTAGTTTAAACAAAAAGAAATAAGTCCTGAAATTCCAACCTCAACAAGATCCTAAACAGAACAGTCATCCAGGATCTTAAGTTTCCAAAAGATGTTAAAAGAGAACATTAAAAAGAAACAAGAACAGTCATGAAGCATGCCATCGAAGTACGAAGTAAAAGAATGTTGCACCTTCATATTAGGCTAAATCATACCTGCATGTATTCCGCATCTCGAAAAGTCGGGTTTGACTACACTTCTCGAATCAAAGATGAATAACAGAAAGCATGGAAAGATTACACAAGCAAGAGATAAATTAAGTCATATGTAGGCATACATTTTATAATGTTAAAACTTCTTAAGCATAATCTAAAAGCAAAGAACAAAACAAGTTCGCTGCCCGGAAACACGAGAAACTAAACAAAAGAAAGCAAGTTCTAAAAGCTAGCTGTTTTTAACTCTAAAATTTACAGCCACCACCATCTGTTTGGAGGTGCAACCAAAAGGTTCTGCTGGATTTGCTGCAACGCAAGAAGCAACTTTTGAGTACTACACACTAGCTTCCAGATTTCTTCTTCCTAAAAGCGAACTTCACAAGCCTTTTGAAGAGGAGATGTTGCGTAGATCAGAATAACACATTTACTGGAGTCGATTTTATTCTTGGGACACAATACAGAAACAAAGCAAACGCCGTCCCGAAAGGTTACTCTTCAACGACATTAACCAGTTCATACTCGATCAGTGACAGATTGTTGTCTTCCTTCACATTGAAATTAGCAGGTTCAGCAACCTCAACACGACCCCACTTGTCCACAGCAAGCCTCATCGATCCTTTAAACATGTCAATTTTCGCATTGCGAAGAGTTATGGTAGTACCCTCTTTCATTAAGTCCACTACCAAAATAAAAAGATGGGCGTTAGTCGAAATTAAAACTGTGATATTCCAACAAAGAAACCATGTTTGTTGATTTCCTATCTGATTGAAGGCATAATATCAAATCAAGGGATATTGAAATGATCAAGGAAACATTCATACTCACTATTATGTAAATTATCGTAAATGAAATTTAACTCCTCAGTCTGGTTAATTTGGTTCCTTATGCATGTGCAAAAATTCTATTTGATATTGGACAATTTGAGAAGACTTTCCAGAATTAAGGCTTGATGTATACCACTGAAATTCAGTACTTATTTGTATTCTTTGTAATGAATACAAGTGCAAGCATTTCATTGGATATTGGAATAAGATTCAAGTCCCAAAAACAAAATAATTTCCAGCCCCACTTCAAATTAATCGAGAAAAAAGGCTTTTGCATCAGTAAGAAACACAAGAAAACCAAAGATGAATGAATTCTATCACAACTATAAGCAGCAGAATGCACTAGAACACCTAAAGCATCATCTCTCAAAACTCAACAATATACCACAATGAAGTTCGACATCACAATAAATGCAATGTAATATTTGAAATGATTAGATGTAAATGGAACTTTAGCACTAAAACTTAACATGTGCTGCAAAACCCATAGCCAAGCGAAAATACTCAAAATTTTAGGTAAATAAGGACCAAAGCCAATCAAATTGGATATGGCATATTCTGTTAATAAAGTAACACAATCACTAACTCAAATGATCAAGGTTTTCCTTCATGTTAGTGGCATTATTGATTGTCATGTGATACTAATCCAATGAAGCGCATGAGAACATGCCTTCACAAACATTGTATTGGGTTAAAATTATGGAACCCTTATGCATTAAAGTTGTTCCTGAAAACATTCATAGTTGTCATATTATCGAGACAGCATACACAATGCTCAAAGACAAGCATATGGTAAATCTTTTATGCATATGATGCAACTTATCTAAGTTGAAGTATGGAGATACTTGGGGATGACATATAGGCGCTTATTAAAGAAGTTCACGAAACATCTTGTTATGTGAACTCTATTTGGTGCGAACAACCACTCAAGGGTCTATGAATAGATATCATTGTTATTGCAAAAGCAGTTTAACTATGAAACCGATGTTGCATTACTTGTCTAAAAGAGAAAGATGCGTCACAAGTGAAACCTCAAGCAAGAACAAAAGTAACACTATTACCCAAATTAAACCTACATCAGGAGACTACTATAAGAAAGTACCTTGTTCATTTCTAGCAGTAAAGATAATCATTCCAGTTTCATCTCCTACCAAGCATTCAGCAATTCGCATTTGACGCACCTGAGGACCATCAGCCCGACCCTTCTGCAATACCATCTTTGTATTGACAACCTTGACAGTAAGAGTGTGACCAATAGTGCCAGGGCGTAGTTGGTCCACCTTGGTAAAAACAGGTTTCCTCAATGACTTTGATTCCGCCATTTCAATATCTTCAAAAAGAAAGCACAGATATATCAATCATCGACAAATGTACAAGATAAACCAGCTTTGAAAAGGAAATATCACACCAGAAAACCCATGCCTTCTTAACATAGGAAGAATGGTGAGGAAAGCACAGCATATGATTTACTACATTCCAAATTTAATTTTTTTTCTACAATAAATAAATAAAGTAGCTAAACAAAATGATTTGAAACTCTAATTAATTTTTAACAAAATTCAAGATCGGAGCAGTTCGTTCCAAAAAGAAAAAAGAAAAAGCAGTCAAGTTTTGCATCCAAAGGCAATACTTGGATCTAATAATAGAATATAAGTCCAAACATATTTAATAAGTTTAGATAGCGCAGTAAAATCCCCAAATTTACCCTAAAAGTACAGATTCCGATAGAAAAAAAAAGACAGACAGATCAGGTAATAGAATTGATCGAGCCTAACGAATTAGACTACTGCGGTTTTCGTTTCTAATAATTTAACAGAAGCTTAACGAATGATATATTGAGGAAAGAAAAAAGAAATTAGGGTTTGGGAGTTACCGAGTGGGAGAGCGAAAGAAATTGAAGATTAGAGAGAGATTAAAGAGATCTGTTTAAGAAACGGCAGGCAATCACTCAGCAGTTAGCAGAGTCAAAGTCGGCTAAATGGTTTGCATCAACATCCACCCTTCATTTTATCTCACTTCGGATTCCATATCCTAACCGTACACATATTCTTCTTTTCTTTTTGGTTAAAATCTTCTTCAATAATTTTTTTAAAATTTAATTAGTATCATTAAATTTTAAATATAATTATAATTTAATTTATTAAGAGTTAGATAATTTCTAGATATAATAATATAATTGATAAAATTATAAGATCGAAATACTTTTTTGTCATATTACTAATTGACATTTAAATATAAATATAATTTAATTTAAAATAATTTATTAAAATTTAGATAATTTTTAAATATAATTATATAATTAATAAAAGTCTAGGTAATCACGTTAAGTATAATATATGTATAGATAATATTACTTGAGTATAGATAATTACTTGTACATCATCCTTATAGGGACTCTTTCATATACTTAATTCATAATTATATTAATAATCTAATGTATTTATAATTTTTGAACTTGAAGCCATAAAGGTAGTTTATGGTAAGGACACCTTAATAAATCTTTAATCTCTCCCGTGTATTATAAAAAGTTTCAATATTGAACTGGAAAAAAAAATGTCATTTCTCACTTAATTATTTTAGTCGGTGAAAAATATTTTAACAAAAATTTCTCAGTCATTTAAACCCAAGTTGTGATAGAACCTAATGACAATGAATTTAACCATTGTTTTGTCTTGCTCCTCAAAGAGAATGAGAACAACTGTAAGCATATGGCATCATCAGTAGCGTCATTGATCTTAAATGTATCGCAAATCTCTAGAAAGTTAGCCAAATGAATATTCGGATCTTCATCTTACAAACCATCAAACTGAACATATTATTGTACCATTTGAATTGTGTTCAGCTTCAACTCGAAATCGTTTACAGCAATAGTCGGTCTCACGATACTCGATTCAGCCCCAGTCAGAGTGGGATTAGCATAATCAAACAAAGTATGAGGAATTGTAACAGCCCGAAATTTACGGGGTATCAAAAAGTGTATTTTTGGGTCTCCGTTTTCGACAAACGAATTTGTAAATATTTATTAAAAATATTTACGAAGTTAATTATATGGTTAATTAGGTTTTGGCTAGGTGAATTAGTTGAAATTAAGAATAATTAGGTATAAGGACTAGATTGCATATAAAGAAAAAGTTGAATTATAGAATAGAGAAAAGTTAAGGGACTAAATAAGAAAATAAGCTAAATTGTGACAATTATATGGTAATGATAATATACATGTGTAATAAATACATACATACATTTGTAATATATATATTACTTATTATTTAAGAAAATATTATTATATTATATTATAATATATTACCATTATAATTAAAATAAAACATTAAATAAATAAAGTAAATAAAAGAATGAAAAAGAAACAAAGAACAGAGGAAGGCACGAAACAGGGGAGAAATAAAAAGGGGAAGAAAAAGGAAGGAAAAATTAGGGATTTAAGGTTTGAAGTTTAATTGGTAAGTCAATTTAGCTCATTTTCTTGTAATTTTAATTTTAAAATCTTAGAATAAAATATTACTTAATTTACGTTGAAATTTTAGAAGTTAGTAAATTTTTAGAAGTTGTTCATGTTGAATAAATTGAAATGTTAGGGGTTAAATTGATAGAATTTCAAGTTAGAAGTGAAAAAGGGATTGAATTGTAGAATAAATCATAAGTTTTGAGCAATAGGGACTAAATTGTGAAATTTTAAAATTAGAGTTTTATGGTGAAATTAGAGAGTTGAAATTAGTCTAAAGTGGAAATTGAATAAGATATGGAATTAGTTTGGGAAGAAATAGAGTTAGTACTGATTTAAGGACTAAATTAAAATTTATACAAAAGTTGAATATAAATTGAAATATTCAATGTGAAATTGTGTATATTGATGATTTTAAATTGTTTTAATTTCCATAGCTAACGTTGTGCCGGAGATCTCGGCTAAGAAAGAAAAATACAAAGTCAACGAGGATTAGTTCGGAAATTACGGTTTGTATTTCTATAATCCGAAAACTAGTTATTAATTAAAATTTACATTTAATGCTTATGTTAAGCAATGAGGTAAGTATTTGAGACTATGATATTGAATTGAGTTGAATGTATGATTGTATGTGATTATTGAAATGAATTGATATTGTGATATTGATATTGAATTGAATTGAATTGATTTTATGAGTATATATGAGTATTGGTTGAGTTATAAAAGTGAATTGAAATCCTATTAACTGAAACGGGTTCAGTCAGATATAGTTGGCATGCCATAGGATTGTAAGAGTTAAGGGATACTTCAACCTTGAGTCGATGAGACACTGGGTGTTAAATCATTTCTTCGGATAAATTCGATGAGGTACTGGGTATCAATTTACTTCGGCATGGCCAATGAGACACTAGGTGTCAATCTATTTCTTCGAATTATCCGATGAGGCACTGGGTGGCAAACTGGTGTGTTTGGTTGGATCCGTGTATCCGTCCGAAGTTCGAGTCGTGTTAATAAGGGAAAATAAATGAATTGACAGTAAGTTTGTTATTAAATGACATTGTATGAGAATTGGAGTGGATAATGAATTAAATTGTACAAAAGAAAATCATGAATCATGAGATTCATGGAATGGAAATTTACATAGAAAGATGAATATAAAAATTAAAGTAGAGAAAAGCCATTGAGATAGCTATTGATGAGAATATTATGTGTGATAAATGATTTATATATGAATTGATTAATTGAATGATCTTAGATATTGAATGAATTAAATGTGCATATTTATCATTTATTTAAAGTATTCAGATTATAGAAATACCATTGAGTTTATACTCAGCGTACGGTTTGTTTTCTGTGCGCAGGTTAGGTTAAAGTCAGATCGTTGAATCAGTATCCAAAGCCAAGCCCGAACTCGATGTGGTGAAGTATATTTCTTTTTGGTAATAGCATGTACCTAGGATGTTATGTATGTCATTTTGGGAAACATGATTGTAAATAATATTATAAATTATATTAGTTTCTTATATACATGAAAGTATGTGTGTTTTGTTAAGGTTATAAAATGGTAAGTTAAAATTTATGCAAAATAAGAACGAATATGATTTAGAAATTGGTTTGAATGATGATTTATTGGATTGTTTTGATAATATGAGCAAGGTATTTATGAAAGTTCATTGTTTAGGCACTTAGGATGTTTATTTTAACAAGTTTTAGAGGTGTTTAATCATGTTTTGAAATGGTTGGATGATTGAATTTTGGGTTGTTTGTTGTTTAAGTCTACAGGGTTGGTAAACTTGTTATATAAGGTTCATTTTAAGTCCACATAGCCAGACACACAAGAGTGTGACTGGACCGTGTGAAACACACGGCTATCACATGGGCGTGTGGTTCGGCCGTGTGTCCCATGCAACTTAAAATTTTCGAAACAGAATGCCCAGGAATCTCCACACAGGAAAAGACACGGGCATGTGCCTTGGCCGTGTGAAAACTGCACTTAAATTTCGAAAAATAAATTGACCACATGGCCTAACACACGGGCTTGTGGCTTGGCAGTGTGAGGTAAGTCAGATATTTATACAAGGTAGGACACGGCCTAAAGCATGGGTGTGTTCCTTGGTCACATGGGCGTGTGTGTACCCTGCACCTAGAGAAAATTTTTAAATTTCGCGAAAAATTCTTAAAGTTTCTGATTAAGTCTCAATTTGTTACTAACACATGTTTTAGGCCTCGAGGGCTCTTAAGAGGGACAATATGATTAATTTATGAAGTGTATGATAATTGATTTGTTTAATATTCGTATTTGATCTGAAAAGTCTGGTAATGCTTTGTAACCCTATTCTGGCGACGGATAAAGGTTAGGGGTGTTACATTTAGTGGTATCAGAGCTATGCAGGTTTAGCCGATTCTTAGACTAAATTGAGTTTGTAATTGAGTTTAATGGTACATGCCATAATTGAGTCGAATAGAGTCGCGATTTGGATGCTGATATATTTGTTTGTTTTTGTTTTATAGTTAAAGATGTCTGATGAATATATTGAAGATACTGATCAATAAATGTATACTAGAGATGATGAATCTTATGAATTAGATGAAACAGAGTCGGCAACCCTGAGTGTAAATCCAGTGGGTAATCAATCATCTAATGTTGAACGAGGTAATGCTAGAGAGAGAGATGATTAACAGTTACTTAGGGTTATAGCCGATGCCCTTCAACGAGTAGTAGGAACTATATCTATTACGACATCTGCTCTTACTTACCAACGAGCCCCGATTAAAGAACTGCGTAAGTATGGTGCAACTGAATTTCTGGGTTTAAAAGGAATTGATCCATCTACAGCTGAAAATTGGAATCTACAAAAAGAATTTTGCAGCACTCCCCAAGAAAGTTTATTATGTGTTGTTTCTTTACTGCAAGGAGAAGCATATGTTTGGTAAGAATCGGTAACCCGACATGTATCGGCAGAACAGGTAAACTGGTATTTCTTTCAAAGAGAATTTCAAAAGAAATATTGGGTGCGTTATACATTGACAACAGAAAACAAGAGTTTTCGATGCTAAAACAAAGTGAGATGTCAGTAGTTGATTATGAATGAGAATTTTCGCGAATCAGTAGATATGCAGCTGAATTTATGCCAATCGAAGCTGACCGTTGTAAGTGATTTTTTGGGGTCTATGCGATGAATTAAGGGTACAACTGGTATCAAATAGAATTACAGAATTTGTAGATTTGGTTGAGAGAGCAAAGATGGTTGAACAAGTACTGGGTCTTGACAAAAAGCCTGAAAATACTCGTCCAATTGGGAAATATTTTGGAGCTACTAGTTCAAATCCACAACCCAAAAGATCAAAGGAATCTCGTGGTAGTTGGAGATCGAGCTTTAAATCAGACAGAGCTGATAGAAACTGTAGAAGACATATGACAATTTCTACTGGTAGTGTACGAGGTCCATCTCAGGATACTGAAATTCCAGATTGTGAACATTATAGGAAAAAGCATCGAAGTTATTGTTGGAAATTGACTCGAGGATGTTTTCGTTGTGGATCTACTGAGCATTTTGTTAGAAATTGTCCAAAAAATGGAAATGCTACACCAGTTACTTCACAAAGATCTGTACCTACTTCTAGAGGTCGAGGATCAGGCAAAAGTGGTTCGTTTCCCAAGTGAGGTGCTAGAAGAGGAAGTGATGTTGCTACTCAACAATCAAAAGCCAGAGTACCGGCTCGAGCTTATGTTGTACGTATCCGTGAAGAGGGTGATGCACATAATGTGGTGACAGGTATATTTTTATTGCATTCAAAACCTATTTATGCTTTAATAGATTCGGGATCTTCACACTCATATGTTAATACAAAACTTGGTTGAGTAAGGAAATTTAAAATCTGAAATGTCTAGAGTATCAATAGCAGTGTCTAGTCCATTGGGGCAAACTGTGCCAGTGGATCAAGTATGTCGAAGATGTCCGCTAATGATACAAAACATAACTTTCCTTGTTGATTTGTTGATAATGCCATTTGTCGATTTTGATATAATACTGGGAATGGATTGGCTTTCAGAGCACAGGGTGATTTTAGACTGTTGTAAAAAGAAGTTTATTGTTCAGAGTGAGAATGGAGATAAGATTGAGGCAAATGGTATTCGAACCAGTGGGTTAGCTCATATTATTTCAACGATTCAGGCTAATAAACTTCTTCATCAAGGTTGTGTAGCTTTTCTGGCTTATGTTATCAATTCAGATTCTGTTGAAAGTCAATGCAACAAAATTCGAACTGTTTGTGAAATTCCTGATGTATTTCCTAAAGAATTACTGGGATTACCACCTGATCAGGAGGTTGAACTTGTAATTGAAGTATATCCTGGTACAACTCCGGTGTCAATACCTCCGTACTGTATGTCACCTACGGAGTTAAAAGAATTGAAAGTACAGTTGCAGGACTTATTGGATCGTGGATTTATATGTCCTAGTATTTCACCTTGAGGAGCTCCAGTGTTGTTTGTTAAAAACAAAGACGGTTCAATGCGGTTGTGTATTGATTATTGGAAATTGAATAAGGTGACAATTAAGAATCGATACCAGTTACCTCATATTGATGATTTATTTGATCAGTTGAAAGGAGCTTCTGTGTTTTCAAAGATTGATTTGAGATCAGGTTATTACCAGCTGAAGGTGAAAGAAAATGATATACCGAAGACAACATTTCGTACACTGATCGTTGTTTTATGCGATGCCAAAGTCTTAAAATTTATATAAAGAATGATTGAACCTGGAAACTAACTATGACAACGATTTGAGGCAAGCGCACCTATCAAACAGTAGTATAGCTAAAGCAAGACCGGATTGTCGAACCCAAAGGAACTAAAAGTACTAATACTAACTCTCTTTTTATTATCTAGCCTAAGAATTAAGAGAATTGTTTATCTAATCTAAAATTTACTAACTACTAAACTAAAGACTCTAAGAAAAAGAAGAATGAAATTGGGAAAATAACTTTGAGGAAAAAGCAATTGATTATAATAATACTCAAGGAAGAATCCACCTAGACTTCTCTTGTTATCTAACTCTGAATCAGACGATTTATTCACTTGACCTGATCCATAAGATTCCCTAATTTATATTAATCCCTCTCTCGAAGTGACTAACGTCTAACCCTAGGTTGATTAATTGAAATCTTTTTCTAATTAAAACCCCTAGAATTGCATTAACTTGATCTATGGACTCCCATATTAGGTTTCACCCTAATTCGGCAAAATCTCGTCACCCTATCTCTAGGCGTGCGATCAACTCCGCTTAATTATGCTAGATCTACTTTTAGGCAGGGACTTTTGCTCCTCTACCTAAGCACATCACACTTGAATTTATATCCCAGAAATATCAACACAAGAATTAAGAACACATAATTAAGAACAGGTCAAATATTTATCATATAGTTCAGCAAACGATAACAAGATTCATCTTAGGTTTCATCCCCCTCAGGTATCTGAGGGTTTAGTTCATAACAATAAAAGAAAACATCTCAGAAGAAAAGATAAAACAAAACATAAGAAATCCCTAAAACCCCTGAAGAAATTGAAGGAGAGATCCTCCATCTTGAGTATGATTCCGGCTTTTTAAGATGAATCAACTGGCTATCTTCGAGTAAATCTCCACAAATCTGCCCTCTTTGGCCTAGCTGGACGCCCCCTGACTAAAGCCTTGGGTTCCCCCTTTTTAGGTATATTTAGGGTGTTTATATAGGCTTCGGAATGTGTTTCTTCGCTCCTAAGTATCCTAATCCGAGTGAAATTTCTCTTTGTCACGACAGGGACACGCCCATGGCACACACCCGTGTAAATCATGGTCAGGCCGTGGTCGAGACTGTTGAGTGAGGCACAGCCGTGTGGTCTTGGGCCCAGGCCGTGTGGATTTCGTGATATGACCCATTTACTCCGTTTTTGGCCCGTTTTCCATTCTTTTCATCATCCGGTGCTCTTCTGAGTATAAAACATGAAAACAAAGGATTAAGAGCACCAAATTACATAATTCAAGGCTTAAATCATCCAAAAGCATGCTAAATGTGAGCTCAAAATATGTTACTTTTACGTTTTATCCATACCCCCACACTTAAGCTTTTGCTTGTCCTCAAGCAAAATTCTCAACTCATAATTAAAACAAACTTCCTCGATTCATAATATTCATTAATAATGTTTCGTCATAATTCAAAGATAATTCATACATAGATAATTCAACTCAAAGAGTCCTAAAGATTCAAACAATCCAAGTCATACATTTGTAGCACAAAAACATAGGTGTTTCCCTTCATCTAAATAATTACCTCTGATTCAAAATCGACAAGAATTGACATCCTCACTAAAGATTCACTCAAATCATTCGAAGTGTTTAAGGTTCAGAATTAAGCACTCAGAAGTCAAACATGAAGAGTTAATGCCATAGGCTTGCATGAAAATCAAATCTCCACCACTATAATATAAGATGATATACAAATCAAAAGGTCTTTAACAGGGTTGTAAAGGGGCTTGGGTTAAAGGTGTGGATAAAGGCTGAATTAGAGGTTTAGAATCGAGATTGACTTGACAAATCACCTAACTAGAGATATCGAACTGATAATAATTACATAAATAATATTCTGATATGAGCTTCTTCTTCAATAATTGGAATTTAACATATAAGCTCGCCTAATCACAAAACTAATAGTGAATATTCTTCAATTTTTTTTTAAGAACAAGTCAAATACATAATAAAAGATAAATTCAACTACTGAAATAAAATAATTAAGCAACCAATCAAATCAAATCTCGACAGAAAGGGTAGTTAAGGAATGGTGATAATAAATACAAAGGGTTTTGAGTTAATATTAGTAGGTGAGTCAATAAAAAGGGTTGTTAAGATTAAACGGGGTTCACTAGGGGTTAATTGTGAAGGTAGGCTTTTAGTGGAGTAAGTGGGTTAAATCCTAAGTGCCTTTATCATCTCTGTATATCAAATCAAAGGTATGGTCTTGAAATGTATAATTGAAGCAAGTTCTAGAATAACGAATTAATGTTGACACACTCATAATCAAAAAGTGAGCACGAAAGAATGTATGCTCTTATAAGGCTCAAAATCTCACAAAAATTATGGGTTTTTGATGTCAACCTCGTAAGTTTCAAAATTCAAGGTAACATTCAGATTCAGGTAGACAACCTAAAAAAAAATTTTTAATTCTGAAAAATAGACTTATCATGCTTGATTCTCTAGTATCCTTCAAATTTAATCATCAATGCATAATTATCGATGACTTAATCCAAAACATATCAATAAAGATCATAAATCAGGGAAATTTCATTCTAATCATAATATGAGAAACTTACTTTAGAACAAGGCATAATTCAGGGATTTTCAAATAATACTATAGTTAACCCCCCCACACTTAAGATGTACATTGCCCTCAATGTACAAAGATAGATAATATAAAAATAATCATAAAATCATAAGATGGGGGGAGAAGTGAAACTTCCTAAATTTTGGATAAAGTCAATGAAAAGAAACCGATAAGATTGGAGGTGAACATGGGGAAGCGCCTCGAACCGTTTGAATTTGAATCCTCGAAGCAGCCGGCATGATTTTATTGTATCCTAAGCTAAATCTAAATGGTACGAAGAATAAGAAGAAAATAATAAAGAAAATAAAAGTAAATAATGGAAAATGAAAGAAGAAAGACGACTGGAAAAGAGAAAATAAGAAGGGGGTTTAAATAGGGATGCAGCCCGTGTTTTGGGAAAAATTTTGTCCTGTTGCCACATGTCTATGGCCACACCCTTTTACCTACTTATGGTGCCCACAGGGCCACGGCCACGGCCGTGTGCAAGGCCGTGTGGGTATGGAAACCTACGCCTAAATACGAAAAGAAATAAAACGAAACTAGTCAGTAGAGTTAGTGCTCTGGTTGCCTTTCGAGAAGCTCTTGTTTAAAGTCTTGAGCTAGACTTACCTCTCATTCGCATAATTATGGTGGTTTGAGGAGGTGAAAATCCTTTCTCATACGATCAATTCGGTTATTGATATAGTTTAAGTCGAGTAATGTTTACCTTAAATGTGCTAATTTTAGGACTAGTTACCTTGACTGTTCCATCTGGGAGGATTTTGAGTACCTGATCTCCTATCTTAAGCTGGGTTGTCCCATCATTAAGTTCGTCGTGGAGTTGCCTCATTTTTTCTTCGTGTGTTTTTAGTCTCTCCTTGAAGTGTGTCTTCCATTCGTCTAGTTCATCGATCCAAAATCTTTGTTCCTCATGAATTTCTTCTTTATCGACCCGAGGTCTAGGATCTGGCATCTGCGAAAGAGCTTCAAGAAACGGTAAGTTAATATGACATTTCTTTGGAATTTTAAGAAACTTACCGAATTGTTCCTCTGTGTGATCTTTCTTTATCGTATTGTGGCATGGCACATGGGGTTGGTATTCTGTAATTACAGGGTTTGGTAAATCCTGGCTTACCTCAACCTTACCTCCACTTACCACAGGCCCTTGCCTTGGGTCAGATTCTACTAACCTGTCACTGTCATGAGCTGTTACGGCTTGAATTTGCTCTTTTGGGTTAGTTTCAGTGTTGCTTGGCAAGCTTTCTTGTAGTTGTTTTGAGATCAGCTTAGTAAGCCGACCTAACTGATCCTTGATCCCTTGAATCGATGTTTCTTGATTTTTGAGTGTTATTTCGGTGTTTTGGAAACGTGTTTCTATATTTTGGAAACGTGTTTCTGATACTGCTATGAATTTTATCAGCATCTCTTCAAGGTTCGACTCCTCTTCCTGTTGGTGAGGTGGTTGTTGAAAATCTGGAGGAAGTTCCGGTCTTTGGCTACTTTGGTCATCCCACGAGAAATTGGGATAGTACCTCCAACCTGCATTATAAGTGTTACCATAAAAATTATTTTGAGGTCTAGGATAGTTACCTATATAGTGAGCTTGCTCGTTTTCCATGCCATATCCGTAGGGTGGGTACTCAGGATTCGCCACGCCTCCTAGATTCGAGTCATATTGCATTACTGGGTGTACCTGCGAGAGACTATACAAACCATCAATCTTTTTATTCATCATCTCTACCTGATTAGATAACCTGGTGACCACGTCGAGGTTGAAGACACCAGCTGCTTTAGTAGGAATTGTCCTCATGACTTGCCACTGATAATTATTCAGTGCCATCTTCTCTATAGACTAAAATTATTTGCCAAAAGCAAATAGAGGAAAATTTAGCTATGTAAAAAAAAATAAAATAGGAATAAATTGCAGAAAAAAAGTGGCTAAAGTAATAAAAATTAAGCGTTCTTAATATTTTAGTCCCCCGGCAACAACGCCCAAAACTTGATCGTTGTTTTATGCAATGTCAAAGTCTTAAAATTTATATAAAGAATGATCGAACCTAGAAACTAACTATGACAACGATTTGAGGCAAGCGCACCTATCGAACAGTAGTATAGTTAAGGCAAGACTGAATTGTCGAACCCAAAGGAACTAAAAGTACTAATACTAACTCTCTTTTTATTATCTAACCTAAGAATTAAGAGAATTGTTTATCTAATCTAAAATTTACTAACTACTAAACTAAAGACTCTAAGACAAAGAAGAATGAAACTGGGAAAATAACTTTGAGGAAAAACCAATTGATTAAAACAATACCCAAGGAAGAATCCACCTAGACTTCTCTTGTTATCTAACTCTGAATCAGACGATTTATTCACTTGACATGATCCGTAAGATTCCCTAATTTATAATAATCCCTCTCTCGAGGCGACTAACGTCTAACCCTAGGTTGATTAATTGAAACCTCTTTCTAATTAAAACCCCTAGAATTGCATTAACTTGATCTATGGACTCCCATATTAGGTTTCACCCTAATCCGGCAAAATCTCATCACCCTATCTCTAGGCGTGCGATCAACTCCGCTTAATTATGCTAGATCCACTCTTAGGCAGGGACTTTTGCTCCTCCACCTAAGCACATCACACTTGAATTAATATCCCGGAAATATCAACACAAGAATTAAGAACACATAATTAAGAACAAGTCAAATATTTATCATATAGCTCAGCAAACGATAACAAGATTCATCTTAGGTTTCATCCCCCTCAGGTATCTGAGGGTTTAGTTCATAACAATAAAAGAAAACATCTCAGAAGAAAAGATAAAACAAAACATAAGAAATCCCTAGAACCCCCTGAAGGAATTGAAGGAGAGATCCTCCGTCTTGAGTATGATTTCGGCTTCTTGAGATGAATCAACTGGCTATCTTCGAGTAAATCCCCACAAATCTGCCCTCTTTGGCCTAGCTGGACGCCCCCTGACTAAAGCCTTGGGTTCCCCCTTTTTAGGTTATACTTAGGGTGTTTATATAGTCTTCGGAATGTGTTTGTTCGCCCCTAAGTATCCTAATCCGAGTGAAATTTCTCTTTGTCACGGTAGGGACACGCCCATGGCACACGCCCGTGTAAATCGTGGCCAGGCTGTGTTCGAGACTGTTGAGTGAGGCATGGTCGTGTGGTCTTGGGCCCAGGCCGTGTGGGTTTCGTGATATGGCCCATTTACTCCATTTTGGGCCCGTTTTCTATTCTTTTTATCATCCGGTGCTCTTCTGAGTACAAAACATGAAGACAACGGATTAAGAGCACCAAATTACATAATTCAAGGCTTAAATCATCCAAAAGCATGCTAAATGTGGGCTTAAATTATGTTACTTTTACGGTTTATCATACACGATATGGCTATTATGAATTCTTAGTAATGCTTTTTGGATTGACAAATGCTCCAGCTGCTTTTATAGATCTTATGAATCATATTTTTCAACCATATTTGGATCAGTTTGTGGTAGTTTTCATTTATGATATCCTGGTATATTCAAAGTCTGAATCTAAACTTGAGCAACACATCAGAATTGTTTTGCAAATATTATGGGAGAAACAGTTGTACTGGAAGCTTAGAAAATGTGAATTTTGGTTATCAGAGGTTGTATTTTTGGGGCATATTGTTTCCACAGATGGAATTAGAGTTGATTCGAAAAAGATTGAAGCAATTGTCCAATGGAAAGCACTGAGAAAAGTATCAGAGGTTTGTAGTTTTCTTGGATTGGCTGGTTATTATCGGAAATTTGTAAATGGATTTTCAAAGATAGCTTTGTCGATGACAAAGTTATTACAAAATAATTTTCCGTTTGTTTGGGATGATAAGTGCCAAAAAAGTTTTGAGAAATTGAAGAAAATGTTGACTGAAGCACCGATTTTACTTTTCCAAAATCGGGAAAAGGTTTTGTTATTTACAGTGATGCTTCCTTGAATGGTATTGGGTGTGTTTTGATGCAAGATGGAAATGTGATTACTTATGCATCTCGACATTGAAACCACATGAACGTAACTATCCGACACGTGATTTGGAACTAGCTGCTGTGATTTTTGCTTTAAAGATATAGAGACATTACTTGTATGGTGAGAAATGCTATATTTATACCGATTATAAAAGTCTCAAGTATCTTTTATCTCAAAATGAGTTAAATTTGAGACAACGTCGGTGGATAGAGCTTTTAAAAGATTATGATTGTGTTATTGATTATCATCCGGGAAAGGCAAATGTTGTGGCTGATGCATTGAGTAGAAAGGCAGCGATTGAATTACGAGCAATGTTTTCACAGCTCAATATCAACGATGATGGAAGTCTGTTGGTAGAACTGAGAGTTAAACTGGTGATGTTTGATCGGATCAAGTCAACACAGTTAGAAGATGACAAGTTGATGAAGAACAGAGAAATGGTTCAGAATGGCATGTTAGAGAACTTCAGTATTGATGAACATGATTGCTTGAGATTTTATAATCGGATTTGTGTTCCAAATGTTTCAGAATTAAAACAGTTGATACTTCGCGAAGCTCATGACAGTCATTTTGCTTTGCATCCTAGAGGAACAAAAATGTATCGAAATCTGCAAGAATCATATTGGTGGCCAGGTATGAAAAGAGATATAGTTGAATATATGGCTAAATGTTTGACTTGTCAACGAGTAAAGGCAGAGCATCAGGTTCCTACTGGATTACTTCAACCTATTAATATTCCTGAATGGAAATGGGATTGTATTACGATGGATTTTGTAATAGGGTTACCATTGTCAGCAAGTAAGAAAAATGCTATTTGGGTGACTGTTGATCGGCTTACAAAATCAGCTCATTTTATTTCGGTTAGAACTAATTGGTCACTTCAAAAACTTGCTGAAGTTTACGTTCGAGAAATCGTAAGATTGCATGGTATTCCTATGTCGATAATTTTTGATCGTGATCCACGGTTCACAACGAGATTTTGGAGACAGTTACATGAATCTCTTGTTACTCGACTCAACTTTAGCACAACTTTCCATCCACAGACTGACAGACAATCTGAGCGAGTTATTCAGATTGTAGAAGGTATGCTTCGAGCTTGTGTAATTGATTTTGTATCAGGGAATGCTATTTACCATTAGCTGAAATTTGTGTACAATAATAGTTTTCAATCAAGATTCATATGGCTCCGTATGAGGTAATATATGGTTGTAGATGTCAATCACTTGTATGTTGGATGGAATTAAATGAGAGAAAGATGATTGGGTCGAAATTAATTCAAGAAACAGATGACACTGTTAAGAAAATTCGAGATAGATTGAAAGCAACTTCCGATTGACAGAAGTCATATGCAGATTTGAAACGTTGGGATATTGAGTATTTTGTTGGACATAAAGTATTTCTTAAAGTTTCACCTTGGAAGAAAATTTTAAGATTTGGATGTAAGGGAAAATTGAGTCCTCGTTCTATTGGGTCGTATGAGATTGTGGAAAGATTTGGGCCAGTTGCCTACCGTTTGTCCTTGCCTTCGAAATTACAGAAGATTCATGATGTTTTTCATGTCTCAATGCTTAGAAGATATAGATCAGATCCCTCTCATGTTATTTCGATAGAGGATATTGAAATCTGACCCAACTTATCATATGAAGAAGAGCCGGTTGAGATATTAGCTCGAGAGGTGAAAGAGTTGCGTAATAAACAAGTTACATTGGTAAAAGTGTTGTGGCGTAGTCATAGTATTGAGAAAGCAACTTGGGAACCGGAAGAAACAATGAGATCGCAGTACCCCCACCTCTTTTCAGGTAAATTTCGAGGACAAAATTTATTAAGGGGGAGAATTGTATCGACCTGAAATTTACAGGTATCGAAAAGTGTATTTTCGGGTCTCCGTTTTCGACAAACGGATTCGTAAATATTTATTAAAAATATTTTTGAAGTTAATTGTGTGGTTAATTAGGTTTTGGCTAGGTGAATTAGTTGGAATTAAGAATAATTAGGTATAATGACTAGCATATAGAGTAAAAGTTGAATTATAGAATAGAGAAGAGTTAAGGGACTAAATAAGTAAATAAACCAAATTGTGGCAATTGTATGGTAATGGTAATATGCATGTGTAATAAATACATACATACATTTGTAATATATATATACTTACTTATTATTTAAGAAAATATTATTATATTATATTATTATTATATTATATTATCATTATAATTAAAATAAAACATTAAACAAATAAAGTAAATAAAAGAAAGAAAAAGAAACAAAGAACAAAGGAAGGCACGAAACAAGGGAGAAAGAAAAAGGGAAAGAAAAAGAAAGGAAAAATTAGGGATTTAAGGTTTGAAGTTTAATTGGTAAGTCAATTTAGCCCCTTTTTCTTGTAATTTTGATGTTTTTAGAATCCTAGAACAAAATACTACTTGATTTATGTTGAAATTTTAGAAGTTAGTGAATTTTTAGAAGTTGTTCATGTTGAATAAATTGAAGTGTTAGGGGCTAAATTGATAGAATTTCAAGTTAGAAGTGAAAAATGGATTGAATTGTAGAATAAATCATAAGTTTTGAACAATAGGGACTAAATTGTGAAATTTTAAAATTAGGATTTTATGGTGAAATTAGAGAGTTGAAATTAGTCTAAAGTGGGAATTGAATAAGATATGAAATTAGTTTTGGAAGAAATAGAGTTAGTATTGATTTAAAGACTAAATTAAAATTTATGCAAAAGTTGAATATAAATTGAAATATTCAATGTGAAATTGTGTGTATTGATGATTTTATATTGTTTTAATTTCCGTAGTTAACGTTGTGCCGGAGATCTCAGCTAAGAAAGGAAAAGACAAAGTCAACGAGGATTAGCTCGGAAATTACGGTTTGTATTTCTATAATCCGAAAACTTGTTATTAATTGTTAAATTTACATTTAATGCTTATGGTAAGCAATGAGGTAAGTATTTGACACTATGATATTGAATTGAATTGAATGTATGATTGTATGTGATTATTGAAATGAATTGATATTGTGATATTGATATTGAATTGAATTAAATTGATTTTATGAGTATATGTGAGTATTGTTTGAATTATAACAATGAATTGAAACCCGATTAACTGTATCGGGCTTAGTCGGCATGCCATAGGATTGTAAGAGTTAAGGGATATTTTGACCTCGAGTCGATGAGACATTGGGTGTCAAATCATTTCTTCGGATAAATTCGATGAGGTACTGGGTATCAATTTATTTCGGCATGGCTGGTGAGACACTGAGTGTCAATCTATTTCTTCGAATTATCCGATGAGGCTCTGGGTTCCAAACTGGTGTGTTTTGGTTGGATCCGTGTATCCGTCGAAGTCCGATTCGTGTTAATAGGGGCAAATAAATGAATTGACAATAAGTTTGTTATTAAATGACATTGTATGAGAATTGGAGTGGATCATGAATTGAATTGTACAAATGAGAAGCATGAATCATGAGATTCATGGAATGGAAATTTACATTGAAAGATAAATGTAAAAATCAAAGTAGAGAAAAGCCATTGAGATAGCTATTAATGAGAATTGTATGTGTGATGAAGTTGAGAGTAGCAGAATAAAAATTTAAAACGTATAAATAAAACAGTTTATGGCGGCCTTATTACAAAAACATAACCCAAAATAAATCCCGAAATAATAAAAGAAAACATAGTAAGTTTAATTAAAAGAAAATCCATATACTGAGTTGAGCAATGGCCACCACGTAGTTCTCGCTGACCCGGTCCATCACGCTAAGTGTCACCTGAAAAAGATATCCCACGAGGGGTGAGTCAACAGACTCAACGTGCAACAGTACACTAAAAACCCAATCGATCATAGCAATAAAGCCCATTTAAATCGCATTTAGCCATAAGCCCATAATATAGCAAATCAGATATTCACATGCACATATAAAATGAAATGCAATCCCGAGCCCACCTAGATATCCATCCTCTACACACCACCCGTACCTGCCAATCACACCGTGGGGATTACTAAATCGACCCTCCATCCGCTACACACCATCGAAGGCAGTCGCTGCAGTCAACTGCACATCGTCCTTATAAATTGTGGCATGGCCACCAGATAATTGTGACAAAGTCACCAGAATCATAATATGTGACCGAGGTCACCGGATACATAATATGTGACAGAAGTCACCGAATAATGTGGTAAAAACCACCGGAACACTTCTCCTTTATCAATATCACCCATATGCCCATGCAATAAACATATTATTTCGATATCATGCCATATACCCCCAAAATCATAACGGAATCATACACATTTCATATTCATGCTTATAGCATTAATAACGAAGTATTAGGGGTTTAACGTACCTGAATATCATGTACCACTAAATGGTACCCGTAATCATTATCAAACATATTTCTTAACAACACATGCAAATATTAATACTATCGATTTATTGGAAGTTTAGTGTAGGGCTACACACCTGATAACAGTGAGAACTATACTTTCCCACTCGTCGATACCTAAATATTTATCACGCTTGATTAGAACACTAATACTTATAAAACTATATAAATGATAAGTAATCTAAATCCTTACTCTCGAAATCTCGAACAACAACTATATGCGATTTCACTCCGGTTGATGGTTCATAACCCGATGAAGAACCACGAACAAACAATGGCTCGGGGGTACGTACGACTTCAAATAATCGATTTTCGCCGGCAGAGGGTGCACAACCCGATGGAAAGTCTCAGATTCCCGACACAGCCCTTCGTTTGAAATTTGAGGGTATAGCAGAACCATCCCTCTTCCAAACACTATTTACCGTTCTTTTCGAACCTATTTTGTTTGCCCCAAAATATTAACACTACGATTCAATTTTCTAACGAGTCACGAAGATTATGAAGAGAAAAGGTTGAGATTTGATGCGATTAAGCTTTGGTATCCAAAGAGAGATTCGGCCTTAACAAATAAGAAGAAAAGAAATGGAGTTTAGGGAGATTCGGCAATGATGGTGTTTTGGGTTGAAGAGGTTGCGGCAAAGGTTAACTTTGGGAGAGAGAGGTTCGGCCTAAACACAATAAAAAGAAAAGAAGGTTTACGGTCTCAAAAGAAAAAGAACACAAAAGCTATCAAGAAAGAAATCACACAAGGAATTGCCTAAACCTCACAATGCACATTCGGCCAAGAGGAAAAGATGAGAGAAAAAAAAATTGTTTTTGGAAGAGCAAAATGACCAAAATGAAAACTCTCTCAAGCTACTAACTTTTCCAAAACTAACCACCAAAATTCGGCTCCCCCCTTTTGTCCATAATGTCGTCCATGTTCATGGTCAAAATGGCCATGAAATAATTTCCAAAACATCCACCTAGATACATGCCTTGTAATCCTCTACTTTCCCAAAGTTAAAGAAATTCTATCCCCACAATCTAGCAATTCTATCCCTTATTTCATGCTTACCATAACCTTATGTCTTCTTGCCATAAAAAAAAAATTAGTCCATCTTATCCATAATTGATGCTTGGCCGACCCATGCTAGGAAAAACCAAAAATAAAAGCTCCCAATTTGCATGCTAGGAGATTCGAACCTCTCCCCTCAAGTCCAACTTATGGCGCCATCACCACTTTGCCAATTGCTCATCTTATGCCATCTTTTATCACTTAATTAACTTAACCCTCAAGGTCACCTGATTCCTCTACATTAAAGTACTCTTTACTAAAATTTATTCTAACTCCAAGTAAACCCGAACTAACACAAGCAGCATAATGATACTCAAATTTTTAGGATGTTACAACTCTACCCTCCTTAAAGAAAATTTCGTCCTCGAAATTACCTGGCTAGAACAAGTGAGGGTATTGCTGTCGCATTGCCTCTTCTGGCTCCCATGAAGCATCTTCCGATCCATGGTTATGCCATAACACTTTGACAAGAGGAACTGATTTCCTCCGTAACACTTTCACATCCCGTTCCAAAATCTGAATCGGCTCTTCCTCGTAGGACAAATCTGGTCTTAGCTCCACCTCCTCAACTGGCACTACATGAGATGGATCCGATCGATAACGATGTAGCATCGAAACATGGAACACATCATGCATCTGCTTCAACTCCGAAGGCAACTCTAACTGATATGCCACTGGTCCAACCCGCTTCAAAACCCGATAAGGTCCTATAAACCTGGGATTTAACTTTCCCTTGCGACCAAATCTCATCACCTTCTTCCAAGGCGAAACTTTAAGAAATACTTGATCTCCCACAGCAAACTCTATCTCCCTCCGCTTAAGATCTGCGTACGACTTTTGCCTATCAGATGCCTCCTTCAACCGAGCCCGAATTACCTTAACCTTTTCTTCAGATTCTGCCACAATCTCCGGACCCAAAATATGACGTTCCCCCAATTCTGTCCAACACGTAGGAGTGCGACACTTCCGTCCATACAGCGCTTCATACGGTGCCATCCGAATACTGGCTTGATAGCTGTTGTTGTATGCAAACTCCGCTAAAGGCAAAAACTCTTCCCAACTTCCTTTGAAGTCTATAACACTGCCCCTCAACATATCTTCTAACACTTGGATTACTCGCTCAGACTGGCCGTCTGACTGTGGATGAAATGCCGTGCTGAAGTCCAATCTGGTGCCCAAAGCCTGATGCATTGCTTTCCAAAACCTAGACGTAAACCTCGGATCCCTATCTGAGATAATCGACACCGGCACTCCATGCAACCTCACAATCTCTACCACATACAACTTTGCCAATTTCTGCAAAGAGTAATCAACCCGCACTGGTATGAAATGTGCTGACTTTGTCAATCGATCCACTATCACCCATACCGAGTCTTTCTTAGTAGGCGTAAGGGGAAGCCCACTAACAAAATCCATGGTGATTCTCTCCCATTTCCACTGCGGAATCTTTATCGGCTAAAGCAATCCTGACAGAACTTGATGTTCAGCCTTGACTTGCTGACACGTTAAGCACTTTCCTACAAATTCTGTAACTTCCCGCTTAAGACCAGGCCACCAAAACTGATCCCGTAAATCTCTGTACAACTTACTACCTCCAGGATGCATTGCATAAGGGCTACTATGAGATTCCTGAAGAATTCTCTGCCTCAGCTCCTTATCCTTCGGCATACAGACCTTACCCTTGAAACACAACACTCCGTCACTATTAACACCATAATTTTCCAATTTCCTATTGTGCACTTGCCGTAACTTAGCACTTAGATCATCGTCTACCAACTGCCTCTCTTTCACCTGACTCAACCATGTCAGCTTTACCTGCAACTCTGCTAACAAACTTCTGTCGTCATAAAGGCTAAGATGTGCAAACATCGCCCTCAGATCCGACACTACTTTCCAACTTAGGGCGTCTTCCACCACATTCACCTTACCCGGGTGATACTCTATAGAACAATCGTAGTCTTTCAACAACTCCACCGACCTTCGTTGTCTCAGATTCAGCTCCTTCTGAGTCAGCAGATACTTCAGACTCTTGTGGTCCGTATAGATTACTGACTTTTCTCCATACAGATAATGCCTCCATACCTTAAGAGCAAAGACTACCGTTGCCAACTCTAAGTCATGCGTCGGATAGTTAACCTCGTGTGGCCTTAATTGTCGAGATGCATAAGCGACTACTTTCCCGTCTTGCATCAGAACACATCCTAATCCTGTGTGTGAAGCATCACAATACACCACAAAATCCTTCCCTGCCTCAAGCTGAATCAAAACTGGAGCTTCAGTCAAAACCTTCTTAAGCTTCTCAAATCTCTCTTGCTGCTTATTTGCCCGTACGAAAGGTACCTCCTTTCTCAACAACTTTGTTAAAGGTGCAGCTATTGATGAAAACCCCTCTACAAACCTTCTGTAGTAGCCTGCTAATCCCAAGAAACTGCGAACCTCAGCTACAGACTTAGGTGGTTTCCAATCCAACACTGCCTCAATCTTCTAAGGATCTACCCTTATCCCTTCTGCAGACACCACATGCCCTAAGAACGCAACTTCCTTCAGCCAAAATTCACACTTGCTGAATTTGGCATAGAGCTTCTTCTCCCTTAACACTTGCAACACTATCCGAAGATGCTCCTCATGCTCTACCTCGAACTTGGAATACACTAGAATGTCATCTATAAACACAACGACAAACTGATCCAAGTAGGGTTGGAAAACCCGATTCATCAAATCCATGAATGCAGCTGGGGCGTTCGTCAATCCGAACGGCATTACTAAGAACTCATAATGCCCGTATCTTGTCCGGAAAGCTGTCTTATAGATATCCGCTTCCTTCACCTTAAGCTGATGATATCCCGACCGTAGATCTATCTTTGAGAATACCGCCCCTCCCTTAAGCTGATCGAACAATCGTCTATCCTTGGTAAAGGGTACTTGTTCTTGATGGTCAGCTTATTCAATTGCCGATAGTCTATGCACATATGCATAGTCCCGTCCTTCTTCTTCACGAACAAGACCGGTGCTCCTCATGGAGACACACTGGGTCGGATAAACCCACGATCAAGTAACTCCTGGATTTGAGCCTTAAGCTCAACCAACTCCTTCGGTGCCATTCTATACGGAGCGATAGATACTGGCGCCATACCAGGCAACAAGTCAATCCCAAATTCCACCTCCCGATCCGGAGGCAATCCTAGAAATTCTTCCAAAAAGACATCCACAAATTCTCTTACAGTTCTGACCCCTTCAACAGCTGCTGTCCACCTCTGCCAGCCTGATTAAAACCCTGACCTGCTGGACGTTTCCTATCCGTATCCATCGGACAATCTTTAATCATATGGTCCTTGGACCCGCACTTAAAACATCCCTCTGTCTTTTTCCAATATTCACCCGAGTGTATCTTTTCACACTGAGCACAAGTACGGTACTGTCCTCCCGTAGCAACCTGCTGACCTCGCGGCCCATCAACTCTAGGTCTCTTTTGAAAATTCCCGGATGACCCTGAAGACCCAAAGCTCCTCTTATTCCTATTCTGACCTCTATCCCGGTTCT
The DNA here is from genome assembly GCA_005393395.2 of Gossypium australe. NCBI lineage: Eukaryota > Viridiplantae > Streptophyta > Magnoliopsida > Malvales > Malvaceae > Gossypium > Gossypium australe. The sequence goes on from CM016616.1 coordinate 19,335,627, forward strand.
GTCTCTCGGTCCGCTTAACTTCTTCAGCTATCTGCGCCCTATCCACTAAGACTGTAAAGTCCCTCTCTCGATGCGGAGCAATCAACACTCGCAGCTCATCTCGCAACCCATCCTCAAATCAAACACACCGCTCATAATCAGTAGCTACAATCCCTCTAGCATATCGACTTAACCGTAGAAACTCCGCTTCATACTCAGCTACCGACTTATTTCCTTGCACTAAATTCAGAAATGCCTTTCTCTAAGAGTCGATGTAGCTAGCTCCAACGTATTTCCCTTCAAACTTAACCTTAAAATACCCCCAATCCACTCGATCCGCAGGGATACTCTCCTTGACAGTGAGCCGCCACTGATAGGCCTCATCTCGAAGCAGCGAAACAGCACTTTTCAGCTTTTCCTCAGCAGTGCAGTCCAAATCGTCCATGATCCTCTCGACTACCTTTAACCAGTACTCCGCTACATTCGGAGCTACCCCAGATACTCCCCTAAAAATCTCAGCTCCATTTGATCTAAGTCTCTCAGCTACTGACTTCCGAGCCCCATTTCCCATACTAGCTCCCGCTACTCGCTCTAGAACTCGCAGCATAGCCTGCGATACTGCGTCATCTCCTCCAGTTTGCTCTTGAAATTCCGCCCCAACAGCCGGTGGCGGTGCCTCATTTTCGGAACCCTGACCAGACCTAACTGGTTCCGACACAGCCATCCTACCTCTACCGCGTCCACGACGACCACGTCCCCTAGAACTCATGTCTACTTCGCATCTTATCTGTTTTTACAAAAATTTTATGCATTAGAGTCTTTTCACTTTCTTGTTTAAAGAAAATTTTATGCAACAGAGTTTTAATCAGTGGTTTTTCCGTAGAAGTACACCTATATCTAGGGTCCATGTCTCTAAAGTATAGTTTCCTTAGGCTTATCAACTAAGTATCATACATTAACATACTCACATCAATTTATCAACAAAAGAACTTACCTGGTGGACCTGGGCCGAGAACTAGGGTGCCATGCTTCCATAAAAAACCAGTTTAACCAAAACTTTTCACAAAAACTCATTTGGGCTTAATTTTGAAAACATTGTGGACTTTAAAACCCAAGGCCGAGTGTTTAAAACTGGGCTCTGATATCAAGTTGAAACACCCCAAACCCGGCCCACAAGCCCCGACCGGATCTGGTATGCTTCTTGAGAAAAACTCGTTTTGTCGTTTTGGAAAACATGTGATTTTTGTGGTAAGAGAATAGATTTGAAGTACGATCTTGTTGAAAATCGGGTTGTGATTTAAGTTTGTTTCTTATTAAATCGTTACTTTATGTTTTTAGAAAATTTATATATCAAAAGAAGAACCGAATTTAAAACTTATTATTAAGTTGAAAACCATAGGTATTTAGGTGTCAAAACAATTTAAGGTGTTCGTCAAAAATATATAATTATTTAGTTGAAGTTGAGCGTAGCAGAAAAAAATTTAAAACGTATAAATAAAACAGTTTATGGCGGCCTTATTACAAAAACATAACCCAAAATAAATCCAGAAATAATAAAAGAAAACATAGTAAGTTTAATTAAAAGAAAATCCATATACTGAGTTGAGCAATGGCCACCACGTAGTTCTCGCTGACCTGGTCCATCACGCTAAGTGTCACCTGAAAAAGATATCCCACGAGGGGTGAGTCAACAGACTCAGTGTGCAACAGTACACTAAAAACCCAATCGATCATAGCAATAAAGCCCATTTAAATCACATTTAGCCATAAGCCCATAATATAACAAATCAGATATTCACATACACATATAAAATGAAATGCAATCCCGAGCCCACCTAGATATCCATCCGCTACACACCACCCGTACCTGCCAATCACACCATGGGGATTACTAAATCGACCCTCCATCCGCTACACACCATCGAAGGCAGTCGCTGCAGTGAACTGCACATCGCCCTTATAAATTGTGGCATGGCCACCAGATAATTGTGACAAAGTCACCGGAATCATAATATGTGACCGAGGTCACCGGATACATAATATGTGACAGAAGTCACCGAATAATGTGGTAAAAACCACCGGAACACTTCCCCTTTATCAATATCACCCATATGCCCATGCAATAAACATATTATTTCGATATCATGCCATATACCCCCAAAATCATAACGGAATCATACACATTTCATATTCATGCTTATATCATTAATAACGAAGTATTAGGGGTTTAACGTACCTGAATATCATGTACCACTGAATGGTACCCGCAATCATTATCAAACATATTTCTTAATAACACATACAAATATTAATACTATCGATTTATTGGAAGTTTAGTGTAGGGCTACACACCTGATAACAGTGAGAACTATACTTTCCCGCTCGTCGATACCTAAATCTTTATCACGCTTGATTAGAACACTAATACTTATAAAACTATATAAAAGATAAGTAATCTAAATCCTTACTCTCAGAATCTCGAACAATAACTATATGTGATTTCACTCCGATTGATGGTTCATAACCCGATGAAGAACCACGAACAAACAATGGCTTGGGGGTACGTACGACTTCAAATAATCGATTTTCGCCGGCAGAGGGTCCACAACTCGATGGAAAGTCTCGGATTCCCGACACAGCCCTTCGTTTGAAATTTGAGGGTATAGCAGAACCACCCCTCTTCCAAACACTATTTACCGCTCTTTTCGAACCTATTTTGTTTGCCCCAAAATATTAACACTACGATTCAATTTTCTAAAGAGTCACGAAGATTATGAAGAGAAAAGGTTGAGATTTGATGCGAGTAAGCTTTGGTATCCAAAGAGAGATTCGGCCTTAACAAGTAAGAAGAAAAGAAATGGAGTTTAGGGAGATTCGGCAATGATGGTGTTTTGGGTTGAAGAGGTTGCGGCAAAGGTGAACTTTGGGAGAGAGAGGTTCGGCCTAAACACAATAAAAAGAAAAGAAGAGAAGAGAAGAGAAGAGAAGAAAGATGGTAGATTCGGCTTAACAAAAGAATAAAAAGAAGAATAGTGTGAGGCTTTAGAGGTTTCGGCAATGGTGAAATAGAATGGATGAGAGGTTCGGCTTAGGCAAAAGAAAGGGAAGGGAGAGATGATCAAAAGAGAGAGAGATGCACGAATGGTCACTTATTTGGTTTACGGTCTCAAAAGAAAAAGAACACAAAAGCTATCAAGAAAGAAATCGCACAAGGAATTGCCTAAACCTCACAATGTAAATTCGGCCAAGAAGAAAAGATGAGAGAAAAAAAATTGGTTTTGGAAGAGCAAAATGACCAAAATGAAAACTCTCTCAAGCTATTAACTTTTCCAAAACTAACCACCAAAATTCAGCTCCCCCCTTTTGTCCATAATGCCGTCCATGTTCATGGTCAAAATGGCCATGAAATAATTTCCAAAACATCCACCTAGATACATGCCTTGTAATCCTCTACTTTCCCAAAGTTAAAGAAATTCTATCCCCACAATCTAGCAATTCTATCCCTTATTTCATGCTTACCATAACCTTAAGTCTTCTTGCCATAAAAAAAAATTAGTCCATCTTATCCATAATTGATGCTTGGCCGACCCATGCTAGGAAAAACCAAAAATAAAAGCTCCCAATTTGCATGCTAGGAGATTTGAACCTCTCCCCTCAAGTCCAACTTATGGCGCCATCACCACTTTGCCAATTGCTCATCTTATGCCATCTTTTATCACTTAATTAACTTAACCCTCAAGGTCACCTGATTCCTCTACATTAAACTACTCTTTACTAAAATTTATTCTAACTCCAAGTAAACTCGAACTAACACAAGCAGCATAATGATACTCAAATTTTTAGGATGTTACACTAACTATGACAACAATTTGAGGCAAGTGCACCTATTGAATAGTAGTATAGTTTAGTGGCAAGACTGGAATGTCGAACCCAAGGGAACCAAAAGTACTAATACTGACTTTCTTTTTATTATTTAGCTTGAGAATTAAGGGAATTGTTGTTTAACCTAAAATTAACTAACTACTAAGCTAAGGATACTAAGAAACAGAGAATGAATTGGGGAAAATACTTTTGGGAAAAACCAATTGATTAGGACAATACCCGAGGAAGAATCCACCTAGACTTTACTTGTTATCTAACTCTGAACCAGACGATTTATTCACTTGACTTGATCCGTAGGATTCCCTAATTTATATTAATACCACTTTCGAGGCTACTAACGTCTAACCCTAGGTTGATTAATTGAAATCTCTTTCTAATTAAAACCTCTAGAATTGCATTAACTCGATCTACAGACTCTCATATTAGGTTTGACGCTAATCTGGCAGATTTTCGTCATCCTATTTCTAGGGTTGTGATCAACTCCGCTTAACTATGCTAGATCTACTCTTAAACAGGGACTTTTGCTCTACTGCTTAAGCACGTCAATTCTTGAATCAATATCCTGAAATATCAAAGCAAGAATTAAGAACGCATAATTTAGAACAAATCAAGTATTTATCATATAGTTCAGAAAACAATAACAAGATCCGTCTTAGGTTTCATCCCCCTCAGGTATTTGAGGGGTTTAGTTCATAATCATAAAAGAATACATCTCAGAAGAAAATATAAAACAAAACATAAGAAAAACCCAAAAACCCTTGAAGGAAATTGAAGGGAAGATCCTCCGTCTTGAGTATGACTCCAGCTTCTTGAGATGAATCAACTGGCTTTCTTTGAGTAAATCCCACAATTTTGACCTCTCTAGCTTGGCTCCTAAGCCTACCTAGACGCCGCCTTGAAGGTTGGCCTCTAAGGTGTTTATATAAGCTTTTGGAATGTCTTTCTTTGCCTCTAAGTACCCTATTCCGAATAGAATTAAAACAGGTCACGTCAGGGATACGCCCGTGTGGCACGGCCGTGTGAATCGAATCCAGGCCGTGGTCGGGTCTGTTAAGGAGGCACGGCCATGTGGCATGGGCCCAGGCCGTGTGCATTTCGTATTTTTGCCCATTCTCTCCGTTTTTGGCCTGTTTCTTGTTCTTTTCATCCTCCGGTGCTTTCCTAAGTATAAAACATGAAATTAAAGGATTAGGAGCACCAAATTCCACAATTCAAGGAATAAATCATCCAAAAGTATGTTAAATGTGGGATTAAAATATGAACATATTACGGTTTATCAGGCACACAGGCGTGTCTCAGGCCATGTAAACAAGTCAGTATGTATGCCCTGTTTTCCCACGACTTGGACGCACGGGCGTATCTCACACGGCCTACCCACACGGATGTGTGACCTCTGTAGTTTTGAAAAAACTTTAAAATTTTAAAAATTTTCGTATGTGTTCGATTTAGTCCCAACCCTTTTCTAACACGCGTTTCAGGTCTCGTAGACATCATTAAGGGACTATATGTTTATATTTTGATATGTTTCAATGATGATTGACTTTGTGTTGTAAAATGATATGAAATGTTTGGAAATGATTAGTAATGCCTCTTAACCATAGTCCGGCGACGGTTACGGGTTAGGGGTGTTACAAGCTCCGAGGAGCCATATATCGGGACGCTTATAAGAGCTGTGGTGTAACACCCCAAACTTAGCCTAGAAGTCTAGATCGAATCCGGGATGCCACATTAATCACCAAAGTGATCGTAGGTGAATTTTTACAAAATAAGTTAACATGTTGAATCGTACCATTTAATCGTTTAAAATTTGGTCAGAAAAATTTTAGTTAAAATATATGTTTATATAAATGGAATAAAAGTGTATAAAACTTAAAATAGAATTTGTACCACAACTTTATAAAATCTTATCGTTCAAAATGAAACAAATACCAAGATAGTTGTTCACAAGCCTGTCCGAGACCTTCGCGTACTGAGTCCAGCATCCAAAATTCTAAAATGTACCTGTAAGGGAAACAGAAGTGGGGGTGAGCTACTCGAGCTCAGTGTGCGATCAAAACCAATTAACTATGGAATCAGACACAGAAAACCAGTAGTAGTCCAGAAATAGAACATACTTACAGAGTTGTACAGAAACAGTTGGTGCATTCAAATGGACGTACTGGCAAACAGCAATATTTAGAGCATATCAAAATCACACTCAGTTACCCAATTGCAAATACTACTCAGTCCAATAACAAAACTTTCAAATAATCACTAGTCTCAATTCAGTCAGTCAGATACAATCAGAGTTTAACAATTTCACAATGTCATAAATGCTTTTCAGTAGAACTGTAAAATAGACAGTTGCACTCACAAAACAATCAATAAAATGCATATGAATGCAGTTGAGTTAAAGAAAACCCACCTATCCAGCCAACACACCTCTCCGTCCCCCATCACTTCTCAATAGAGCTATTAAGCTCATCCAACCAACCACTCTATATAGGACCTCAAAAAGCCCATCCAACCCTAGACTCCATATGATGTCATCCCGGGTTGCCCAGCAACGATGGCCATCGGCATTGTCCACGACCCTCCGGGTATTGGGACTAACAATATGCAGATAAACTGCTAGTCATGTATTGTGCAATGCGATAAGCCGCGGTATAGACATGCAGTATGAACTGCCAGATCAGATAGTGGTACATAGCGTAGCTAACGTACATGCGGTATAGTGCAATGTGGTAATTTGCTATACTGATAGGTTGCAGTGAAATTGCCAGCTCATTCAATGGTACGTAGCATAGCTAACGTACATGCGGTACAGTGCAATGAGGTAATTCGCTGTACTGATAGGTTGCAGTGAAATTGGCAGTTCAGTCAATGGTATGTAGCATAGCTAACGTACATGCGGTACAGTGCAATACGGTAATTGGCTATACCGTTATCAGTAAAGTCCACGACCCTCATAGTATTGGGACTGCCCACGTCCCTCTGGGTAATAAGGGCTATCAGTAACTAGCAGATCAGCTGCAAGTTCAGTCAATCTTCCTTCTCTTCAAAATCCCACCCAAAAATAGTATATACATATGTATGTATACTGAAACACCCCAAACCCAGCCCATGAGCCTCGACCGGATCTGGCATGCTCCTTGGGTAAAACATTTTAAAACTTGTATGTTAATTCGGAAAATTTTGGTCATTTTGAAGAGAAATCGATTGGTGTTGTGATTGAATTAAAAACGGTGTTGTTATTGAAGTCTATACTTTATGAAAACGTTATTTTTGTACTCGAAAACTATAAGTTAAAATATATGCCGAAGTTTTAGAGTTTAACATTAAGTTGAAAATCGTTGGTGTTTAGGTGTCAACACATTTGAAATGATTTTTAAAGAAAAGTTGCTTAACCTTTTTATTTAATATCGATCGTATCATAATAAAAAGTAAAACGCATGCATAAAATAGTTTAATAGTAATGGCCTTATTACAACAAAGCAAAACCCGAAATAAATCCAAAACTTAATATAGAAATCCAAAATAAAGAAAACTCTGAGCTGAGCATGGCCACCACTAAGTCCCTGCCGACCCGGTCCATTTACTGTGTGTCACCTGCAAAATGTTAGCCCACAAAGGGTGAGTCCTCAGACTCAGTGTATAGCAACCAACACAACTCCCAAACGATTTAGGCATATCAATTCATATATATAACAAATACAGGCAATGATGCAGTCCCAAACCCAAACCTAAATAACCATCCTCTACACATCACCCGTACCTGCCAAAAACACCGTAGGGATTACTAAATCGACCCTCCATCCGCTACACACCATCGAAGGCAGTCGCTGCAGTCAACTGCACATCGCCCTTATAATCGTGGCATAGCCACCAGATAATAATGTGTGACATTAGTCACCAGATTCAGATTATGTGACATGAGTCACCAGATAATGTGGTAAAAACCACCAGATCACTTCCCCCTTTTCCTATCACCCTTATGCCCATGCGTTATACAAATCATGCAAAAATCATAATATACCTTATTTCATATTCATAACAGATTCGCACATGTGTCACATTCAAATGTTCATAACATTATTAACACAGTAGTAACGGTTAACGTACCTGAATGCTCTGTACCATTGAATGGTATCCTTAGCCACATTTTTAATACTTTCATTATCACATTCATAATATTACCACCATAAATCTATTAGAAGTTAGTGTAGGGCTACACACCTGGTACTAACGCTTTCACTGAATCCAAAAAATCTACCGAAACAGATTGTATTCCTTCCTATAGACCATAGTTAAAAATCAGTCAATCATTTAACAGACAAAAAGCCCTTGGCCGAATATCAAGACTTCCTTACCTTGATTATCTAGATCCCGAAATTAACCCTTGTTCTTGGTGATGTCGAAATTCCTATAGACACATGTTAGATCCGATTCTAACATTTAAACACAATAAATGGCCTTCTGCCTAAAACCACACTTGCTTACCTTAGATCTTGAAATCCCGAATGATCTCCTCCTTGTAGTCGACAACAACCAAATCCCAAAATCCTTCTTCAAGGTTTCGGCCAAAGAAAGTAAAAGAGATTAGATTCCAACTTTCAGCTAATCTAAAAGAAAGAGGAAGGAAAATCGAATAATATTTGATCTTACCCCTAATGATGAAATCAACTGCACCCTTTCTTGAACCCACAGAGAGATTTAGCTATGTAGGCTAGATGTTGATCAATAGGTTTCGGCTTTTGGGGTTACTGAACAATCGGCTAGGGGTTACCTTGAGTATTCGGCTTTTGCTTTAAGAAAAAGAATTGAAGGGAGTTTCGACAAGAATGGAAAAAGAAGAAGAAGCTTTCGGCTTTGACAAAATAAAATAAGAAGAGAAGATTCACTTTCGGTTTTTAGTCAAAAGGGAAGAAAAGAATTTCGGCAGAGGCACACTTGAAAAGAAAAGAAAGAAAATGGCCTCCTTTCCTCCCTTTGGCCGAAAATAACACCAAGAAAGTCCCTAGGCCAGCCAATTCTCTTCCCTCTTATCAGCTTCCTTCTTTTTCTCCTATTTCCTCTCTACTTTACCCATTCAAAATAAATTAAAAAAATCAACAATTATCTTCCTACCTTAGCCGAATTTTTAAAGGAATCTGACCACACCTAATGCTCATCTCCTTAGTGTTTCAGTGCCGTCCACTACTACTCATTTTGCCGAAAAATAAAACCCTAAAATGTTGCTTTTGCTGCTCGAACCTAGGCCCTCCTTGCACTGCTTGAGGCGTCACTTACCAAGGCCCTAAGTGGTGCCTCTTTGCCACTTTAACAAGCCCATTTTTATGTCCAATTTCCCCTACAAATTCTCTTAAGGTCTAACATGCTTAGCTCCACTTCCAGACTTAAAATACAATATTTTCTAAGGCATTCCCCTACACTCTAAAGTTCTCAAAATCTATAAAACACATTCAAAATACACACAGGCATGCTTCCACATATATTTAAGCAAAATGCACAACCCCTAAATCCCAGATATTACATATGCAGTGAGATGTACACGATCAAAATACCAGTTTCAGACAGTTAATCAGAAGCAGACACTCACATCCAATCAGTCAGTCACAGAATTAGACATGTGCACACTCATAACTCGAGTTCAATATCAAGCTTCTTGCACAACCAATCACAAATAACACACACATCAAACCCGGATCAGAGTCATAATTACCCACAGTAAAGCTTAGTTGAAGGTTGAAACACATAGAGTTGCGATTACACTTAAATTTGACCTAAAATCAGTATTTGGCGAGATAGGGCCACACACCCGTGTGGAGCAATCCAGGTCGTGTGGGGGTCCAAACGCCCGTGTGAAGTGTAGCACACGGCCGTGTAAGGAGGCACATTCCCGTGTGAAGCAGGGACACGACCGTGTAACTCATTGTCCAATTTTGCTAAAATCAAGTGCATGGCAGACACGACCGTGAGAGGGTCTCACACGCCCGTCTGCCACCAAACACGACTGTATGTTCCAAAGCACACGCCCGTGTAGGATCCCTAATCCCCAATCTCACACCCGTGTGCCCGAGGAAACACGGCCGTGTGAAACTCGACAAAAATCCCCAAATCGATCACACGGCTGTGTGGTACTCAATTTGGCCTGAAAACCCTAATACCCAATTCCACAAGGCCGTGTGCCTCGGCACACGCCCGTGTGGCCGTCGGTGATCACGAAACCACACTAAAAATATCCCCAAAACCCTTCATTTTAGTAGCTAGAACTGTCCCCAACCTTTGCCCTATCAACATATATCAAAAAGTGATGATTTCCCATCACTTCTATCAACTAAAAACCCAAAACGAATAGGTTAGCATACAGTCAAGCAAAGTTGAAAGCAAAAATTCACAAAATGAAATAAACAGATAAGAACTGTAGACAAGGTTCGAATCCCACACCTATTTGCGATCGGAGAATACGGTAGAGGCGCAAAATTCCCGAATCCACAAATTAACCGTTTTGAGAAATATTTAGAAAGTAGAAGAGAGGGGAGGAAAGGAGAACGTGAAAACAGAAAATCTGAAAATAAAATAAAAGAGAAAAATAAAAGTAGTTTTAGTCATAAACTAATAATTTAATAATTATAAATAATTATAATTATTAACTAAAAATAAAATAAAATACCTACCATAACATTCACACTAAGACTCGAACCTAGAACCATGAGGTTCCCTAACACTCTCTCAACCACCAAACCAGAAGGCCCATTCTGACACTAAAATACACATCCACACACATATGTGCAACCTCCTCACTGTCCCCACGCTTAAAACTCAAAACTTCTAAGCCTAGAATTCGGGAGTTACATGTGGTGTGTCCACAACACGTGTAGGATCACAACCAATCGGGATGCTCGTAAGAGCTATTAACGGGAAGCTCATGAGAGCCATGTATCAGGTAGCTCATAAGAGCCCATATCGAGATGCTCATGAGAGCTAATAACGGGAGCTCTTTCGAGCTATGGTGCGTCGCAACACATGCAGGACCACAACCAATTCGGAAACCCTGTATTCCATCGAATTTTATTTGTTCAAACGGGACTTAATACTTGTCAAACATTGTCGGATACGTGATTGATTTTGTAACGATCCGATAGTTAAGGGTGTCGAAAAGTGTATTCCCGAGGCTCTGTTCCCGTAAATCAGACTCGTAAATATTTATTAAAAATATTTACGGACCTAGTTGTGTAGTTAATTAGGTCTTGGTTAAGAGAATTTGCTTGAATTAAGAGTAAATAGGTAAAAGGACTAAATTGCATATAGGGTGAAAGTTGAATTATAGATTAAAGAAAAATTTAAAGGACTAAAGAGGCAATTATGCCATTTTTCTTAAATAAGGCGGCATAAGTAAAAAAATCTATGTAAAATTTAATAAATATTATAATAAAATATGCTTACTTAACATATAAGTATATATATTATAATATATTATATATAATAAAACAATTAAATAAAAGAAATAGAAAAAGAAAAAGAAAGAAACAAAGATAGAAACGAAACAGAAAGGAAAAAGAAAGAAAAAGGAAAGAAAAGCAAAAAGACCAAAGCTAGGGGTTTCAAAGTTTCAAGCTCAATTGGTTAGTCAATTTAGTCCCTTTTTCTTATAATTTTTATGTTTCTGAAATCTCAGTATTAAATACTACCCGACTCATGTCGAAATCTTAGAAATTTTTGAGTTTTTAAGTGTTGTCTATGTTGAATAATTTTAGTATTAGGGATTAAATTAATAGATTTTTAAGTTAGAAATGAAAAAAGGATTGAATTGTAAAATAAATTGTGAATTTTGAGTAATAGGGACCAAATTGTGAAAAATTTAAAATTTAGGGATTTAAGTGAAATTAAGGAGTTAGATTTAGTTTAAAGTAGAATTTGTATGAAAATATAATATTAATTGTGAAGAAATAAAGTTAGTTTCGGTTTAAGGACTAAATTGAAATATAGGTAAATATTGAGTAAAAATTTAAAATATTCAATATAAAATTGAATTGTGTTGTATTGATGATTTTTAATTGTTTTAATTCCATAGCTAAAGCCGTACCGGAACCCTCGACTAAAAAAGGAAAAGATAAAGTCGACGAGGAATAGCTCGGAATTTCTAGTTTGTATTTCTATAATTCGAATCTAGTTATTAATTGTTGTATTTTGATTTAATGCTTATGGTAAGTGGTTAAGGTGAGTATTTAGCATTTTGATATTGAATTGATTTTAAATTGATGGGAATTGATATATATTATGAATGTATTGATTATTTTAATTGAATTGAATTCATATATATATATATATATGTGTGTGTGTGTGTGTGTGTGTGTGTGTGTGATTATATAAAAAATTTGATATTAAATATTGGTTGTTTTTGAAATGTGAAATTAAACCCTATTAACTATATCGGGTTGAGTCGATGAGACACTGTGTGTCAATTTACTACTTTGGATTAATTTGATGAGGCACTGGGTGCAAATTTACTTCGGTTTAGCCGATGAGACACTGGGTGTCAATTTATTACTTCGAATTATCCGATGACGCATTGGGTGCCAAACTGGTGTGTTTTGGTTGGATCCGTGTATCCGTCCGAGTCCGAGTCCGAGTCGTGTTAATAGTGGTAAATGAATAATAAAGTTTTATAATTGATATCGAAATGACATGATATGAGAAATCGAAGTGAAATAATTGAAAATAGAATGTGAAATATGTTGCAAATATATAGAATATATGAGTTATATACTCATGAAATGAATATGGAATGGATAATACAATAGTATAATGAAATGTGAAATAATTTGTGAAAAGCTAGTTATATAGCTAGTATGAGAATTGAGATATTTGTGAAACAAATGAAATATGATATGGTTGTTATAATATTTAAATATTAATATATGTTTATATTTCAATTGTATATTTGTAATTTCTTATCTTTAAATATTCGAATTATAGAAATACCATTAAGTTTTACTCAGCGTACGGTTTTGTTTTCCGTGCGCAGATTAGGTACAGTGATTTTGAAGAGTTGTAATTGAGGTTGAGCATCCATCTCATCACATCTCCAAGTGCCAAGAGGGTATGTTTCAAAATTTTGAATAGAATGGCATGTACTTAGGAAGATCAAGTGTGTTCTAAATAGTACGGACTAAAGTATAAGTTATAATTTTTTTTTAATGTTCAAATATATTAGTGATTAGTCAAAATCATTTTGGCACCAAATGTATTATTCCTATATCAGGTTCCTTGGGTCGAACCGGGTATAGGGGTGTTACAGATTTTCACACATGACAATTACACAATTCACATACATACCTTCAATTCGAACATATAATTATACAATTTAGTTACACGAACTTACCTCAACAATTGTACATTGATTTGTTGTCTACTAATCCGATACTTTTTCTTTTCCACGATCTAACTCCGTATTTGGTCTATCCGGATCTATACGAATGAATTTAACATCAATTTATATTCAATTCAATTCAATTTCACATCTTAGGCAAAATTACCATTTTGCCCCTTTCCTTTTAATTAATTATGATTTCGTCCTTAAGCTCAAAAATTGAAATTCATGCAATTTAATCTTTATTCCAAGCCTAGCTAATTTTTACATATCACAATAACAATCCAAGTATTTCACAAAATTCAAAATTTTTTTATGAATTTTACATCTTATCAATTAATTCCCTAAATCATAATTTGATCAAATTCACTTTACAAAAGTTGTTTATCTATCAACAACCTTTCATTTTCTACCATAATACTTTGATAATTTTACAAATTATGTAACAGCCCAATTTTCAGTAGTGTCTGAAACAGTGATTGTAATGCCCCAAAATTAAAATTTTTGTTTTTGCGGATGTATGACACAAATCTGTATTTGCTTCAGTGGTTAAGTGTCCTGGGAGTGTGTGAGAGGTCCCAAGTTCAAGCCATGACTTGGGCAAATTTTGGTATTTTTATGAATAAAGCCCAATCTTTGGTCAATAGGCTTTTATTTAATTGTTGATAAGTATATAATAGAATGGGCCTGTTGGTCTGGTGGTTAAGTGGAGTGTTGGAGGTCCTGTGTTCAATTCTCTGTGATGGCGTGGAGATAGTGTTTTTGCTCCAATTTCGGCTAAGAGTTGTGTTGGGGCAAAATTCTGAGTAGTTGTGTTTTAGTGGGTTAATAGGAAGTGATTTTAGGAGATAATTGGGGAGAGGTTATCAGAAAATAATCTGATTATCTTTTTGTTGCAAAAAAAAAAAGTAGGAGTTTTGATTTTCTCTCCAATTCCCCAAATTTTTTTGATGTTTTCTTCTTCTTCTTTCCCTCCTCTGCCGATTCTTTCCCTTAGTTTCTGCCAAAATTTTCATTATTTTTCCCCTTTCGTTTCTTTCTTTTTTATTTTTTTCTCTCCAATTGACTCGGTTGTTCAACTTTGGTTGCGCATGTTCGGTAAGTAACATTCTTGTCTATTGTTAATCGTTCTTCGTTAATCTCTAAAAGAGGGATTCCTTTTTGGTGTTTAAGAGTTAATCAAGGGGCTGGTGGATTTGAATCGACGCTGTGATTGTGTGAATTCGTGGTTACTCAAGCGAGGTAAGGGTTTTGCTAGGTTTTTAGTCAAGTTCCTTCTAAAATTGGTTGGTTAAAAATGAATTAAGTGATTAATCTGGATATATGTTGGTCGATTTTTAGGTTCTGGAGGCTTAGGAGTGCTTACACATCAGAAATGATACCATGTGTGTACCCAAAACACAGAAAACGGGATTCGGTGAAAACTCGAAATTTCTTGCTGTCGAGAAATAAGAGAAATAAGAGAAAATGATGCGAAAAATTGTAGAGAAAGGAAATAAGGGTGTTATAAACTTGGAAATCAACATTTTGCACTAAAATAGTTTTGGACAGCAACAGTAGTCTAACTTTGAAAAATCATCAAAAATAGTGGGAATTGAGTTAGAGGTTGAATAAAATATTAAATTTAATTTTATTGAGCCTAGTTTTTCATGGGAGAAACAGTGTAAGCAATGGAATTGTAGATAATGAGATATAATAAATTTTGTGAGATAAGGTCAGAATGATTTCGGGTTCCCCTATTCTGACTTATGAAAATCATCAAAAATTGTAAAAAAAATAATTAGGGGCTTAAATTTATATTTTTAAATCCTTAATGAGTCTATTTTCAAGAGAAACAAACAAAAACATCATCTAAATTCTGTACTAAGAGATAAATAATTTTTAGTAAGGAAAGGATGAAGTTGTCAAACAGCAGAATAGGGATAACTTTAAAGATTTTACTGTACTTATTTGATAAACTATAAATTCTGAAAATTTTATGGTAGAAAGGTATTTGAGTCTAGTTTCAAAAACATTAAGCGAATCTTAATTTGGAATTCTATGGCTTAAGATATAAATAATTTAGTGATAATGACTCAAGTAGATAGCTTTGAATGAACATATAAGTACCTAGTGAAGACATATATGAGTATTGAGCTAGCATGGGTTACTTTAAAAATGGATCACACAGCCAAGGCCAATTTGGGCCATATGGGCCACACGAGCAGATCACATGGGCGTGTGGGCCCATTTTTACCGAAATGTTTTTAAGGTTGCACGGGTTGCGCAAGTCGACTATGAACCTACTGTAGGGTCAGTAAGCGCTACTTAGACCCCTAAATGTGTGAAATTAACTGAATGATATCTGTATTGGGCATGTTAATATCTAAACTGAATATATGTACTGAAATTGCATAATAGCATGTCATCCATTGTGTGTTGCATTGCATTGGATTGGGGGTTGTTATTCGGAGGAAGTGTACTGAAAGGCTTTAAGCCTAATTTACTGGCAGCTCAGCTGCAAACTACTGTATTGTGTCGCATTCGGTACTACTTGGAGTGTAGGGATGGGTGGGTTGATTATATCCCCACATGGAGTGTAGGGTTGGACGGAGATGGTGTGTAGAGGCTGGTTGAGTAGGATTTTACTACTGCATAACTGTTACTGCTACTGATACTGTGATGGGCTAAGGCCATACTGCATTTTGACACTGTACTGAGATGGGCTAAAGCCCAAACTGTCACTAATACTGAAAAGGGCTTAGGCCCAAGACTATTCAACTATGCACTGTGAATACTGGTTGTTTGTTTGTTTCTGCGGGATTACACACTGAGTTTACGTAAACACACCCTTTTTGTTTAATGTGCACAGGTAATCCTCAAACTTAGACGGATCGGTGCGACGGAGGACTCAGCGGTGACCACAGTAATTTTTGGACTACATGGTTTTCAATTTACGATTTATGATTTGATTATTATTGATTATTTGGGTTGTAATTTAAGGACCCTCTGAGACTTTGGTTTTAAATTTGGGTTTTTATTTATTTATTTTACTTTATGGATTTATACCTGCTGGTCGTAGGAAATTCGGTATTCAAAAGGTTAAAGTAATTTCTAAACGCATGATCACCTAGACTGTTTTATTAAAGCTTCCGCAACGAGGGATGTTTCAAAACAAATGTTTCAAATGAATAAAGACGACTTCCTAAGTTCTAACAAAGGTTTATTAAAGATAATAACATGGAATATTTTCATCGTAACAATGAGGTTTCAAAAACACTATCATGTGACATTACCAAATTCGGCCATAACGTCTAGGCCGAGTTTAGGGTGTTATAGTGATTTGAGATCACTAAATTCGACGAGTGAGTTTAAAAAAATTTAATAATTATTATTTACGAGTCAAGTGTAATTTTAGGAAGACTTTTGAATTAATGATTTGTGATTTAGGAGAATTTATTAGGTAAAAATGAGTAAAAAACGGGGTATCGAGACCTCAATTTTATAAATCGAGCCGTAAATATTTTTATAATTATTTATGGTGTCATTTCGTTAGAATTAAAGTTTCGTTAGGAAATTTTAACATTTGGATAGTTAATTAATTAAAAATGACTAAATTAAATTTAAAAAAAGTGCATTCTCGGGACTCCGTTCTCGTAAATCAAACTCGTAAATATTTATTATAAATATTTACGGAGCTAATTGTATAGTTAACTAGCTGTCGGTTAAGTGAATTTGCTTGAATTAAAAGTAACTAGGTATAAGGACTAAATTGCATATAAGGCAAAAGTTGAATTATAGATTAAAGAAAAATTAAAGAGACCAAAGAAGAAATTATGCCATTACTTAAAGTTGATAGGTATAGTTAGATATTTATAAGTTTATTATATATTATTATATTCTTAATGTTTAAGTATATATATATATATATTATATATATTATATTATATTATATTATATTATATTATAACAAACAAATAAAGAAAGAAATAGAATAGAAAACCAAACGAAAAAGAAAGAAAAAGGAAAAGGAAAGAAAAAGAGAAAAAAGAAAGGAAGCCACAGCCTTAGGGACTTCTTGGGTTCAAAGTTCAATTGGTTAGTCAATTTAGTCCTTTTTCTTATAATTTTTGTGTTTTTAAGACTTTTGCAATTAGGTCCAACTATATAATTCATTAGTTTTTTATTTTATGGGTAACTTTGGAAGTTACCATTGATGAGTGCTGGATGTTTATGATGAATTAACATAGATTTGAAGCTTTAATTTTGTTATTTGATGATTTTATCAAGTAATTTTTGACAGATATTGATTTTAGGACCAAATTGTAAAAAGGTTAAGAATTAGGGTTTAGTATTGAAATTCTGAGTATCAGTCGCTGAATGGTAGCCTAGAATAATTAGGTAAATTTTCAATTGAGAAAAATTAGCTCAATTGATAGGATAATTGATAAGGGACTAAATTGTAAAAACTGTAAAATTTGGGGTAAATATGTAATTTCTAAAATTGAAGGGTATGAATTGTAAAGTGAATTAGAATTGAATTAGATGCTAATGAATGAATAATTTTATATCATAGATCAAGAATCCGAAGACAAACGTGAAAAAGAGAAATTAGCCGAATAATCTTTGAATTATTGCAACTTCCACAATCTACCCCAGGTAAGTTCATATGGTTAAACTTGGATATTTATATTGAATTGATGGATGATATTATGTATTTATTTATATTATTAGTTAAAAACATGGAATACTATTATATAATGAATTTAAAATGAATGTTCGAGTTAAATGAAACGCGGAATTTGAGTACCATCGTTTGTGAAAAAGGATGAATTGACGGATAAGACCATGGTTGGACCATGGAAATGTTTGAATGTAAGACTATAGCTGGGCTATGGCATTTTAATGAAAAGACCATAACTAGGTTATGGCACTAAGAATGTAAGACCATGGTAGGGCCATGGCAATGCATGTGTAAGACCATAGTTGGACTATGACACAAAGAAAACAATGTACTCATATCCGTAAGTTGTTCTTCGATTTGGAAAGACTTGGTTAGTGACATGGAAAATTTTGTGTATATGAAACTTGCCTGATAATTATGTATATAAATGATTATGAATTGTTACCGAAATAAATATGCATGAAATTCATAAAAATGATGGTACATGAAATATTAATTGTTGTAATTATTATTTGATGTGTATGGTAAGTGGAATGAGGTGAGTATTTGATATTATGATATTGAATTGAATTGTTGAGGATTTGTGATTATTGAATTGAAATGAATATTGGTTGAAATTGAAAAGTGATTTTAAACCCTATTAACTGTATTGGGCTGAGTCGGATATAGTTGGCATGCCATAGGATTGGAAGTGTTCAGGGATTACTTCGACTTCGAGTTGATGAGACACTGGGTGTCCAATTGTTACTTCGGATAAATTCGATGAGGTACTGGGTACCGAATTACTTTGGCATAGCCGATGAGACACTAGGTGTCAACTTATTCTTCGAATTATCCGATGAGGCACTGGGTGCCAAACTAGTGTGTTTTGGTTGGATCCGTGTATCCGTCAGAGTCCAAGTCGTGTTAATAGGGAAAATTAAATGAAATGATATTATGAATGGTAATTGATAATACCAAATGTGAAATGAAAATGAGACATAGGAATTGTGTATTAAATTGTGAAAAGCCATTTGAGATAGCAAATTTAATGAAAATTGAATGTGTTATGAATGATCTATAAATATGTATGAATTAATATTGAAAGACTTACAGTTATTATTGATATATATATTGAAACGTGCCTTGGAAATGATATTTAATTGATATATTGAAATGTGACAAGCAAATGATATTTACTTAATATATTAAAAAGTGACATGTGAATATGTGATCAATACAATAAAAGCATGTATACGGTGACATGTCGAGAAAATAAGTTTATCAATATTGAATTTATATGTAAGATGTGCAAGTACGCTAACTATTGTTGTTTCTTGGTGTTTAGGCAAGTACCAAGCTATTGTCTGAATAGTAATATGTTTATTTATTTGAAGTATTGAAATGATAAGGTTTTGGTTAAATGCACTAATTTGTGACCATGGCTGAATGATATGCATATGACTTGTATGACATGTATATGGAATAAGTGTGGGAAAGTTAAAATTATATAAAATTTTACTAAGCTTGGGTAATAAGTATATGTGTGATACTATAGATTTATTTACCTTGTGAATTAATAAATATAGTATTATGAGTATTATGGTAACAATATTGGATTATTTTTGGATATGTATAAATTTTATATTTGAAATGAATTAACATGATTAAAGATTATACGAACTTACTAAGCATTCATTGCTTACGTATTTGTTTTATTTACTTACTTTACAGATTATCGGAAGCTAGAACGAGTTGAAAGCTTATCCGAGCTATATCACACTATCCCTTGGTTTATTTGTAATTATTGATGACTTTATTCTGGTTATAATGGCATGTATAGGTTATTTTGTCTAAATGTTAGTCTATATGTGTTTTATTAAAATTTTCCATGTATTTAACTTGTGTTGGTATTGTGGTGTTTGCATGATTGCTTTATAATGTTGATATGATTGAATGATGAGAGGTAAAATAGTAGTTGAATATGCATAAGAGGTGTCTAAAAACATATTGGTTGTGCGTAAACATATAAGTACAATGATAATTGGTTTCAAAAAGATTAGTTGGTAATAATTTGCACATACGTTTTTAGATAAATAGGTAAGTTTTGATACAGATAAACGTGATAATAATATTACATGATAAAAACATGATCCTAGCTTAATTTGAATACATTGAATTGAGTTATTGATTTACAATTTGGATGAGTTAGGTCATTAGATTGATAGTTTTGACATAATTTAAATGTATTTGGTTGTGATTTTGATTGGTTGAACAATTGTTTTTTTTTTTTTAATTGCTTGAAGTTTAAGCTTGCAAGGTTGGTAAACTAGATGTATAAGGCTTCTTTTGAGTCCACACGGCCTAGCACACGGGCACGTGACTTGGCCGTGTGTTATAAGTTAGATAGTTACACGGGGAACGACACATCCTGAAACACAGGCATGTCATAAGGTCACACGGGCGAGTCCCTTGACCACACGGTCATGTATGCCCTGAACCAAGGAAAAATTTTGAAATTTCACGAAAAATTTTCTAAGTCCCGATTTTTTTCTAATACATATTTAAAGCCTCGAGAGCCTATAAAAGGGACAATATGATTAATTTATGATGTGTATGCTATATGATATGAATATTGTTCATATTTGATCTGAAAAGTCTGGTAATGCTCCGTAACATTGTTTCGGGGACGGATAAGGGTTAGAGGGTGTTACAAATTAATCCTCGAGATGGCTGTATTAAGCTATTACAATATCAGAAATATAAAAATTACTAAAAACGAGACAAGAAAACATACCTACTTGAGCCAAATAAGTTTGCTCAAATCCCAATTTCCATGGCTAAGGTTTCCATATTTATTTTAGGAAAGATGATGATAAATGATGATATTTTTATTATTACATTCATTTATCATCTTTTATTATTTCATCTTTCCAATTTAGTCATTTTCTTTATTTAATTTTCCAATAATGAATCATCATACTTATCTACTAACTCCTCTTAATGGTCTATTTGCCTTATAAGGACCTCAAATTTTGAATTCCATAGCTATTTGATACCTATAGCTACTAGAACTCAACTTTTGCATTCCACGCAATTTGGTCCTTTCCATCTAATTAGACATGTAAACGATAAAATTTTCTTAACGAATTTTTCATACGACATTTCTATCATAATGCAGACCATGAAATAATATAAAAATATTTTTTCTTCCGGACTCGGATTTGTGGTCCCGAAACCACTGTTTCGATTTCACTGAAAACGAGCTATTACATTACCGAACAAAATAGTACAATACATTTCAAAATAGAATCAATTATGTAAATTAATGTTAACATTCCATAACTTATTCTAATCATAGCAACAATACACTTACGAGCCTTAAATCAGGTTTACAAGACCCTAACAATTTTTGAAAACAATTAGGGGTCCTTTTGAAACAAAACAGAAAAATATGGAAAATTTAAAAATATTTGAAAATAGGGTTCACACGGCCGTTTCGCCAGACCGTGTGGCTCAAAACATGGCCGTGTGTGTAACGTCTCGAATTTGGGCATAGTAGAATTGGGCTTATTGGGCCTTGGCCAGGGGAGCGTTTAAAATTTTTGAGAACAAGAGAACGACACTAATGCAAGTTGGACCTATTAGGTGAGTGATTTTGGAAGGTTAGGGGGCTTCCATGAAGTCCCAGGATCAAACCTGGGCTTTAGGAAAAATTTTGGTTTTAGGTGAATAAAACCCTGGGAGTTAGTAAGTAGGCTTTAAGAATAAAATGTGGGAAAAAATGACACAAGGAAGGGACTGGTCTGGTGGCAAGGCGTCTTTAAGGGAGTAAGGGAGAGCTTGGGTTCAAGTCTTGGCGCTTGCAATTCATTTTGGTTTCTTTTTAAAGGAACTCAGACTTTGGCCCATAGGCTTATATTTAGTTGCGCATGCTTTAAGATACAAAAGGAGCTTGTGTTGTGGTGGCATGCAGCGTCTGAAGCATAGGAAAGGGCAAGGGTTCGAATCTCATTGTAAGCAAAAAGGGATATTTATTTTGCTAAGTTGGGACGGCCAGAGTTTGTGTTGGATTTAAACTCTGCTGAAGGAGGGATCCCACATCGAGAAGCTAGCAAGAGGGAATGTGAGAAGCTGGCTTTAAATAGAGCAATATATAAGGAGAGTAAGCATACCTGGGTTGGCGTTTGGGCATAGGAGTGTCCGGAGCATGGATCAACTCCAGATTCCTATCAAGTGTGTATTTTGCACTACTCTAGCTATAGAGCGGCAAATGCCAAAATGCCGATCACACGGCGATGGTAGCCACACAAGCGTGCGAGCGCACGTGTGGGAGCTTCGACGCGATATTTGAGGCCACCATGAGTATTCTTGTAGGTTGGTGCTATTTGGGCCCGTGGGCCCATATGAATAAATTGTATGATTATGTAGTATATAGTGAATTGGTCTATGTGAATCTCATATCTGTGGCTAAATTTGGGCTAAATGGGTCACACGAACGTGTGGGTCCATTTGGGCCGAGAATAGGCTCTAGGCCCATTCGCATCGTTATCTCTGTTTAGAATACCTTAGTTTACAAATTACTGAAATACCCCTGGTTTGTGAAATTACCGAAATACCCTCGATTTGTAAAATTACCAAAACACCCCTGATTTGTGAAATTACCGAAATACCCTCAGATTGCTAAATTATTGAAATACCCTCGATATGAATAAATTGTATGGTTGTATAGTAGATAGTGAATTGGTCTATGTGAATCTCATATCTGTGGCTAGATTTGGGCTAAATGGGCCACACGAATGTGTAGGTCCATTTGGGCCGAGAATAGGCTCTTGGCCCATTCGCATCGTTATCTCTGTTTAGAATACCTTGGTTAACAAATTACTGAAATACCCTCTATGGGTAAAGTTACCAAAATACCCCCGATGGGTAAAATTACCGCTATGCCCTTACGGGGCGAAATGACTGTTTTACCCTTAACCAATGAAATGACAGTTGTACCCTCATGGTAGTACTAGTGTTGTATGTGTTAATTGTATGATTGATTATGTTTGAGATGCACTGCATACATGGATTAGTTATGAGTAGAATTACCGAATTACCCCTGTAGGGTAGGATTACCGGAATACTCTTATAGGGTAAAATGACTAGTTTGCCCTTGTGGGTAAATGATTGACTTGTACTATGATTTGACAGATTTGATTGTGATTGTAAGACTTTGTTTTAACCGACTTGACTGTGATCGTGTGTCTGGTTTGCTGTTAATATGTGTTGAAATGACTGTTACTAAGCATGGCCATTTTGCATACACGTGTAATGATTGAGCATGACATACACGACATACTGCATTGGGTTGGGTTATATTTTTGGAGGACGTACTGTACTGGTGGCTATGCCACGTTATACTGATTCAGTGGCTCTGCCACGATATACTGATTTTAGTGGCTCAGCCATGTATACTGTTACTAGCAGCTTTGCTGCGTTGATATTAGCAGCTTGACAACGATCTTGGTGTGTAGGGCTGTGTGGGTCGACTTGGTCCCCACATGGTGTGTAGGGTTGGTACGGGTGGTGTGATGGTTGGACTAGGTTGGGATGCATCCTCATACAGTTGCATATCTGTTTATGAGATCTATCACTGTACTGGGCTTAGGCCACTTGCTCTAATATTGGTTGGGCTAGGCCCAATTGATTTTGTTATCGGCTGTAACCCAAATGATATTGTAGTGGGCTTTGACTCACGTATGCTTTGAACTGACTGTACTGTTACTCTAAAATGGCTTTGGCCCAGACTGTTTCAGTTTCTGTTTCTGTATACTGACTGTTACTCTAGTAAGGGGATTACACACTGAGTTTTCATAAACTCACCTCGTTTTCAACTGTGCAGGTAATCCCCAGTCTTAGAGGATTTGGAGCCGCGAGGGACTCAGAAGTGGCCACACGTGAGATGTGCTTTAAAGTTAAATTTAGCGACTTTATTTCATTTTATTTTAATTCATTGGGTTAATAATTTTGTAATAAGCCCTCTTTATTTTTAACTTATTATTTCTGATATTTATTAGATGTTTTCTAACTGCTAAAAGTGGAATACGATTTCCAAAACGGTAACTGTTTTCTAAACACAATGTTTCCGCAACGATTTTTAAGCTTCCGCGAACAAACAAGGTTTTAGAAGTAATGATGTTTTAAATTGATTAACAAAATGCTGGTTTAACATAAGTTCTACGAAGAGGCTTCAACCTCCAAACGAGTTTTTTTTTACAAGGAAGAAAAAGGGTTTCCAAAAAAAACATTTCCATGTGACACGCCAGATTCAGGCCTAACTTTTAGGCCGGGTTTGGGATGTTACATTTTATGGTATCATTGCCCGGTTGCAAAACTCGGCTATGGAATGGGTTTGAAAAATTCTCCTTATCTGTTTAAATTTTGGTTTAGAAAGTAATGATGTTACTGAAAGTGTGGCACACCGAGTCTCCGGCACCAAATCCGTAAGTTTCCTGACACTATACTTTGTTATATGCTGAAATGAATATATTTTTTTGTATTTATTCTGTGTACATTTTGTTTGGATATGATGTTTGAATATAGAAATTGTATGCATGTGTGATAAATATCTATTTGTTTCTGTGGTTAGATGGTTGATTGTGTGTAAGAGGTTTCAAGATTAAGTTAGAAGTGTTGTAGTGTTATTGGGATAAGAGTGCACAGTGGAAGCGTAGTGGGGTAACTTGTGTTGTGCGGCTATTATATAGTTGGAAATTTCGAGGACGAAATTTCTTTAAGGGGGTAGATTTGTAACGACCCGAATTTGGGCCTAGAAGAATTGGGCTTATTGGGCCTTGGCCAGGGGAGCGTTTAAAATTTTTGAGAACAAGAGAACGGCACTAATGCAAGTTGGACCTATTAGGTGAGTGATTTTGGAAGGTTAGGGGGCTTCCATGAAGTCCCGGGATCAAACCTGGGCTTTAAGAAAAATTTTGGTTTTAGGTGAATAAAACCCTGGGAGTTAGTAAGTAGGCTTTAAGAATAAAATGTGGGAAAAAATGACACAAGGAAGGGAATGGTCTGGGGGCAAGGCATCATTAAGGGAGTAAGGGAGAGCTTGGGTTCAAGTCTTGGCGCTTGCAATTCATTTTGGT
This sequence comes from Gossypium australe, assembly GCA_005393395.2. Taxonomy (NCBI): domain Eukaryota; kingdom Viridiplantae; phylum Streptophyta; class Magnoliopsida; order Malvales; family Malvaceae; genus Gossypium; species Gossypium australe. The sequence continues at coordinate 19,360,621 of CM016616.1, forward strand.
TTCTTTTTAAAGGAACTTAGACTTTGGCCCATAGGCTTATATTTAGTTGCGCATGCTTTAAGACACAAAAGGAGCTTGTGTTGTGGTGGCATGTAGCGTCTGGATCATAAGAGAGGGCAAGAGTTCGAATCCCATTGCAAGCAAAAAGGGATATTTATTTTGCTAAGTTGGGATGGCCAGAGTTTGTGTTGGATTTAAACTCTGCTGAAGGAGGGATCCCACATCGAGAAGCTAGCAAGAGGGAAGGTGAGAAGCTAGCTTTAAATAGAGCAATCTATGAGGAGAGTAAGCATACCTGGGTTGGCGTTTGGGCATAGGAGTGTTCGGAGCACGGATCAACTCCAGATTCCTATCAGGTGTGTATTTCGCACTACTCTAGCTATAGAGTGGCAAATGCCGAAATGCCGGTAACACGGCGATGGTAGCCACACGAGCGCGCGAGCGCACGTGTGGGAGCTTTGACGCGATAGTTGAGGCCACCATGAGTATTCTTGTGGGTTGGTGCTGTTTGGGCCACGGTTGGCCCATATGAATAAATTGTATGATTGTGTAGTAGATAGTGAACTGGTCTATGTGAATCTCATATTTGTACCTTAGAAAAATTTTGATGTTTTTTGAAAAATTTTCTAAGTACCCGGTTTAGTCTCGACTTATTTTTAACATGTATTTTGGGCCTCGAGGGCTCATATAAGGGACTTTATGATTGACTTCTGATATGAGTACTATCTGATGCGAAATATCTGTTTACTTGATCTATAAATTCTGGTAATACTCCGTAACCCTATTCCGGCGACGGATATGGGGTAGGGGTGTTACAGAGTTTCTTGATCTAAAGCATAATTTGATTCAATTAAACCAGTTTAAACCACCTAAATATTTAATTTATGCATTTAAGCCCTTTTAACCTTATTTCACAAATTTACCCTTAACTTTACTATTTATGCAATTTAGTTCTTAACCCAAAAATTATCAAATTAAGCATAATTAAAGCTAAATCAAGCTAACCGAATTTCCTATAGTTCTATAACAATCCATAAAATTCACAAATTCCTCATATATCTATGTACTTTTAATAATTTATTAATCCAATCCCTTACCATTAAAAACATTAAAACTACTTCATAAAATAACATCATTTAACTACCAAACTCACAAAACCATCACACAACTTCAAAAATCTCCAAAAATCAACAATGGTACATATCAAAACATTTATCAATTTCACAAATTTACATCCAGGTTAGCTAGATCTAGCTGCAACGAACTCAAAAACACGAAAATTACTAACAACAGAATCAAAAACCACTTACATGCAAGGTAGATGCTTAGCCGAAACTTTAAGGTCTTTTAATGGTGATTTTGGTTGCAAAAATCCAAATGAAGAATATGGTAGACATCATTTTTCTTTTGTTTATGACATTTAATTTATTTACCTTTTTACCCTTAAAATTTAACTAAAATTTCATGCTTATAAATCCTAAACCGTCCGCTAATATTTAGGGATAGTCTGATTACCATTTAAGGCCATGAAATCAAATACTTATAACCATTTAAGCATTTTAAGTAATAGTAACTAATCTTTGTAACCTTTACAATTTAATCCTTTTTCTTTAATTAATTATCTAAACGTTAAAATTTCTTAACCAAAATTTAATAGGACATTATAGAAACTCTATAGATATTAAATAAAAATAAAAAAACTGACTAACTAATCAAAATTTGTGGCCCCAAAACCACTATTTCTAATACCACTGAAAAACAGGATGCCACACTTACTCACCTTCTATCGACTCGCCATAAAATCTCGATTTTTTTATAAAAATGATCCTAAAAATTTGATTAATTATGAAAATGACCCACTTTTCTGATTATACAGTAAAATGACCTGAAAGCTACAGTAAAATTTGTTGGAGCCAAAGAGTTTGGCACTACGAACATGCCACGTTAGCAAACAGGGTAAAGATTTCATTTTTTTTATGGATCCATGTAGAATGGCGTCACCTATATAAATACGAGGGAGATACTGCAATTTCTGAAAAATTAAAGGGACTTTAAAAAAATAATCCTTTTTCGGTGGAGCCAAAGAGTTTGGCGCCATTGGTTTTCAATGCATCAATGTTCTTTTTTTTTTAACTATTAAAAAATTATTTTCTTAATAAGCGCCACCACTTTATTACCAAGGTTTTTTAATTTTTTTAATTTAAATTTTTTATAAAATAATATTTTATTTAGTGGAGCCATATAAAATGGTGCCACTAGTGTATTGTGTATATATATTTTTAAAATGTGTTATTTTTTAATTTAAAACTATTTAAAAAATAATATTTTATTTGGTGGAGCCATATAGAATGGTGCTACCAGTGTATTGTATTTTTTTTTAAACGTGTTGTTTTTTTAATCTAAAAATTTTTTAAATGATCTTTTATTTTGGTATGGCTGCACCATCTTGGTTGCCCTACATATATAGATATTGTTGAGGCTTTTCTTTAACAGTTGAATTGGAAGTGAAGAAAAGAGAGAAATTGTTGTGTTTAGTAGGAGAGCTCAAAAATTCTAGTGAAGATGAATAACTCGGTGTTTTTAGTGTACGTTAATTCTTTATGGTGAAATTGTAGAATGTGATGTTGGTTGTGTATTTCAAGGTTGACAGACAGTAGGGTTGCAATTCAATAAAATTGTGAAACTGGAAGAAATGAAATGGAAGATCAGTGCGAAAATAGCTATCTGTTGTAGAAGGGTAATGTCCAAATTATTTTACAAGTTTCTAATCTCTACAGATCCGTTGATATTTTGTGAGATGCAACTGTTAGATGATGATGACTTGGGCATTATGATGGAAATATGGTGGTCGACTAGAAGCGAGAACCCTAACCAGTTGAGTTATTTGTTGAGTTAGCGGACTTAGAGCCCGTTGAGAATGTTAGTCCAATAAGTCAACATCGCGGGTTTAAATTTTATCTTAATGTCGGATGGACAGATCAATTAAGCTGCGAAGGGACATCGCAGATGCCCGAAAATCTAAATTATGGTGGGAGTTCGTATATACAGCTAGAGGTGATAGGCACAGAGGTAGACGTCGGAGAGGGGACCAACAATGGTGAAGATTATGATCAGGATGTTGAAGATTTTAGTGACCTCGATATTGATGAGGTTCTAGACGATATCTACGATGAAGGTCTGGAAGAGGTTGAAGATGCTCACACTCCATTTTTCAGTAACCCAAGTCGTGGCATTATTTTACGGAATGACCCTAGGGGCGACATGTTCAGCATAGATCCAGATACAACGCATGCATTTGAGTTCCTTGAGTACACCGATAAAGTTCATGCTCACAAATTGACGTCAAATTTGCAGTTGGAAGAGTTGTTCATTGGGAAATGGTTTGAGAACAAGGCGGACTATGTGTTTCCCATCAAACAGTACAACATGAAGGTGTCAATTAATTACAAGGTCACCAAGCCTACAAAAACATTATATGTTGGTGAATGTTGGAAAGCTGGTGATAGGTGTGGCTGGCGAGTTTGGGCTGCATTTATACAGAGGACTCAACAGTGGCAAATACAAAAATTAGAAGGGCGTTATACATGCACGCTCACACGTATGACTCAAGACCACCAGATGCGAAAAGTATATGTAACTACATCATGTCACTAGGGAAAGATATCCCAACCATTCCTGTGTCAACATTGATTTCGGACATAGAAGCCCAGTTCCAATACAAAGTCTCGTACAAGATGTAACACCCCTTACCCGTATTCCACTCCGGAATCGGGTACGAGGCATTCCCTGTAACAGCCCAATTACGACCCTAATCGGAACGGTGGTTTCAGGACCACGAATCCGAATTAGAAAAAGTATTTTTAATTATTAATTTGATATTTATGTTATGTGGTCAAGCATGTGTTAAAATATTATATATTAATTTGTGTGTTTGGGTGACTAATTTAGGTGAAAGGATTAAACTGCATAATTAGTGAAGTAGCTAATCATTATAAAGGGGTGATTAAATTGAATTGTTTCTTCATGCATGGGGATTTAAATTGTAAATTCTCCTTGTTGGAGTATAGTGGACGGCAAAGGCACTAAAATTATAATATATGATTGTTTTATTTGTAATAAAATGAAAAGAATAATAATATATGCATGAGATGATTATTATAATAAAAACATAAAAACTAGTGGGTGGGGTGTTCATCTTTTATTTTTCCTTGTTATTGCCGAAACCTTGAGGAAGAAGAAGAACAATTGCTTTCAACATTTTCGACATTTGCATGGTTTAATTAGGTGAGTGATTAAACTTGATTCTTGATAATTTTAATGTTTTTGAGGTTGTAGCCTTGTAAATTAGTTAACCCATGTTCGAATTTTTGATTTAGATGTATCATTCGAATGATGCCATGGTTATAAATTTGGTGTTTGTGTGCTTAAGGCTAGAATATGATATATGTATGTTAGATTGCCAAGTTCTTCTTTTGAAATTTTTGATGGAATTTATTTTTATGAGGAATTCATGAAAAGAAAATTCATGCATGAACTACATAGCAAGAAAAATGAAAGAAATGAAATTATATATGAACTATGGATATTCGGCCTTTAGTTGGTGTGGTTGGATTTTTGATATTTTGTGTTTGGAACTATAAGGACTATATTGTAAACGTAGTAAATGATTGAAGGTTAAAAATGCAAAAATTGACGGTTCGTATAGACTTGAAAAATAATGAAGAAAATTCGGCCCTTAAGTATTTAATCCAAATTTTATGTGTTTTGTGTTTTATGCTTTGGGGACTAAATAGCAAAAGTTGAAAATTCTAGGGGTAAATTGGTAAATTTTATAATCTTAAGTTTTGGATTAAATTGAATAGAAATGAATGTGAACAAGCTTTATTTGACATTGCTTAGATCAAGAACAAAAGAAAAAGGAGTTAGATCGGGGAAAAGCTAAATTAAACGAATAGCTGGGAAACTCAAATTTATCGACTTCCGAGGTAAGTTATAAGCAATTAGTTTTAAATGATTAGTATTAAATTGAATTATACATTTTTGAATGAAATTTGATGTATCAAGTTTCAAATGCCGAATGGGATATGGTAATTTTAATAGTATATGTCGAATGAGATGATATCATGTATATGTGATGGTTCATATAAATTTTGATTACTTGAGATATGTATATATATATGTATATACAATTGTCGAATGTGACGTGGTACGGGGTTTAAATTATGTAAAAGCCGAATGTGAATTGAATTATGTATGCAACTAATGTATTAGGGTTGAATGAATTAATGTGATTTGAGTAGAAATTTAAAGGTGGATCTTGAGATAAGAAATGATAGCGATTGAATAATTAACTATATGCATATATGGGAGCATAGCCGATAGGGAGAGTAGGATATGGAAGGAAAGTTTGTTTGATATATGCATAGTGGTAGTTTATATGTGTGCAAAGTAATTGTAAATGTATATGATATGTGTATGAGGAGGAAGATTGATTAAAAGGGGCACTATGTGTGCGAAATTTATTCACCGAGCACTGTGTGGGCGATATCGATTGAATGACACTGTGTGTGCGGATTAATAAGTAATGGCACTAAGTGTGCGATACATTACTGTTGAATGGCACTGTGTGTGCGGAATAATAAGTAATGGCACTAAGTGTGCGATACATTAGTGTTAAATAGCACTGTGTGTGTGGAATAATAAGTAATGGCACTAAGTGTGCGATACATTACTGTTAAACGGCACTGTGTATGCGGAATAATAAGTAATGGCACTAAGTGTGCGATACATTACTGTTAAATGGCACTATGTGTGCGGATTATCAAATTTCCTTAAGGACACAAATACTTATTAAAGGTAAACGAAAATTTTCAGGTATGTATATAATGGGTGATAGATTGTTATTTAGGTATAAATTATGTAAGTTATGTCGACATGGATAATAAGTATGTAAATGTTCGGTTTTGGTGATTCAATGAGTAAGTTATTGATGAATGGTATCTTAATATTTGTATTGATGTTGCAAACTTATTCAATAATTATTATGAATTAAACAAAGGAAAAGTTTGTATAATGCTTGATGGTACACCTTACTCTTTGCTTATAACATACTAAGCTTTAATAGCTTACTATTGTATATTTGTTTGTTCATGGTATAGACTTTTGAAGTTGAAGCTCGCACTCGGGGATCCTGTCGAAGTCAAGCACATTATCACCTACTTTTAGTATTTTCATTAGTGTTAAATCTTAAAAATTATGACATGTATAAGCTTGATTACTCTTTGATCTCTTTTGGATGGAATGTATATATATATATATATATATATTAAGTCATGCGAAGATGGCTAAAGTTTGGTCATTTTGAACTTACATGAATTCGGTCATGGTTAAAGTATTATAGATTTATATGTCATGATGAATGGTATTCAATGTTCATTTATGTGATATGATCTAATTGTCTATATGATATTTGAATAGTGAAAGCTAGATTCGGCATGTTGTTATAAGTATAGCTTAGTGACTAGAGATAATTGGTAAGGGTTGTGTATTGTATTGGTGTATACTATTAATGGTATACATTTAGCTGGTATGCATTAAAGGTTAACGAAATAAAAACGAAATAAATTGACAAAATGGAATCATGAAATGACCGAATACTCATGTGTATAAGGTCAAGGCCGAATATGACAAGAAAATGATGCTAATGGATTGTTTGTTTTGGTTATTAAAATTATGGGTAAGTGAAATAAGGAATGTCTTAGACAAAGGTGAAGCATATGTATACAAATGATATGTGTTTGAACGTATTGATGATTTTAGAAAGGAAATAAATGTATAAGCATTATTTGCATATTTGATATTTAGGTTCGAATGGCCTATCAAATGATAAATTGCTATTTGATTGAAATTAGCCCTTAGTTGATGGTTATAATATAAATTGTGTTATGCAATTGAATGATTTGATATTAATTGAAATATACATGCATATTAATGATAGTAGAATTTGGTATGCATTTATCATGATAGTTGTTCCTAAAGAGTACTTTGAACTTGTGTGAGGCTTTGTAATGCCTGTAACCCTAATCCGGCGACGGATACGGGTTAGGGGTGTTACAGTACCGGACTAAACTTACTTGTACATACAACTTTGGGCTCTAAAAATCCATCCCCAACTTAAAACTTCTCATTCAAATGCATAACATTCTTATCATGGGCCTACGAGGCCTTAAACATATATTCAAAAGGTCTCGGAATTAAACTGAAAACTTTTACGTTCTTAGAAAATTTTGCCTAAACAGGGGCCACACGCCCGTGTGAAATGGAACATGCCCGTGTGGGTAGGCCGTGTGGTCACACAAGCCCATGTCTCTAGCCCGTGTGGAATTTATTTTCTAATTCAAACCTACAGGGGTTTTCACAGGGCCTGACACACGCCCGTGTTCCTCACATGGCCTCGACACGCCCATGTCATAGCCCGTGTGCCAAAACCATAGCATTCTATTTATGACGTCATCACTTCACTATGGTCACACAGCCAAGGCACACGCCTGTGTCCTTAGGCCATGTGTCAAATTAAATTCCAAATTTTAAGTGCAGACTTCACACGGCCTGGGCACACGCCCGTGTCCATGGTCGTGCCTCCCACACGGCTAAGACACACAGCCATGTCTCTGCCTGTGTGTTTCTTACTGAGCATTCTGACTTTGTAAACCTAACATGCAAGGAATACACTGCCGATCAACACGCCCATATGGCTGATCGTGTGTCTCACACGGCCTAGACACATGCCCGTGTGTCTACCTTTGTGGACATTAAAAAGGCTATATTCCAAGCCAAATGCCACCCTACATAGCAACCATACTTATACCAACTCAATTCATCATAACTCATTACCCTAAGGCACTTCTAAGAACTCAAATCAAAGTATCCATACAAGCATAAACTTCATAATTTCATCATCATTGAATATATAATAACTTGTCAAGTATTGGCCCAATTCCAATGACCACTTACAAAATGTATTTGATAACATAAATAGCCAACACTTTGGCTAAAAAATATGACATAACAAAATACCCAAGTCCTATACATGCCATACTCAAAATAAGTTTAACTTGTTATACCCAAGGGATGTCGATAGTGTGATTTTCGAACTCCGACGTCCCACGATCGTCGGGTTATCTTAGCAATACTATAAGGAAAAGGGAAATGAGAGGGGTAAGCATAAAGCTTAGTAAGTTTGCATGAAAATAAATACCAACAATAAGCTCATAATGACATCAATCCATGGCATTAGATAACCACACAAAGTCATAAGAACTTTGCCATAACTTGCTCGTACTTGCTCTTATCTAGAACATACCAATGTCACATATCGTAAACATTCCTCGTGAATTACTCACGGGTACCTATATTCACTCAATCACATGGCTTTAGTACTAAATCTCCTTTCTATCTCCAAGCTTATCTATTTATCCCATTAAATCGCTAGGGATATTCAAAGATGCATATTCATCGTCATTACATAAACACGAAGCCAATGCCACATCCCAGATGTGGTCTTACATGGGGTCACTTCCGAGTGCCGATGTCATATCCCGGATATGGTCTTATACGGAATCTCACAACAAGTATCGATGCCATATCCTGGATATAGTCTTATACGATTCTCATATTCAATGCCGAAGCCATATCCCAGATATGGTCTTATATGGGACCTCCATTCGGTGCCAGGGCCATGTCCCCGACACGGTCTTACACGGGACCTTATCATTATACATCTCATGTCTCGGTGATAGTAATTTCACATTTATTATAGTCCTATTGGGACTTCAACATCTTAAGTTTTATCATTTTTCTCATTCAACACTAATACTCAACTTCATAGAATATCATGCATCATTATAATATCAAACATTCTCAAATATGCTATCATAAATGTTGAATTTATCACATACAAACTTACCTCGATTTCAAAATAAGCTAGATCGTCGATCTAGTCCGATACTTTGTTCTTTCCCCAGTCGAGGTAAATGCTTGGTTCTTCTTGATCTATAATAGCAAATTAGTTCATTTAATTATCACATTAATAAATGCATTTCAATAATCATGCTTTGGCAAAATTACTATTTTGCCCTTAGATTTTTACAAAATGACCATTTTACCCCTAGGCTCAGAAATCAATTCTAACCAAATTTCTCTCTTTAACGAGCCTAGGTGAACATTTATTTCTCTTATGGCTACCATCAAAACTCAACATTTCACACATTTACTGCATATTTTACAACATTTACAAAAAAAAAAAAAAGTCCTTTTAGGTGTTTTCTTGGTAACACCTTTCACAAAAGTTGTTCGTCTAACAACTAAGACCCATTTTCTTCCATAAAAATGCAGCAAACAACGTAAAAGCTTTCATGGTAAAACTCTAAACTCTTCACCATTTAACAAAATAGTCCCCTCTTTAGAAAGCTTAAGCTTTAGGGGTTTCAAATGTACAACTTTTATCAAGAAATGATCACTAGAACACTTACTTGTAAAGAGAATAGTGTGCTGACATTTTTGAATTTTTCCAACCCCTATTTGCTGCTAATTTTCGGTGGAGGGATGAAGGAGAGAAGATTATATCTTTTCTTTCTTTATTTTAATATAAAATCATAATTTAATCCACCTAACACACCTACTTGACCAAATTTTGACCTCTTTTGTCCCCTATGGCCGGCCAACCTTTATTTAAGGGGATAGTTTCCCTTTAAGGACCTCCAATTAATACTCTATGGCTATTAGGTACCTTTAGCTTGAAATTTTGAACTTTCGCACTTTATGCGATTTAGTCCTTTTAGCGATTAAACATGAAATCGCTAAAATTAAAGCACCAAAATTTTCATGTACTTATATAATCATACTCTAACTCATAAAATATCATGAAAATAATTTTCTCTAACCTCGGATTAGTGATTTTGAACCACTATTCTGACTAGCCCCTAAATCGGGCTATTTCACAAGAAAGCATGGTAGGCGAAACAAATTGTCATGCAACAATTATACGAAGATAAGGATGAATCATACAATTAACTTCAGGGGTGGATTTCAAAAATGGTTGAGTACGTCTTAGGAACTATCGTGGACTTGAAAACATTGCCTTACAAAGGCCTAAATAGACAATTGAAACCGAGGAGAAGAGTTTTTCATCGATTGTTCTGGACTTTCGATCCATGTGTTAGGGCATTCTCCCACTTCAAACCACTCGTGCAAGTTGATAAAATGTGACTTTATGGAAAATACACGCAAATACTTTTGATTACGGTTGCACAAGACGGTAATCGAAATATACTACCGATCGCTTTCGCCATTGTGGAGTCGAAGAACTCCGAATCGTGGGAATTTTTCATTAGGAACTTGTGGAGGCATGTTGTCAAGCAAGACACCATTTGTATTGTCTCCAAGAGATCAAAGGCCTTGTTGCTATGATTCTGCAATCCAAGGTTTTGTGGAGGTCCGTCTACTACATTTGGCACATCACTGTCAATTTCCACAATGAGTACAAGAACAAAGAATAGACCAAACAAATCGTGAACATGGGTAAAAATATCGTATTTAAATTTGTATCTGTAAATATTTTGAGTCAATTTACTAAAAGGGATTGTAGCATGTTTTATTCAAATACGTACATAAAGTACGAGTTGTAACCACATAGATTCTTACATAAGTTGACGAGGTTAGAGACTGATATGGTGGGATCTGATCCTTCTCTCAAACAGTGGTTGGGTAGCATGGAGCTGTGCCAATGGGCTCAATATTTTGATTAAGGGTTCCAATATAGTCATATTACAACCATCCTCGTTGAGGCCATTAATTCCATCTTGAGGCATACGCGTCACTTACCGATTTCATTAGTTTTCTCAGCTACGTTTTACAGGCTGGCAACCTTGATGTCAAAAATTGGGTTGAGACAAGCAAAAAAATTGGAGGTAGGACACGTGCACGTCGAAGGTGTAACGATTGACATAAAAGATAACGCTCAGAGGGCGAGGGCAATGAATGTAGAACTATATTCCAAGAACTTGGAAACTTTTCGAGTTACAGAGTACATTGGTCATCGGTCAGGGATCTCAGCACGGCCCTACGGAGTTGATTTTCAAAATAGACGGTGCAAGTGCAGGAGGTTCCAACCACTACAATACTCATATGCACATGTGGTTTCAGCGTGTACAACCTTCAATTTTAATATTGAACAATATATCAATGATGTGTACATGTTTAAACGTACATTGCGTATTTGGGGTAATGAGTTCCCCGTATTGAGGGATGTATCGACATGGAAAGTGCATCCACTTGCATTCAAGATGTTTCCAGATAGGTCACTACGTAGGAAAGTCAAAGGTTGACCAAAAAAAATAAGGATTCGGAATGACATAGATATCAGAGAAGAGTTCGATCCAAAGTGTTACACCATATGTAAAACAGCCGGCCACAATCGGAGCAAGTGTCCCCATGGAAACGTCTATACTGGTTAATCTTCATAGTCTAAAGGAAATTAAATGTTGTACCCGATGTTTGCATTTTATGGTGTTATGGAAATGAAGTTTGTATTGTTTAGTGTTAAGTTTTTATTTAAAATTAACTTATACAACTTTTAATACTTTAAAAGATATTATAAGTTATATAAAAATAATAATACATAAGTTTTGGAAGTATAAACCAATACAACAAATATGACATAACACTTAAAATTTACATGTACCAAAATTAGAATCAACCAGGAGTGGTATCGACGTTCGGGGTATAGCGATTTACGAGCCTCCATTGACGGGGTGGACGTTGGGGTGTACTGTACACATCAAGAGGATTGGGCGTCGGGTCAAACATGGCCTGAGGCTGGGTGGAGTACATGGTATCACCAAACATATCAAATATCATCGGTGGTTATAGTTGCATGTAAGTCGAACTGGAACCGCCTATCTCCAGATGATATGCTGTAACACTCCTTACCCGTGTCCGATGCCAGGACTGGATACGAGGCATTACCATGCTTAACCTTGCTTGAACATGAAATCTCAGGCTATAAAATTTTGTTCCAACTTAAAACTTTCCTTTCTTAATCATAACTTACATATCATGGGCCTACGAGGCCTTAAACATACATCCGGAAGGTTTCGGGGTTCAACTGGGAACTTTTACACTTTTTGAAAATTTTGCCTAAACAGGGGTCACACGCCCGTGTGACTTGGGACACTCCCGTGTGGGCAGGCCGTGTGGTCGCACACGCCCATGTCCCTAGCCCGTGTAGAATTTATTTTTATTTCAAACCTACAGGGGTTTTCACACGGCTGGACACACGCCCGTGTCAATGGCCCATGTCCTTCACACGGCCTAGACACGCCCATGTCCTCACCTGTGTGTGAAAACTAGGGGTATTCTGTTTATGACGTCAGCAACCCCTTAAGGAGCACATGGCCTAAGTGTGCTGGCCCGTGTGACGAATTGAATTCTCGCAATTAAATACAGGGGACACACGGCCTATCAACACACCCATAGAGGTTGACCGTGTGTCACACACGGCCTAGACACACGCCCGTGCGTCTACCCGTGTGGACACTTAGAGGCTATTTTCTAAGCCAATTGTCACCCTGAAACATCAACACTCTTATACCAACTCAAGTAATACATAACACGGCCTTTATACACTATGAATAACCCTTGAAACATCACTTGTAGAATTCATGAAACTCATCATCAATAAGATATGAAACTTAACAAATATTAACCAATTTCTTTGGCTATATACAAAAAGGATAGTAACCTTAATAGCCAACACTTTGGCTCCCAATTTGATATAACTCAAAATGACACAATCCCTATACATGCCATACTTAAAATAAAACAACTTGGCTATACCAAAATAATGATTGATAGTGTGATCCGAGCTCTGACGTCTATGATCCCTGAGCTAGCTTGGCAAAACTACAAGGAAGAAAGAAAAGAGAGAAGTAAGCAAATAGCTTAGTAAGTCTGCATGAAATTCATATAGCAACATATTTGCTCATAATAACTCATCCATCATGAAACAAGAACAACATAAATCTCAAGTGCTTGAGCTTACTTACTCATGCTTACCCTTTCTCATCACATATTACATAATAATTTCATACTTGTATTTTAATCATGGTGCCTGTATCACTTAATCACATAGATTAGCACTTTCGTTAATATAAACATAAACTCAAGTCTACATCTTTCTTAATTTAAATAATGCTCTTTATCAACCTTGAATAACTTAACTTATTACTATCTTTACTTGCTTAGCTTTCTTGTTACCTCTTTCATACTTGGCTCTTTTGCCCGTGAATTACTCGGAATATCAGAGGATAATCAATCTCACCAAACATGTGTCTCGATGCCAGGATATGGTCTTACATGGGATCGCCTCATGATGCCGATGTCATATCTCAGATATGGTCTTACACGGGATTTCTTAACTCGATGTCGATGCCATGTCCCAGACGTGGTCTTACACGAGATCTTCCTTTGGTGCCGAAGCCATGTCCCAAACATGGTCTTACACGGGACCTTCCTTGTATGGTGTCGATGTCATGTCCCAGACATGGTCTTACACGGGACCTACATTCCTTGATGCCAATGCCATGTCCCATACATGGTCTTACACGGGCTTTCCTTGTCTCATGTTGTGACATAGGTATTCTCGTTATTCTGAATCTTCAACCGGGACTTTCACTTACTTATTCTCATTGATTTCCTTATTAGACATTGTCAATCAACTTCATGAAAATAATGTACATTATACAACATAGCAAGTAATTTGATCATTAAAGCATATGTATCTATAATTTCACACAAACTTACCTCGATACTCCAAAATATGTGTAGATGTGCAATTTAGTCCCCGACTTTGTTCTTGCCTCGGTTTCAATTCGAGCTTCGTGTTTCTTGATCTATAATAACAATTTAACTTGTTTAATGCTTACGTTGACTCATATTTCATACTTTGGAAAAATTACATTTTTACCCCTAAACTTTATCATAATTGCACTTTTTCCCCTAGGCTCGTAAAAGGATTTTCATTCAACTTTCTTGTAATTCAAGCCTAGCCGAATCATATTCTCAACTATAGCAACCTTCAATTTCTACTATTTCACTCATGTATGACCATTTTCATAACTTTTATAATTTGGTCCTTACATGGATTTTTCATGAAAGTCACTTAGAAAAAGATGTTTATCCTACGTCAAACTTTCATAATCTTCCATAAAACATCAAAATACATGCATGTCATACATGGGTAAATTTTTGAACATAAACCCTAGCTCAAAATATAGCTAGAAATAGTTAAACCGAGCTACGAAGATCTCAAAAATACAAAGAACATTAAAAACGGGGCTAGGAGATACTTACAATCAAGCTTGAAAGTTGAAGAAACCCTAGCTATGGAGGGCTTGTAAAATTCGGCTATGGCAAGAAGAAGATGGACACAATTTTGACTTCTTTTTCCCTTTTAATTCATTTATTGACCAAATGACTAAAATACCCTTAATGATCCTTTCTAGAGATTTTTCCTTCCCATGTCTATTTTTGTCCATCGTATATAATGGTCTAATTACTAAATAAGGACCCCTAATAATTTTTATGATTTTATTTCATACTTAAATCTTCTAGAATCTGATATTTTCTAGTTTTTGCAATTTAGTCCTAATGGACAATTTATTCACTAATTAATAAAATGTCTTCATGAAATGTTCACACAATCATGCAACCACCTCATAAGCCTCATAAAAATCATTAAAACTCATATTTCTACTTCGAATTTGTGGTCTCGCACCACTATTCTGACTAGGCCCTAAATCGAGCTGTTACATATGCATTACTCTGAGACCCCTCACAAAAAGTGTCAACCCATTGGACCGATGAAATACATGTGTTACGAGGTTGGTTCTTCGGGTCGTGCTCTGCCATATGTTGGCCATTTAGGTTAGGCTCCACCATATATTGACTTCCACGTTTGTAGTTTTGATCTGGTACTATCATAAGTTGCTCACTATCTAAAAAAATATGCCATCGGGTCATGTACCACTACATGTATTCAATTGAGGGACTAAAGTCAAACATATAAGAGTGCATCTCAGGCCGTCTATCGTACCGAGCGTTCCATAGTGCTATATAACGGTGATGTTCCACTCTCCAATCTGCTCTGTCTTTTCCCCTCATGGTCTTACCGTAGACATCAGCAAATTATTTTGTATCGACCAGCACAAATTGTCTGCACCCAAACTGTTGCATAACCCAATCGGCGTTGTACCACTCAACAGTTGAAAAGTTGAGCACCAACATGTTAATGCACCACACATGGGCTTTGTCATAAACCTACTATGGAATAAAAATCACAATGTTTGGCACGAAATACGACATCCACAAGAACTGCACAAAATAACATAATGGGTCAAGTCACATATTGCAAGTGGATAAGTTAAATCAATGTTACTTAAGTTAAATCAATGTATATTAGTCTCTCCGGCGGACGCCTCTATCATTTGGCAGAAAATGATTAATGTAACACCCCTAACCCATACCCGTTGCCGAATTAGGGTTACAAAGCATTACAGTACATAGCACAGTTCATGACAGACATTCATTACAATCACACAAAAATGAAATTTTGTCTATCATACATTATGACCGAATTTTACTAATGGTTATAAACAAACATGAAACACATTCACAACCAAACAAAACGAACCATAATTCAACTTAGATATTACTCAATTTTGCGACATTGATTTCTTTTAAACTAACATGATTTAAATCCAAACATAATTCATTCCAATCACCAATACCATGCGCATATGACCTCATTATCTTAAGCCATTTTAAGCTCAAATAATAACTACAAATACATATAGTTCACATGCCAATTTTATACACTTTAGTTTCTTTTCCAAAATTTCATTCACACCTCCAAGCCAAATTTGTGTCTTATCCGGTCAGCCTATTTAACAATCATAACATAATATAATTCATCTCAAAATTCGTATACATAATACTTTATAAATAATGTTCAAACCAATTTATATTACAATTTAGGCATCATAATAATAAATCATTAACCTCATATATCAAATTT
Source organism: Gossypium australe (assembly GCA_005393395.2). Lineage (NCBI taxonomy): Eukaryota > Viridiplantae > Streptophyta > Magnoliopsida > Malvales > Malvaceae > Gossypium > Gossypium australe. The sequence goes on from CM016616.1 coordinate 19,376,753, forward strand.
ATTAAATAAACATTCATGAGCTTTTCTTAACTTTACCTAAACCTTAAGCATAATCCAAACACACCATACACATACAACATTACATATTACTCAACTAACACATCAAACCACATTTACAAATCATGACAAGCCTATCACTCACACACACACACACACATATATATATATATCATAATCTAAATCATCAAAACCAAAGATGACAAACATTTAACCAAAGACATATAATAATCCAACTTAGACTATATGATCAAGCCATTTTCGCATGGCTATATACAAGGACAAAATTCATTGAATCAAAACATAATCCAACCTATACATGCCACAAATTCACACATAGACTTTTAAAAATACCGAAGGTTGATGATAGTGTGGATGACTTCGATGATGATCCCCGAGCTAGTAGCTTACAACCAAAATCTATAAAACAGAGTAACAAAAACACACAGAGTAAGCTAACTTAGCTTAGTAAGCCTTAAGCAAATAAACAATTTAAAAGAATATCCAAACATTTTAACTATTCAATTTGTATTATTAACATGATACTATAGCATGAATAAGCTATTTTGGCCGAATGCTAATATTTCCATTTAACATTACATTATTCATTTTCATTCCCAAAATATCAATATCTCACTCAAATTTACAAACTTACCTATTTGGCAGAATGATTAAGATCCAAAATATCATCTCATAATTACCTACTTATATGACCAAATACACATGATTCATTAGATTTTCACATTTGATCGAATATGCAAATACTATATATATATATATATAACCAAACTTACAAGTACCACATACACACACACACACACACACACACACACACACACACACACACACATATATATATATATATATATATATATATATATAAATGACTGAATATACAAGTTCATTTTAACATCACATGTACCCAAGGATTCAGATTTAACATAACATCACATGTGGTCAAGTAAATAATTTCAATGCATTATCATTATATATACATATCTAAGAGGAAATATTCAAGATCATTTTATCAACTTACTTGCTCAATGACCACATAATTATGAGATTTTATAAATATAGGTTTGAAAATAGATCACCGGTATAAAACCTGCTAGGCATAAGCCTGAATCACACACCGGCACTAGGCCTGCTAGACCCGAGGTCTGATATTCAACCACCGGCAATAAGCCTGCTAGGCACAAAGCCCGATTAAGTTCACCAACAGAAGGCTTACTAGGCCCACAGCTTGAATAACGATACTACAAAGCCGTCTCACACATATTTCATATATCAAAGCTTTTATACACTTCATAATCTTTGTAAGAACTTTCAAACATCATATCTCAATCGAACTAAACTTAATCATATTAAATTCTATGTTTATTCACATTCAGCTACTCAATATTAATGCTACAAAATTTCCAAATCAGCATATACTAAGTTACATACATAATTTACAATGTTTTATTACTTAAAGACTTACCTCGGATATCGACGGACGACAAAAACCGGCTATTCAACTATTTTCGCTTTTCCCCGATCCAAGTCTGATTTCTTTGGTTCTTGATCTAAACATATTCAAATTAAGCTCATTCAAACATATTTTCATTCAATTTAGTCCAAAAACACATAAATGGGCAAATTACCATTTTGCCCCTAACATTTCACACTTTTTACAATTTAGTCCTATTTGCACAAAACACAAAATACACAAAATTTTACTATACACCTTAAGGGCCGAATGTTCCTAGTCCTCATACAAGTCCCTACATTTCATTTATTTCACATTTTAGTCCCTCAAAAATTTATTTTTGCAATTTAGTCCAACATACTCGATTTCATCAAAAATTCAAAGACAAATCTTGTTAATCTAACACATATATATCATATTTCACCATCAAACAACATAAACAACAAGCTATCATCAATGGTTCAACTCAAAATATTCATCAAAATTAAAAATTAAAGCATGGGTCTTGAAGATTTCTAAGCAACAATCTCAAAAACGTAGAAATTATCAAAAACCAAGCTAGTTACATACCTTAATCAACCTTGACAATGGCTGAATACCTAGCTTATGTTTCCTTCTTTTTCTTTTCTTTGTTTCAGTCACAACAAGATGAAAGAATGGTTTTTCTCTTTCATTTTATGTTTTATTATAAGTTAATATAATATGTTATTAATAATTATAACTTTTATAATATATAAATATATATATTAAAGTCATTTATCATTCAACATGCCGTCCACTATTTATAAAAGGGACTAATTACAACACAAATCCTCCATATTAAAAAGACATCAACAATTAAGCACTTTTACAACTAGCCATCAAATTTTCATTTTACGCGATTAAGTCCTTTTATTTAATCAGACACTCAAACAACGAAATTAAAACACGAAAATTTAACACAAGAAAATTCACACATAGTAAACACATAAAATAATTTTAAAATATTTTTCGGACTGGGATTTTTGGTCCCGGAACTACTATTCCGATTAGAGTCAAAATCGGGCCGTTACAACTAATGTATTGCTCGCACCAATTCCTGAAGATGTGGCCCATCACACTTAAACTTGGGAAAATATTATCCACACTTTTGAGTCGTTAAATGTTAAGTATAATTTTGTCTTTACCTATTTACAAGTGGCCACGTATTTGGTCAGTGCCTAATAACTGCTAAAAAAAATCCTGTACAGAGCTCAGGATTGCAGCAGCCCCACATAACCGGCCATGTTACTTACCTCCTGTTTTGTTGTTCGACAAAGCTCACGGTACAATATGGCCAACATTGCTGATCCCTAACTGTAAGTACTGACACGATGAAAATCCTCCAGTAAAAGCAAGTACTTTAAGTGGACCCTATTAGACGTGTTGTCCGGCATAAGTACCCCTTGATTAGCTGCATAATATAGGCTCGAGCAATGCACATCACCTTGTGTTCAGTGGCGGTGCTCAATAACTTCTTGAAATTTGTTTTTAACCATGCCAAGTCAAGCACGTGAAGTTCCATTCCTGTCACCAGGGGACTATCCAAGCAATCTGTGGCATACTACTGAAGGTTCCAACACTTTGCTTCGGCCCATAACCAATTCATCATCAACTCGTGACCCAAGTTGCATAGCGACATCCCCCAATGTAATCGTGCACTCACCGCACGACATAATAATGGTATGGAGGCCACCATTGCTCAACCAAGGCGGATATTAGGTTCGCCCTCATGTCAGACCTTCGAATCAATGCGACGTCCTTAAATCCCGCCAACTGTAAGTATGGCATGACCCGCTCGCCCGGATCGTACTTAGGAAAATGAAACCACGACATCAAAACATGGTACCCATCCTGTATGGTAATTTTTTTTATAAAAAAAATGATAAATCAAGTACCCATATAATTTAAACATAAAATTGTCAATGTTTTCAAGTATTTCTCATATCTATTTGCGTCTTTGTACCTACTATATACTATATATTTATTTATTTAACTAATTAAAGAAATTGAATTTGGCTAATAAAATAAATAAATAATTCAAATAAGATCCCAAGAAAAAATAAAGAAATTATATATTGTATTTATTTTTAACATAAAATTAATTTAAAAATTAATTATATATAATATATAATTAAATATTTTTTATTTAAGTTAAATTAAATGAGTAATTTTTATTTAAATTAAATTAATATATATAAAATTACGCCACGTGTTGAAATTTTAATGTCATATTATATTATATATGATTAGTTTAGGATTTGTACCATCTCGCTAGAAGAAAATGATTAATAAAATGTTATTAAAAGGGAAAAAAAAAAACTTGTTTCTAACGTTGCTATAAAACATATAAGTTGATCTGATGATAAAAAATATTTTCAGTTCAAAAATTCTAAGGATCTTATTGTTTAGTGATAAATGCAGAAACTTCAAAATCAATGCAACAATAAGATTATAATATTAGATTAAATGCATATGTATATACCGTGGTAAGGCTTGCAAAAAAAGAAATAACTCAACAAACATATATATATATATATATTGATTTACAAATAAATACATGCACAAAAGCTAAAAAAATCAAATAGAGATTAATTTCATGCAACTAAAACACAGAGTAAAATAGCGCTGAGCACGAAAACCTGAAAAACCAAAATGAAATCTTTTTTATTTAATTTTTAATTAATTTTACTATTTCGTTTATTTTTGATAAAGTGTGATCTATTTTTATTCGAAAATATATTTTAATATCTACATAATTTTAAAAAATACATAAATTAAATATAATTAATTATTACATTACAATAACTACTTTTAATATAATACATGCACATCAAAATAACTATATATACCTTACTTATATTTATCTTGTATTTATTAACTTCAAAATAAATACAACTCTTTTTCTCTTCTCTTCTCTTCTCTTCTCTTCTCCTACTTCAAAATTTTAAAGGGGACCAAAACCCCACCTTTCCTTTTAAATAATTGTTGATCGTTTCTTTTCTTCTCTCTTTTTATTTTTTTTAATGTGACCGTTAGAATATTTATTTTTAACCCTTTCATTTTTTTATTTCTTTTAAAAATGCCCTAGTTTATTTTTTTTACAAATAAACCCTTTCTCATTTTTTCCCAATCAATTCAATCCCCCATTTTCTTTCTTTTTTCTCATTTTTTCTAAACTTTCTTTATTTTTTGGTCCTTTATTTCTTGATTACTATTAAAAATATCCCTTATCAATCTTTTTTTTTAATGTCCCTTTGATTTTCTTGATTTCACATTACATAAATGATTTACATTAAAATTATGTTTTACAAAATAACTATCAATTTACATAATTCAAATTTTACATTTCAAATATTCTAAAACAGTTTCACGTAACTTACAATATATAATTTTACAACACGAGCAACTTTCTCAATACTAAAAAAAATTTAAACGCTTTTGTTCAAGACCGACATCATTGTTTCTTACAAATTGGAAAATAAATTGTTCAACCGCAACAGGAGCGACTTTCTCGGTGCTATTATTTTGTAGCTCGGATGTTGCCATATTGATTATCTCACCTGTGCGGTTCAATTTGGGATTCATCGAAACCTTCAAACATCTCGTTGATCTAGGGAATCTCAAATAATTCACCCATTGGTTGCATAACCAATTTGAGCCCATTATTGCCTTACCACATCCAATAGAAAAAATTACATAACCAATTTGAACCCGTTACCGAATAAATTACTAGCAACCAAAAATAACCATTAAATTTACTGGTTTTGGAGCTCCACCAGATTATTGTTAAATAAAACATACCTTCAAATTAAAAATTTTACTAAATAAGAAAAAAACACAAATATATAAAAAAAAATGCTCATCATCTCTCTTCCATTCATTTTCTAACAAAATATAAGCAAAAAAAAATTTCCTTCAAAACTCAGATTGATCTGTCATTGGGGGTTATATATATCAATTTGGTCATGCCAAAGAGGATGGCTCCACCAAATAAAATATTATTTTTTATAATTAAATTTAAATAAAACATTTAAAAAATTTTAAAAAAAAAAGGTACAGTGCACTGGTGGCGCTATTTAGAATGGCTCAACCAATAAGAAAACACTTAAAAGAAAAAAGAAACACTGACGCATTGAAAACGGGTGGCGCCAAACTCTTTGGCTCCACCAAAAAATGAATTTTTTACCCCGTTTGCTGACGTAGCATGTTGGTGGCACCAAATTCTTTGGCCCCACCAAATTTTATTGTAGCTTTCAGGTCATTTTCGTGTATAATTAGAAAAGTAAGTCATTTTTGTAATTAATCAAATTTTTAAGGTCATTTTTATAAAAAAAAAAAAAGCCTAATCTCCTGTCCACACATCATTTTAATCTTTTCCGGAAAAAGTTAATTTTTAAACTTTTTAAAACATATCCAAAAGAAAACTATTGGTTTAATTCTGCTATTAAACTTTGTATTTTGTGTAGGTTATAGATTTAGCACTTATATTTTAATTTAATCAATATTATCCATATATTCTAATTTGATTATTCTTAGTCACTATATTTTTTTAATTTCAAAACTTCAATATCAATGCAAACGACCATAGTTAAACGTATTAATGAGTAATATATGAGAATAACAAACTGATATAGCGTTACATATATGATAATATATTTGACGTATCAAATTTTGAAAATAACAATACTTAATGAATTTAATAATTATCATTTGATCAGAACTAAAATTTTTAAATTCTAAAAGAACAAATATTAAAAATGACCAAATTAAAATACAGATGCTAAATTCATAACTTATGCAAAACACAAAAGTGTAATAGTAGAATTTGACTCTAGAATGAATTATAAAAAGATTTCAGCATTAATTTTTAAATTATAAAATACTAAAAGTGGTGATTGTATTTTTAGATACGAATGAATGATGTAAAATTTAATTACGAATGATAATTAGTTTTAAAAAAAAGTTGGATCACACAAAAATATTTAAAATATTTAAATATCAAGGGAATGATAAAAATGGATCACACTGTCATTTTTATAATTAATAATTGTCACAAAAACAGTAACTTTTTATAATTAATTAATTTAAAAAAAAAATCCTTATACTCTCTGGAGTCGGATTAATTGGTGATAAAACTCTAGCAATTATTGTGGTTCAGATTTTCAAGGCTACCAACATTTTAATTCTTTTAAGATGAAAGAAAACATAGAAATAGGAAAAAGAGATAAGGCATTGGCTCTGACTGTTGGAGAGGCTTCGGAACAAAAAGAAAAATGAAAGCCACACTTCCCACACCCCATCTCCGGTCTTTCCCTTCTCCAACCCCGCTTTCTTTCAAACTCTCCTTCGCATTCCCTGAAACCAGAAGGAAATCACTAAGCATCAGCTCTACTCCGAAGGGAACACCATCTCCTTCTTTGGCTTACGTGCCACTGAGGGTGAGTGCCAGTTCTCAAGCCGCTGCTGCACCTACTGTCAATTTGACGGCAATTCCCACCGAAATGAAGGCTTGGGTGTACGGGGAGTATGGAGGTGTTGATGTGTTGAAGTTGGATGAGAAAGTGAGCGTTCCAGAAGTGAAGGAAGATGAGGTTTTGATAAAAGTGGCTGCTGCTGCCCTTAACCCCGTTGATGCCAAGCGAAGGCAGGGCAAGTTTAAGGCTACCGATTCTCCTCTTCCGGTATTTTTCTCCCTTTTCTCTGCTTACTTAGCTTGCATGCAACTTATGTTTTGATATGATTAAAATTCCATGCTGTACTGTAGCTTTCATAGCTCAGTTGGTTAGAGCACCCGTTTAGTAAGCGGGAGGTCTTGAGTTCGACTCTCAATGAAAGCATTTTTTGAGTCCTGGTGTGCTCATATTCCAACTATGAACCAAATGTTTCTTTTATATGTAAAAATATTGCTCCTTTGCTGCTCTAATTTGTTTCTATTAACATGTAAAATGTGGAATCATCATTGAACTTGCTTGCATATTCTAATTATGAGCCAAATATTTCTTTTACATGTAAAAATATTGCTGCTCTAACTTGTTTTTAGTAACATGTAAAATGTGGAGTCATCATTCAACTTGCCTGCATATTCTAACTATGAACCAAATATTTCTTACATGTAAAATTATTGCTGCTTTGCTGGTCTAACTTGTTTTTATTAACATGTAAAATGTGGAATTATCATTGAACTTGGTTCCCCTGTAGACTGTTCCAGGCTATGATGTAGCGGGTGTGGTGGTGAAAGTTGGAAGTCAAGTGAAGGAGCTAAAGGAAGGAGATGAAGTGTATGGAAACATAAATGAGAAAGCATTAGAAGGGCCGAGACAGTTCGGTTCCATTGCTCAGTACACTGCTGTTGAAGAGAAGCTGTTGGCTTTGAAGCCCAAGAATCTAGATTTTGCCCAAGCTGCTGGTCTCCCTCTTGCTATCGAAACCGCCTACGAGGGTCTTGAGCGGACCGGCTTTTCATCCGGGAAATCCATCCTTGTTTTGAATGGTTCTGGTGGTGTTGGAAGCTTAGTTATTCAGGTATGGCATCCCTTCTTCATTTCAAACTTGGCCTGCCTTGGGATAAAAGAAATTTCAGTTTTGTGATTTATGGCAAATTCCGTTTCGAATATCAAGGATGAATGTTTTTACACTATTCCTTGGGAATGGGATAAAAGATAATTCATGCTTCAAGTTACTAGCTTCTTACACTATGCCTCCTGCATTCTAGTGTTTGTACAGTAATCTTCTTCCCATTTACACAGTTAGCAAAACAAGTATTCGGTGCTTTAAAAGTTGCAGCCACTTCCAGTACTGGAAAACTGGAGTTACTGAAGAGCTTAGGTGCCGATTTGGCTATTGATTACACAAAGGAGAACTTTGAAGATATGCCAGAAAAATTCGATGTAGTCTTTGATGCCATTGGTAAGATTGCAATGTTCTTTCTAGATGTGTGTTATCATTACTTTCAGTCATTGGGGACCCTTTGAAAATATAATGAGGATATACTTTATTACTTGAGTGCGAAACAAGTGTCCTGAACTTCGCTTTCTGCATTGTATGCCTAAACCGAACTCGAATTTGTTTCTTGTGTTTCAATTTAGGGCTCTGAGATTTTCGGGTATAGGTTTCCGTATTTGATTGTTTCCATCTTTGGTTACAGGACAATGTGATAGGGCTGTGAAGGCAGTGAAAGAAGGCGGCAGCGTCGTGGCCTTAACCGGTGCTGTCACACCGCCCGGTTTTAGGTTTGTTGTTACTTCTAAGGGAGAGGTTCTCAAGAAGCTAAATTCGTATTTAGAGAGTGGGAAAGTGAAGCCGGTTGTTGATCCCCGGGGACCATTCCCATTTACTCAAGTTGACGAGGCTTTCTCATACATTGAAACAAATCGAGCGACCGGAAAGGTAGTTATACACCCAATTCCATAACTCAGGTAGAACAGAGAAAGGGAAACAGCCATTTTCTATTGCAAGCTGCAAACCCCTAACTAGTTTTAGATCCAAAACGCCAATGTATATGAAGAATGCGACGTTATTAAGAGAATCACAAGCTACTTTTCGTACGTCTTCTTCCGTCAATTTGTTGTTATGATTGAAGAGTGAAGTCATTTCTATATCCAAATAAAATGTGACAATACATGCAAACGGAGGAAGGCCTTTGTGTTAGGATTGACTCGATTAAGCAATAAGTAAAAAAAATACTGAAATAAATTGAGAAATTGAATACACAAATTTAACGTGGAAAAACTCCTCCAAAGAGGATAAAAACTACAGGTAAAGATAATTTTACTATAATGGCAAAGATGGAGGCTAAATTTATAGGTCAAATAATAATAAAATAATCGAAACTAATCAGTATTTGATTGAAATAAATAAACAGAGTTTAACTAGAAGATACTTCTCAAATTTGACTAAAATAGGAGTCATAATTAACAAATCTCCACCTTAGACTCATATTTCCACAATGCCATTTTTGCCAAAACTCGCCACAAGCCTATCTTGAACCATGCATGGAATTAACTGAGTCGAATCTATGTTTAGAAACTGGAAGACTTCTAGCCTTCGACTTGTACACTGCCAAATCAAAACTAACCCGGGTTTGATTTTAACGAATACAGTGCCTTAACTTTTCAAAATCTGCATCCAAAAGAGAACCTCTCTTCAACGAAATAGTCATACCGTTTTCCCTCCTATGACCAAGTTGCCTCCGCTCTAAATGAGTTGACTTCGACTCTGTAACGGACAAGGGACGTCCGATTTCACCGATCACTGTAGAACCTTCTAGAATATAAAGACTGCCAGTTCTTTTACCTTTTAACAAAATGAGAGCTCTACGAGATACTTTAGTGCCGCTCGACTCGATGTTGATTATGCATCCTTTCAATTCTAAAATACTCAAGGAGATGAGATTCTTTCGTAAATCAGGTACATACCTGACATCTGAGAGTGTCCTAATCATCCCATCGTGTATCCTAATTTTAACAGTACCAATACCAATTACCTTACTAGATGAATCGTTTCCCATGCACACAACTCCACCTTCAACCGAACTGTATGTGGAGAACCATTCTCTATTGGGACACATGTGGAAAGAACATCCCGAATCTAAGATCCACTCGGACATAAGCTTGGAGTTATCGCTCGTTGACACTAATAAGAAATCATCACCGCTTTCATCGACCAAATTAGCACCAGCTACATCTTCCTCGTTACTCTCAGCAGCTCTTTTATTTCGTAGTTTATAACAATCTGCTTTGACGTGACCTAACTTTTTACAATAGCAACACATTTTGTCTCGTTTCTTTGATGCTATCAAAACGGAAGCTTGCGTATCTGTCTTGCAATCCAAATGAAGCTCATTGATAGGTCAAATAATAATAAAATAATCTAAACTAATCAGTGTTTGATTGAAACAAATAAACAGAGTTTAACTAGAAGATTATTTCTCAAATTTGACTGAAATAGGAGTCATACTTAAAACATTGGTTTTGATATAAAATAAAATGCCTTCATGAACTTAGCTGGTCGATAAAAGTGTACCACGTATGTTCTTGTGTTAAGAGTTAAATTGCATTTTGCTCCTTTTATTCAAAAATAGATAAATCAATCATTATATGTTAGATAAAAAAAAACAAATTGTTTCTTTCTTTTTAAAAATTTCATCAATTCCTATTATTAAAAATTGTTGTGACTGATAGAATAAATAGATAGTTACACATGGTATGCCACATGTATCTTGCTTTGATGTATATGGATTAGTTTTTAACAATAGAAATTGATAGAATTTTTAACAAAAATACCAATATACTCTTTGATATTAATTTATCGATTTTGTTAGTAGAGAGAATAAAATGTAATTCAACTCTTAGTACAAGTATCTTCATGATATCCTAACTAGTTTTATGCTTAAGCTAAGGAAACGATTGGTTAGAGTTTGTGTGACTTGAATCACGTACTTGTTGAAAAAATAAATACAATGATAAAATAAGGGGATCTGTGGGTACAGATCATATTGTACAAGTAGAATTCATATAAAACTATATTTTTAGAATAATATTTTTAATATAGTCGAAACAATTTGTATGTCTTATTATTTTACTATTGTTGTATTGTTTTTATCAATGTTTATTATAACTAGATTAAAAAACTAAACAAATGTCTCCATGAATCGAATATCTTCGCAATATCAACAGCCCAAAATTTCTAGATAGCCCCATGAATGGCATATATGATAGTTTGGTGGTAGAATGAAAGATGAACACATGTGCCGGGGGGGGGGGGGGGGGGGATTGGCCACCTACCCCTCAGTCACCTTATCGATGTTGGACAATGAAGGATGATTAAGGTGGTTGTAGAAGATGCCAAATGGCAAGGTTACAACCCCAGAGAGTGAGAAAGAGAATGGTTATGGTTATGGTTATGGTTATGGGTTGGGTCACATCCAGAATAAATTTGTGTCTATTCGGCAGTTAGTAGCAATTAGCATGTGTCACTATATATAGGGACCTTATCTTGGTGGTCCAACAAATGTGTGGAAACAAATTCAACAACACAAATGCAAATGTTTTGGTTAAAGTCAGCTATTAGTATCTCTACTTTATAAAAATTACGGATTTAATTTTTGTATTTTAATTGAATCAATTTTAGTTTTTATATTGTTTTAATTTAGTCAATTTTAGTTCATTTATTTATTTTGAAATTTTAATTCTAATCCAAACAATAACTATTAAATTTGTTTGTTTAAATGCAATTATTAATCTTGTATTAACATATAATTGCATATTTAATCCATATTTTTCAATTAGATCATTCTAAGTTGCGAATTTTGAAATTTTAGTCACGAAGCAAATGCAAATGATATCATTAATCCATTAACTTAATTTTTAGTCAATAATAAATGTAAATAACAAACTAACATAGCATTACACAAATAATAATATATTTAGTGCATTAGATTTTGGAAATAACAAAATTTAACTAAATGAATATAATAATTATCATTTTGCGAGGAGTGGAATTTTAAAATTTAAAAAGTAGAGAAACTAAAAATGACATAAGGACTAAATCCACAGCTTTGGCAAAGCACAAAAACTAATAGCAAAATTTAACTCAAAAGTTTTTTTCTCTCTTTTTTGGTGGTGGTGATTTAGGGATCTCGTACCAAAAGAGTGTTATTTAAAATATTAAAGATGTATATTAATAAAAACTTTAAACCATAAAATATTTTAAAATTTAATACTTAACTTGTGTGGTTTAAACCTTAATATATAAAATTTTGAAGGAATTTAATATCACAACTTAAATAAGCATTAATTTAATCAATAAAATTAAAATTATATAATTTCTAAGATATTTGTCTATTTTATTAATTTTAAATTTTTTAATATTTCATTATTGTATATGTAGAGGCTCATTTTTGCCCAGGCCCGTACAATAAAAATAAAAAATAAAAATGTCCAGTTTCTTTTATTTTTACAGTCCATTTTTGCAAAATTAAAACAGGCCCAAATACAACACTCAAACCCGTAGCCCATTTACCATCAGCAACCCAAACCAACCTAAGACCCACACCTAAACCCACTAACCCAAAACATATGTGGCCCAAGGGAGCCCAAAACCTTCGACAATCAGGAGACCTAGGGTTTCCTGGAAACCCTCGCGTCGCAAAGGCAGAAGCCCGATCGTCGCGCCGCAACACCAGCGCCCAACAGCTCCTCGCGCCTCCGCCGCCTTCGATTGCGCCAAGTTCAGCGCACGAATCCCGCACCACCGCCGAGACTCTCGTTGATTGCCTGCACAAGAAAGGAAACAAAACAACAGCAGATCACAGCAAACATGGAAATTGTTTTATTTCTTTTTTTTATTTTTCGAAAGGCTATAAAAGCCTGATTGTAAACTTGTAAAAGGGGGGATTTTTCACGAATAGACAAAAATACACACAAAAATATATACAGAGAAATAAAAAAGGAAAAACAGTTTAAACAGGTGATCTCCGTTCTTTCTGTGTGTTCTTGTTTTTCATGGATTTATGCATATATTGTATATAAAATAGTATTAAAATAGAAAAGGAGAGAAAAATACCTTCGAAACAGAACGATTTGACATTTCGACGGTTGATTGCGGCGGCACATGTGGCGGTCCATCGTCAGAGCCCTGGCCGAAGGCCAAAGGCCAGAGAGCGTTTGAGAAAAGGGGGTTTCTGTTTTTTTTTTTTTCTTTCAGTGTTTAAAATGATTTTTTTTGGTTATTTTTTTATGCTTTTATAGATCGAAGGAACGACGCCGTTTTAGGATGGTCAGTCAATGACCAAAACGACATCGTTTTCAAGCTGACGACCCGCGCGTTGACCCGACCCGGGGAGGATCCGCGCGTTTTGGTTAAAAGGGCAATTTTCTATTTCAGTCCCTTTTAAATTTTATTTGTTTTAATTTTTTCCAATCTGACAATTTCTTTAATTTTAAATTTGCCCTTAAATTTTCACTTTATTTCAATTGAATCCTCTAGCATTTTAAAGGTAAAAATCGGAACGACGCCGTTTTAAAAAGAAGTTTAATCGCCACATTAGTCCCTGGGATTTAATGCGCGTTTCAATTTAATTTTTTAATTGCTATTTAATCCTTATTTTTTTAAAACCTTTTTATTTTATTTCATTTTATATTATTTTAACATTATATTAAAATTGTTTTATTATATTAAAATCCTATTATTTTCTAATTTATTAATAAAAGGTTTACATATTATTTTTTTTAATACTCAGTATTTTTAAATATTACATTATTATTATTTATTATGTTATTTAATTATTTTTTATATTGCATATTATTCTATAACTTTTATGTTTTGTTATTGTATATATATTTTTAATTTTGTATAAATAGTATTATATTAAATTATTTTCTAAAATCTTACTTGGTATAAAATTTATTTATAATTCATATTTATTTTATTATTTTTATAAAATATATATGTATTAGATTATTATAATGTAATTTTATTTAAAGTTTTATATTATTTATTCCTGTAACAATATTTTTATATAATATATTATTTTTTTGATATTGCTACTACTATTATTTTATTTATAACTAACCCTATTATTATTGGTATTATTATTATTATTATTATTATTATTATTATTATTATTATTATTATTATTATTATTATTATTTTATTTATTATTATTATTATGTTATTTTCATTACCATTGGTTTTCATTTTACTATTATTTTTATATTAACCTATATTATTTTTACTAATATATTCTTATTGTACTATTATTTTACTTTAGTGTAATTATTTTAGTTGTATTTTATATTGTCTATATTAGATGTTAATGTATTATAATTGCTTTTAATATTTATATTTGATAATGTATAAATGCAATATTGTCACATGGTTATTGTTTAAAATAAAAAAATCATTTTTTGTAATATTACTATATTTTATCTAAAGTTTTTTTTTAAAAAATAAGGCAATGTTTTGTATTTAAAAATTCGGGAAATAGTGCCCAATCGTATTGGGTTGCGATTTTCCGTTTGGCTAAATAACTAAATATCCTTTTAACAAGTTTTGTAAATCATGAGATAATTTTGATTACGAAGGTTTTAAAACATCGTGTCCTATCATGCTGGATGTGATGTTTATATTCCTTCGGAATAAAGAAATCTCAAATTTTAAATCAAAAAAACCTATTCTTGGGAATTCAAGACTATGTTTTGTGTCTCGAGATAGGGATTTTCTAAAATAAAGACGTGCCTAGTTTCGAAGTCATGAGATGCTATATCCTAACTTACTGGGTATGGTATTTTATTTCTTTGAGATAGGTAAGTCTGGTTTTCTCTTCAAATAAAAGGATCGTTTTCTAAAATTTTTCAAAATCTCAACATTAAGACATGATTTTATCAATTAGGTACCAATTTTTGGGCGTTATGAGGGTGCTAACCCTTCCTCATACGTAACCGACTCCCAAACCCATTTCTTTTGTTTTTTGTAGACCAAAATCAGTATTTTGAAATAAAACGTTTTTTAAGGTGATCCAATTACACCTAAGTAAAAAGGGATTGGTGGTGACTCCCATTTTGTTTTTAAAGTCGATCCCCATTTTTTAAACCGATTTTAAAATAGTTTCGACAGCTTGGCGACTCCACTGGGGACGTAAGAGAGTCAAGCCATAAAATTGATAATTTCATGTCCTTTTGTCTGAATTTAAAATTTTAGTTTTTTAAAAAACATGATCCTTTTATTGCATGTGGTTCTAAATATATCTCTTTGCATTGCACTGCATGACCGTCGTGGTCGCACCCTTAAGTGGGAGCGAGAAGCTATGCCTTCGTGAGGTTTTCACCTCCGCGTGGCTAGTGGATTGCTTCTGGAATACATCTGTACCTATGTCTTCGTGAAGGTTTCACTTCCGCATGGCCATAGGGAAATGTATTCCCCTGAACCGAACTCGGTCCATATGAGCCTATAATAGGTGAGGATCGAGGAATCTGCTGGTTCGGGTACCTCAACTTTAGAGCTGAACTACACGTAGAGAACCTAGGAACCCACCCTAAGTAGAACTACGTCGAACTTTAGTAGTTACCCAATGGGATGCTTATTTATTTTGCTTGCTTTATATGTTGCGACACTAACTTGTTATGTTTCATCCTTTTGTGCATGATATTTCATATTTAAAGAGGTATCGATTCATGGTCAGTTTCTAGAGTCAGAAAGTTGGTTATGGAGAACGAATTCCTTGATAAAGTGGAAGACAATGCAATCGCTCGTATATGGTCAGAGCAAAAGCAATTAGAGAAAGAGAGGAATGGATTCGTTGGAGCAAGAGAGGAATAGGGGCAATACTGGTATCCTTACTTCTTCAGCCACCTGTGCCTCCTGATGTTGTTCTGATCAAAGCAGAATCAGATGCGAAGAAGATTGTACGACACCCTATGGCAAGGAGTAGTGTTGGAACTAAAGGGCAGAAGGTAACTATACTCACCCATCACTTCAAAGTGAGCATAGAAAGTACGGATAGACACTTCCACCATTACAGTGCTTCTCTTTCATATGAAGATGGTCACCCTATGGATGGTAAGGGTGTTGGAAGGAAAGTGATCGACAGAGTGCATGAGACTTACAAAATGATTTGGATAGAAAGAATTTTGCATAAGATGGTAAAAAAGGGTTTATTTACTATAGGTCCGCTATCAAACTTCTCGGCCCCTCGATGTGATCCAAACAACATTGCAAGAGATCTGATTCGTTGGAATTCGTATCGATACCCCATTTGATATATTCAATAAGATGAACCAGAATAGACGCATTTCACCCGTGGTTAGAGTTAAAAAAAGGTTTGAACAGATACAATCTAAACTCCCTGGAACTCCGCAATTCCTTCTTTATCTGCTTCCTGATAAGAAAAACTCTGATCTTTATGGACCATGGAAGCGAAAGAATCTCTCTGAGTATGGCACTATCTAGGGTGAATGATCAATACTTTTTTGAAGATCGATGCTAAACTTGGACATCACTATCAAAGCCATAATTCCAGGATCAAGTTAAAGTCAAGCCTGAAAGGTAAGTTAGAAGCAGCATTGCACAGTTGTGAACCTCAGATCGAGCTTCTTGAAACAAGAGAAAAGCATTAGAAGGAAGAGTTTCATTATTACCATGACCAAGTTAGAAGTCGGATTACTTCATTGGTGAAACAATAGTTTGGATTCAAGATGTAGCTGATTACCTGCAAACTTTGGCATCAGAGGCCGATACATTGAGCACGAAGAATGAGCTACAGTCAGATCATGGCCAAGAGTTGGCTTTGTTGTTTAGGAAAGTCAGAACTTTGAGCCTTAGGGCGAAAGCATATAGTAGTCCATTTTATGTAAAGGATTTTGTTTTTTAATAAGGTTTTCTAAAATGAAGTTGAATCAGAATCGATGTCTCTTTGTATTCATGCATTTGCATTACATTGCATCATTTGCATTAGACTTTTACAAAAGGACCCTAATTAGGGAAAATGTTTAAGTTAACTTGGAAAACATGGAACGAAGATTGGAAAGAATAGAGCAAATGCAAATACAGATGCAGGGGCAATTAACCAAGATTCAACAAGACATGCAGGAATTCCAAAAGAATACCACATTAATGACATATTCGAAGAGAGAATCGAGAACGAAGTTTCCAAGCCTTTACGTACTTGGGAATGTTTTGAATAATGGGACTGTGGAAGAGATCCCTGTATTTTTTAAAACTGATCTAGAGTAATATTCAAAACATGCTTGTTGCCTTAAGCCTAGAGGCAATAAGAACTCTTTTGTGAAATAGGCTTGTGTCTGAAATTTTATTTCAATAGAATGCATTTTCTTAAGTGAACATTTTTCATTTTTCATACTGTACATTCTTTTTACCAATATTCTTTCATTCTTTATTTGTGACCGTACTATCCAAATAATCATCCTTAGAATCATTTATTCTTTGAATTTGTTTGCCTTCGTACCTAGATACCCATATATCAACGACATGAGCGACGTTGTTACTGACTCCCTTTTTGAACGAGATATGGGTCTAGGGGATCTCAGGACTTTGAAGATGACAGAGATTGTGATATATCTTCTGACTTGGTAGAACAAGATGAAAAACAAGCCTTACTCTACAAAAGGTCATTGGATATCATGAGCCTAGAAAAGGGGTGAAGATCGAAGCCTAGCTTACCAAAGAAATAATGCGAGACAAATCATTGAGTTATTTTCAAAAACTCAAAGATGTTTTGCACGATCATATCAGAACATGCCTAGACTAATAAGACGCGGGCTAAAACAAGAGGATGGGATACTGTTGGTCTACCATGGAAGGGGTTGCATCAGTCATACGACAAATACTGAATTGAAGAAGACGAGATTTATGTAACTCTTCTATTTTCTTCACAGACTTTTCTATATGTGGGGCATGAATATTATGGGTCCAAGCTTGTCAAACGCTTCAAGTTGTCATCGATCTACCGTCATGGTCGTCATCTACTTCGCTAAGAGGGTAGAAGTAGCTTCATATGCCAATATTACAAGGTCGAAGTCATCAAATAAGCCAAAAAAAAGATCAAGATGCTAGGAGAATGCCATAAAGGATCGCGTTTAAATAACTGTACAAAGACCAAGTTTACAGTTTGTTCAAAGATCAAGCAGTATATCACAATGCAACAAAGTTACCAAAAAAAAAAGATGAAAGGTGGTTAAGACTTATAAAGATTGGTATAAGAAGATACCATTTACCCTTTGTCTTATTGAACATCAGCCAAAACCTTCGCTGGGGCAACATCTTACCCATTGGTTTATGGAATTGAAACATTTTGCTAATTGAACCTAGTTGAAGAAAAGGTTAAAGTTATCCAAGCTTATGACAATGAGGCTTGTCCTAGAGAACTCCACGAGGAAATCTGATGTTGAAAAAGACTTTTCTTCTATAAAACGATTTTAGAGGAAAGTAAATGCCAAAGAAGACCTGTTCTAGAGGAGCATTGATATTAACTGAGACAGGTGGCAAAGACTTGTCCAATCCGGTGAATTCAGGTTCAGTCAAGAAACATTTGACCTGAAAGAGGAAAAACCAAGGTGAAAACTCGTAAAGGGCGCCTCGAAAAAAAAAAGAGGAGAGGCCAAAGCGAAAACCCGCAAAGGGTGCTTTGAGACCAAAGGGGATTTGAGTTGAAAACCCGAAAAGGGCGGCTCAAATTTTGATCAAAAGTGAGGCATGCAGTAGTCTTGCTACGCTTGAATTAACAATGAAGAGGTATTATACGTCTTGGGGCATCGACAAAGTACTCTGGATCCCCCTAAACACATATTGAGCTTAAAATCCTTAAAAAGTTGGAACAGAATAGCTCAGGCCGCGATATCTGGGGCATCTAGCTTTTATCTTACCCATTTTTGAATTTGTTATCTTTGATTGCTTTATTCTTTTTGAGATACACCCAAATCAATTTTCCTTTATTGCCTGGGTTATCCTTGATTAAATTATTTTTCTGAGTTATGCTCCTAACTAATTTCTTTCTCATCCATTTTTGTGACCTTTTTCAAGTATTTTATATTGAAATAACAATTTATGGACTAATAATACTTTCATAAAAGGATTTTCGTATATTACTCTAGAAGCTTCTAAATAATATGAGGAATCTGAAGCATGACTATTGCCTAAGGGCTCGAAACATTGAAAAATGATCATCTCTTCAGATTTTATTGGATAAGACAATTTAATTGGTGATACCACATCGACAAATGACGAATAAGGTCAATCCAAATGTAAAAGGGGATCATTGTTGGGATACCCTGCATTCATTGAAAATTTCGGACACATACACCCAGGGAATGGTGTAAAATTGATTAAAAGTGATACAAGTTCTGTACCTCTGAGTGGTAACAGAAAGATGGAAGATACAAAATGTTATTCCCCTGAAGTTGCAGTGGGAAGTACCAAACTTCAAGTCCCAAGGTTCAAGAGGAGAGGACTCAGAACTACCATAGGGCAAATTATTTAAGCAGAATATGATAACACATAAAGTAGGAATCATACTCATAACATTTTTGCATCATAGCAAATTTCATTAGGAGCATTTGATTCATTACAATCATTGCATCCTAATCCTTTAAAATGAATCATTTTCATGACATGTTGCATTCATATTACTCATAATACATGTAGCTAGAAGCATTTAATTAATTCTGATCATAGCATCATCTTAATCATATGACATAAACATGTGGAACCGAGTCTACAGGACATGTCCTTCGGTGGATGGTGTAGCAATATTGGTGAATTTGTAGATCTTATCTTCTTGAAGTTGTAGGAAGCAGATCAAAAGCACTTTCAGTCTTATCTCCCTGAAGTTGTAGTGGAGTAGATTGAAGATAGAAGATCTCATCTTCCTGAAGTTGTAAGAAGCATATCGAAGACCCTTTCAGTCTTATCTCTCTGAAGTTGTAGCGGAGTAGATTGAAGATAGAAGATCTTATTTTCCTGAAGTTGTAGGAAGTAGATCGAAGACAACAGATCTTATCTTCTTGAAGTTGTAGGAAGTAGATCGAAGACAACAGATCTTATCTTCCTGAAGTTGTAGGAAGTAGATCGAAGACAACAGATCTTATCTTCCTGAAGTTGTAGGAAGTAGCTCGAAGACAACAGATCTCATCTTCCTGAAGTTGTAGGAAGTAGATCGAAAACACTTTCAGATCTTATCTTCTTGAAGTTGTAGGAAGTAGATCAAAAACACTTTCAGATCTTATCTTCCTGAAGTTGTAGGAAATAGATCGAAAACACTTTCAGATCTTATCTTCCTGAAGTTTCAGGAAGCAGATCAAAAGAAGATTTCAGCCTTGTTTCCCTAAAGTTGCAGTGGAGAAGACGGTAGATCTTATCTTCCTGAAGTTGTAGGAAGTAGATCGAAGACACTTTCAGATCTTATCTTCCTGAAGTTGTAGGAAGCAGATCGAAAAATAATAGACTTGGCATTCTTGAAATTGCAGGAAGCAGATTAAAGCTATCAGACTTACTGAAATCAAGATGAAGTTCCAATACCATTGAAGTTGCAGTGGAGTTGGAAGCCATTTGAAGAAAATGATGACCAAGAAATCGAGACTTAGCCAAGACAGGGCAAAATTGCTCCTTTTATAGTCTTTGCTTTATTCTCGTTACACGACAATGAGCAAAGAGGGGCAGCTGTAGAGGTTCATTTTTACCCGGGCCCGTACAATAAAAATAAAAAATAAAAATCCCCAGTTTCTTTTATTTTTACAGTCCATTTTTGCAAAATTAAAACAGGCCAAATACAACACTCAAACCCGTAGCCCATTTACCATCAGCAACCCAAACCAACCTAAGACCCACACCTAAACCCACTAACCCAAAACCTATGTGGCCCAAGGGAGCCCAAAACCTTCGGCAATCAGGAGACCTAGGGTTTCCTGGAAACCCTCGCGCCGCAAAGGCGGAAGCCCGATCGTCACCCCGCAACACCAGCGCCCAACAGCTCATCGCGCCTACGCCGCCTTCGATTGCGCCAAGTTCAGCGCACGAATCCCGCACCACCACCGAGACCCTCGTTGATTGCCTGCACAATAAAGGAAACAAAACAACAGCAGATCACAGCAAACATGGAAATTGTTTTATTTCTTTTTTTTTTTTATTTTCCGAAAGGCTATAAAAGCCTGATTGTAAACTTGTAAAAGGGGGGATTTTTCACGAATAGAAAAAAATACACACAAAAATATATACAGAGAAATAAAAAAGGTAAAACAGTTTAAACAGGTGATCTCCGTTCTTTCTGTGTGTTCTTGTTTTTCGTGGATTTATGCATATATTGTATATAAAATAGTCTTAAAATAAAAAAGGAGAGAAAAATACCTTCGAAACGGGACGATTTGACATTCCGATGGTCGATTGCGGCGGCGTGTGTGGCGGTCCATCGTCGGAGCCCTGGTCGAAGGCCAAAGGCCAGAGAGCGTTTGAGAAAAGGGGGTTTCTGTTTTTTTTCTTTCAGTGTTTAAAATGATTTTTTTTGGTTATTTTTTATGCTTTTATAGATCGAAGGAACGACGCTGTTTTAGGATGGTCAGTCAATGACCAAAACGACACCGTTTTCAAGCCGACGACCCGCGCGTTGACCCGGGGAGGATCCGCGCGTTTTAGTTAAAAGGGCAATTTTCCATTTCAGTCCCTTTTAAATTTTATTTGTTTTAATTTTTTCCAATCTGACATTTTCTTTAGTTTTAAATTTGCCCTTAAATTTTCACTTTATTTAAATTGAATCCTCTAGCATTTTAAAGGTAAAAATCGGAACGACGCCGTTTTAAAAAGAAGTTTAATTGCCACATTAGTCCCTGAGATTTAACGCGCGTTTCAATTTAATTTTTTTAATTGCTATTTAATCCTTATTTTTTTAAAACCTTTTTATTTTATTTCATTTTATATTATTTTAACATTATATTAAAATTGTTTTATTATATTAAAGTCCTATTATTTTCTAATTTATTAATAAAAGGTTTAGGTATTATTTTTTTAATACTCAGTATTTTTAAATATTACATTATTATTATTTATTATGTTATTTAATTATTTTTTATATTGCATATTATTCTATAACTTTTATGTTTGTTATTGTATTATATATTTTTAATTTTGTATAAATAGTATTATATTATATTATTTTCTAAAATCTTACTTGGTATAAAATTTATTTATAATACATATTTATTTTTGTTATTTTTATAAAATATATGTATTAGATTATTATAAATGTAATTTTATTTAAAGTTTTATATTATTTATTCCTTTAACAATATTTTTTTATATATATATTATTTTTTGATATTGCTACTACTATTATTTTATTTATAACTAACCCTATTATTATTAGTATTATTACTATAGTTATTATTATTATTATTTTTATTAATATTATTTATGTTATTTTCATTACCATTGTTTTTCATTTTACTATTATTTTATATTAACCTATATTATTATTTTTACTAATATATTCTTATTGTACTATTATTTTACTTTAGTGTAATTATTTTAGTTGAATTTTATATTGTCTATATTAGATATTAATGTATTATAATTGCTTTTAATATTTATATTTGATAATGTATAAATGCAATATTGTCACATGGTTATTGTTTAAAATAAAAAATCATTTTTTTTGCAATATTACTATATTTTATCTAAAGTTTTTTTTTTAAAAATAAGGCAATGTTTTGTATTTAGAAATTCGCGAAATAGTGCCCAATCGTATTGGGTTGCGATTTTCCGTTTGGCTAAATAACTAAATATCCTTTTAACAAGTTTTGTAAATCATGAGATAATTTTGATTTCGAAGGTTTTAAAATATCGTGTCCTATCGTGCTGGATGTGATGTTTATATTCCTTAGGAACAAAGAAATCTCAAATTTTAAATCAAAAAAATCTATTCTTGGGAATTCAAGACGTTGTGTCCTAACTTACTAGATATGATGTTTTGTGTCTCGAGATAGGGATTTTCTAAAATAAAGACGTGCCTAGTTTCGAAGTCATGAGATGCTATATCTTAACTTACTGGGTATGGTGTTTTATTTCTTTGATATAGGTAAGTCTGGTTTTCTCTTCAAATAAAAGGATCATTTTCTAAAATTTTTCAAAATCTCAACATTAAGACATGATTTTATCAATTAGGTACCAATTTTTGGGCGTTATGAGGGTGCTAACCCTTCCTCATACGTAACCGACTCCCTAACCCATTTCTTTTGTTTTTCGTAGACCAAAATCAGTATTTTGAAATAAAACGTTTTTTAAGGTGATCCAATCACACCTACGTAAAAAGGGATTGGTGGCGACTCCCATTTTATTTTTAAAGTCGATCCCCATTTTTTAAACCGATTTTAAATTGGTTTCAACGGTATATACAGGATATTTACAAATATAATATAATATAAATATATATTCAAATAAACTACAACAAAAATCTTATCAACTTTTATAGTTGTGCCAAATTTGAGCACATTAA